>JACAXG010000061.1:2736258-3271324 GCA_018881555.1 Amblyornis subalaris | reverse complement strand
CATCCCATCGCATCCCATCCCATCCCATCCCATCCCATCCCATCCCATCCCATCCCATCCCATCCCATCCCATCCCATCCCATCCCATCCTTCTATGGTACTGGAAATTTGCTGTCTCCTCTGCCATGCTGCCCAAGGTTTTAACCTAGCTTTCTCATGATCTAGAACATCTCATGGGAGGTAGCCCATCTTTGTCTGTTTGACCACAAGAAAAGTGCAAAAGCCCAGCAACAATTCATGAGTCCAAAGGAAGCCCCAGTGTGTGCCCTGCTCATGGAATGCCACTTCATTTTTAAGCCTTCATCCCTCAACACTCATAGAAGGTTTTAAAAATACTATACTGAAAAGAAGCTTGGATCTGATGTATTAAGGTCTCTGGTGAATTTGCTTTTCCTCAGATCCTTTAGTTACAGAGAAGAAGTGCCATGTTTGCAGTTTTAATTTTGGATCGCCTATAGCAGGATTGTTAAAAAAATATTCCTAACACATATGTTTGCACAATGAAAGCATCTAATATGGCCAAAAGAAGCAGGGAAATGACTCCTTTGTACAGCTTTGTACTTCTTTATTTTTTCGTGTTGAAGTGACAAAACGCATAATAAGTTACATCTGACTTGGTGAAACTTTGCATGTACGAGAGTTGGCTGGGAAATGCACTTTATCTGAACTTTGTGGCCAATGGCCAAACTAAATAAACCCAATTAATATTAATTTCCCTTACCCCTTCCATCCCTTCCCTGGTAAATAGAACCACCTCTGGGATTTCTAATGGTAAGTTACCCTTGCAGCATCTGGTTTAACTTGGCTACCATATCGACAAGATGTTTTTCCATTTTGAGTCTATTTTCTCTTTTTTTTGTGTAAACCTATAAAACTTCAGAATCCTTAGTGCATCCCTGTAACTTTTCATTTGCAAGAGTATTTTGGTCTCTTTTAGTTCATGCCTAGGCATAAAAGCAATATAATCTAGCTTGGGAGATGTGACTTAAACTGTAAATATTGTTATGTTTAAGAGCCTTGGGGTGGTGTGTGACTTGAATGGACATTAAGATATTTAGCAAATGTATCTGTGTTCTAAAGTTGAGAGAATAATTTATTACCCATACAACACAAAAAATTAAGCCATGCTACAGCCACATCTCAGCATTAGCTCTGCTACCTTCGAGAGTGTTCTTACAAAAGAGAATTCTAACTTTAGGGTTTTTTATGACAAGATGTTTTATAGGATGGGTGCTATGAAGATGAGCTGAAGTTTGTATTTATTATATTCTGTGTGTGGGTTGTTACCAAAATAGTTGAGCAAAAAATCAGAGATCTTTTGAACTCCCTGTCCTATTCCTCTGTTTTTCTCATGTTGTACCCTGAGACTGTAGACTCTTTTGTCTCTGTGCACTCGGAACAGGACCTGGCTTGCCTGATTTGGAAAGCAGCTTGTGCATTAGCAAATGTGCTTTCAGGATGGAATTAGAATTTTAGTAACTCTTCAGATCTGGCTGAGGTTGGGAGCCATGGGGCTTCCAGTGCCCATGACGTCCACTTCTGGGGCCACTTTGCCAAGGCTGTTCACTGCCACAGCTGGGGCCAGGGTAAAATGTGAAAGAGAATATTCTTGATGTTAATGCAAGATGTTAATGAAACATTCTTGATGTTAATGAGATAAAACAAAGATGAAGGGGCAAAACTGATGAGAGAGGGAAGAGGAGAAACTTGTTCAGAAACCTCAGAACCTTGTGGATTTGTGTGACCTGGGGAGCTAAGACATACAGGCAGGCTGTGACAGGCATGTGCCAGCACAATGATGTGCTCTGAATACACTTAGTTCCCATTGGGACACAGGAATGGTTGCAAGGTCATGCCAAAATCTGCTCCGTCTGGTGGTCTGCCTGTGAGCATGGCCAAGAACCACATGTGAGGACAGGGCAGACTGAGCATGGTCCTCTGGAGAGCTCTGCCAGCACCCCACAGTCTGCACAGACCACGGTCTGCAGAAAAGATGAAACTTTTGTTTTTCCCCTTCAGCTGCTTTTTCTAGACTGTTAGTTCGTGGAAATGGCATCTACCAGACTGTGTGTCTGATCAGAATTTTCTTCTTAAGGGGAGACACTGGTGACTTTGTTTAGCCTTGCTGTAAGTGGTTGAAATAATAAACCCAGTGAAGCCACAAACCCACTTCATGTGCCAGAGCCCTGTGGTAAAATGACTGCAAAGCTTTAAAAATGCAACACAGAAAATGGAAAGCTTCTGCCACATACAGAGCACTTCCTCAAGCCATTGACTGTTTCGGATCAAGTTAGAGATACATTTCATGCATAAAGGGAGAACTAGATTGCTATAGAGGATGACTGCATTTTCCAGGGAGGGAATTTACACTTTGTCTAATAGCTGTTGTAAGCCATCCTGCCCAAACACTGAAGGGTTTTTTTTGCAGAAGGACAGAGCATCTGCAGAAGCTGTCAAGAATTGATGTGCCTTTGCCTCAAGTCAAAGAGTAATGTATTGACTCTCAATGTGATTAGGATGGACTTTCGCCCAGAACGGGAAAATTGGTTCTGAATGAAAATTGCTCTTCAGAAGTAGCTCTTTGTTAATGACGTTATTATTATTTTATTTTAATGTAATTAGGGTTATGTTCTTAAATCATAATTGTCATTGTTATACTTCCCTTAAGTCAGCATAGCATTACATTTAGTGGTCTTAGTAATGACACAAAAGGGTTGTGAATCTCACCTGCCATATATAGAGCCTTCTGTTTCTACATAATTTGGTTGTACTTGGAAGAGAAATTGTCCTTGAGGTGCCTCAGAAAGGTACTGCCTTGATCATAATAATTACCTGAAACTGAAAAACCATCTGGTTAAAATCAGGTCTTCTTACATGCTTTATGTACCACCTTTAAAACATAGTCTTTCTTCCCCCGCTGAAAAATTAGAACAACTGACCTGTTTAARCATTTTTCTAGTCATATTATTTAACAAATTGTTTTTTAATAGCTGCATTGGGCAATGAACTATTTGAGTTGAGCCTGTGGTGACCATTTTCCTGCAGCATTGGGATGCTGGATAATGAATCTCTCTGTTCCAAGGACCTTGGGAGCCGGGGAAGGGTTCACCAGACAGGCCCAGAGGGTACACTGCTAGGTGTATTTTACTGTCTTGAAGGTGAGCGGCATAGCAGGATGCTGTGGAAAAGCTGACCTTCCTGTCTTGAGAAATAAGGATGCCATAAGTGATAAAAGAAAACCCCCTCTGCGTTCCCTCTCCCTCTCTAGTAATGCTGCAAGAAACAGCCTAGTCTTCAATTTAATTTCAGTCACTCATGCATATTTTACCCATGACATCACCCTGAAGTGATTAGGAAATTATACCCAGGATGTGAACTCAAGCAGAAGCTTATGGACTTTTCACTGTGTCACAAGAAACAAGAAATGAGGTGAGTCCTGCCGTTTTTCAGCAGGTCTCCCAGTGGGTATTTGTGTCCCATTCTGCACTTGGGCTGATCATCTTTCAAGGCGCTCCGCATCAGATCAAGTGGAAAGGAGACCACAGCCAGTATGTGAGGGGCAGTCTGGCTGGGGAAGCAAGAAAAGGGATAACATGTTTGAGCAATGAGATCAGTGAGGTGCCATAGCAACCCAGGTGAGCAAAGAGCAATGATGAGTTGACCTGAAATAAAATCAACTTTGGTGTAACTCCACCATGACCTCTCCCTTCAAAAATATGCCCATTAACTTTGTCCAAAGTAGAAAATCAAAAGCCATTTTAATTTCTCCAGAGGAAAAAGATTAGGAAAAAATCCGAATTCTCACATTGTTGTGCTGTGACAACATCTGTACCTCCCACAATGTATTTGGAGATAGGCCTTCTGAGTGTGGCTCTGTCAGCAGGAGATGATGCCAGCCACTTTGAGAAATGCCTGGTCAGGTTTCTATCATAACTCACTGTCTTGTAAATATGTTTAATTTCTGTTTTAGCAGAGACTGTCTTCTAGCAGAAATACAGAGATTTGTGCATTTATCCTTCACAGAAATCATAACGCTTCTGGAGCTTACAGACAGGCATTACAAATACCTCCCTCCAAGCCTCACTCTCTGCGAAGTTCAGTGTCATCTGGCAGCAGAAGACATCAATCACTACAGAGAAGCGCAGGCTAATGTTTCTAAGCCAGGCAGGGCTTGTATCTGCTTCCCAAATAGCTTACCCTATCAGTTCTTTTTATTGAGATTGATTCCCCATATTTTGCTAGTTTGAGGATATAGTCCATTTATATTTATCTTGTACTGTAAAGCTAATAATCGACATTGTTACTGTAGTTATTTTATGAGCCAATTTCTTTGTACCCAAGGGTGTTTTTATTACTCCCCTTTTGGCCTTTCCTTCAGAGTACTGAAAGTATACAGTGAAATGGGAAGAAGTGGTGTACAGATTTGGTAACAAAATTCATTGGTCGATTATTATTCTTTCTTTGTTTATATCACACTCCTGCTTTCTGTTTCTCTAGTTCTTCCTAGAAAACTTACCATCCATGCAAATCACAGGCTAGTCTGAAGGCAGATTTAGTTTAATTTCACATTCTCCATATCCCCTGTATGAAATAGAGAATAGCCAAGATGCCCTGTACCATTGATATTTGGTGACAGGGACATTTCACAGAGTATTATGAGGGAGCAAGGYTGGCCACTGCAGCCACTTTCATCCTGCTAAGGAAATTTCCTATGCTACAAATATTTCCCTGAGAAAAGTTACTGCTGGTGGTGTGGAGTAAATATGGCAATGGAGGACTGGATGGGGAGGCACTAGAAGATGCTCTTATTTCTTACTCTCTGCATTCAGTTTAGCATCACTTTATGCCTGCAAAACCTGATATCTGAAATTTTGGGTTAATAATAAGCTATCGGAGAACATCATGACTTTTCTGTCAGGCTGAATCTTGCATAGATATCTTCAACTTGTTATGGAAGATGACATATTTACATATTTACAGAAGGAAATTTTCATCCAGAAAATTAGAAACTGAACATGAGGCAAAATGGCATAAAGCTGGTGTCTCATTTCATTTTTGACAGTGAGTCTGTAGGCTGATGACATCCATACTGCTAGGATTACTCTGAAGTTGTCTTAAAACACATGATCCAGTGCAGACTGACAAATACCTTCATTATTGCCAATTAGTGCAGAATAGTGTGAAAGATGAGCCAATTGCCTGGGCCCAGAGGCTTCTCCAGCAAGTGAATTGATGGTGTCAGTCAGAAGAAACTCCAGATTTCAGAGCCAGGAGGGGCCACTAGATCACTGAGTCTGACTTCTTAAATAACACAGGCCATAACTTTTACTCTGTTACTTGTATCTTCATAATGTCTCCCTTCTCACAGATGGATGATTAGGAAAGATGATGGGAAAACAAAGGGAAACAGATCTGTCTTCAAAGATATGAAACAGCAACAGCCTTGGCACCCTGACACAGGAGCACACTTATATTTGCTGATCCCCTTCCATCAGCCTCAAACCCTGGTAGAGCAGCCCAGTGGGTAAGTCTATCTAGGTCTCTGTAATTTCAAACAGACACTGTTAGTCTGGGGTGAAATATCCCATCTGAAGAGTATTGAAACCCAGTCAGTGCTGAAGTGTCTGTCAGTGCTGGCATTTTGGAGGCAGCATCCCCTGGATGTCAACTTGGTCCTGGCCTGGGAACAGGACCCAGGAGAAGGTTCTCTCTGTAGCCTGTGATAACTAAGTGGACCTGTATATGTACTGTGAACAGATTCTCACTGCTATTTATATTTTAAAAAATCATTTGTTGAGAATAATATTTTTATAGTTTCTTATATTTTGTAGCATTTGAGACAAACAGTAATTGTCACAGATGTCCTTCATGAGAACATGTCTCAGTCTCTTGAATGGCTGTGGGTATCTGAGGGGTAGCACTGTAAAGCAGTGTCCCAAGAGCAGAGCTGGGAAACCAACCCTCAGCTACGTGTTGGGTTGTTAGTAGCTAATCCAAAGTCTTTCACTATTCAGCCAAAACATTAGACAGACAAGGAGTGAGCCTCATAGCTTTCTAGGGACACTTTGAGCCTACACAGATCAAAGAGGAACTGGAGGATTGTGGATCCAACCTTATGTCCACTAGATGAGCTTGATCAGATTGGTCATTTTCTTTTTCATCTCATGATTCTGGGAAATTTTGACTCTGTTTCTCTTTCCAGTAAATGATTGTCTTTGATGAGATTTCATCTGGAGTCACTCACCCCTTAGATAAAGCCACAAAATCCAACTAAATTAAATTTTAAACATAACCATTTCTTTCCTTAACACATTTGTATTTATCAGTTTATAATTTTCTCAATGAATATTTTTTAGACAAAAACCTAAAACTAGCTTTAATGACAGCTACAGGGCACTTCTTAAAGTGCCAAAAGTAAGTATTTTCCTTCAGGTCTAATTTGGGATCTGGGAAAATAATTTTTTCCTAATATGATTTTAAATTATCAAATTTCTTCAGTGGCTTTAAATTACTCTGCAATAAACAGTACATAATCCATATTCTCACCTAAAAGGAGGCTTTCTATTCTCATAATATGAATTCTCTTTTTTTTCCCCAAAGGTGTCAGTAAAAAGAAAGGTCTTAGAGTATCTGAGTCAGAATATTCTGATGAGAGATGTCCATCTTTCAGCGGCTTTATAGAAGGCGACTTTTCTCACCTGTAGTTCAGGCACAGGCTATAAATCCAAGATGATAGAATTACATACTTTCCAGGGGAATCACACTCTTTCCATTTGTATCCTGCAATAAAATCAGTTAGTTTTTCCCTGTGAGTTTTGTTGTGCCTAGGCAACCACACGACCAGCGTGTGATATGAGTAGCTGACAAGAGGAGGACGTTGTGAACTCAGCTAATTCGTTGAAGCACAGATGCCCAAGGCCATCTGAAATGCCCCGGGCAAAGCGACATGTCCACACTGGGCTGGCAGATACAGCACAGGACCTGAGGGAGAACTGTGATCTTGAGAATAGGTTGGATACCCTGGGGTGTCTTACATGAAAAAAGTTGCCTCTGTTGATGCAATGTACTGAAGTTTGAATAAAACCCCAAGCCATCCCCATCCCCTCTCCAGACATGCGGCCACAGTCCCACGAGGCTACAGAATGCCTTGACAATGAAGAAGACCATAAGAGCAGACTTCATCAGCTCCACCTCGTGATGGCATTTCTAACATCTGGACCTATAACTGGAAGTGACTAGTGACAAGGAGACAACGGCTAAGCATAATATCAACATTTTGTTAACCGTGTTTGCAAAAGCAACCAGCCTCCTTCACCCCTTGCCCTCACTGCTGGAGCTGGAACTCCCCAGCGGCGGCAGSAGCCTGCGTGGAGTGGGGAAATGGCCTCATCATGGGGGGATCACAGCATCAGACTCCACCTCCTCGAGCTCCCCAAGGGCAAGCCGAGGTCAGGCACGGCCTCCCGGGCTCCCACTGCTTGTGCGGTTGCTGCTGCTGCTCTCCGCCAGCCGCTCGCTGAGGCAGTGGGTCCAGACATGGCTTGGGAACTGCTGAGGTGTGCAAATTCCTCCTTCCTGCCCTGACATTCCCTGCTTGTGTGTTCACTGACCAGTGTTGACGGTCCCAAAGTATCCGTGTTATTTCTGAGCAGAGGATTTTCTCCTGGTGTAGCTGTGTGCAGGAAATGTGATGCTTGGATGGGGCAATACATGCTATGCTCTCCCGAAGCCACTGAGCTGTTATGGTTAGGGATTGCCCCAGCAACAGGTCGTTCTAGCAGGAACTTTTATTTTAATGCCTTTCCAGGAGTAATTTAGTGTCCTCACACTTGTCCTGTGCAGGCAAATTTCACAAACTTTCCTTCTAGCCTATCCATGGCCATGGCAAGAACAGCCATCTCAAAAGATGGTGATGCAGGGTAGTGGTGATTTTTCTCAGTCTGCTAGAGGTCCAGCCTGCAAAATCCAGTGCCAAAAAAGACATTCTTGCCTTGGCATCAACTGATCAGACAGGAGAGGATGCAGCCATTAGAGGGAGGATGCTGTGCAGCTGTTTATCTGCTACATGTGATGGTGGAGCATGCTGGCTCTTGCTCTTTATCCTGCCTTTCTCTTGGATAGACCACGTTTATGTGTGCGTGTACAGGTGCACATTTGCTGGGTGCATTAGCACATATGAAGAGAAGATGAACTACCATATAATAGGAATAACAAGAAAGTATTAAAACTTGCTAATATTGTCCTTAACTTTCTTTGGTTAAAGTTTACACTTTCACCTTTTCTAGTCAGCAAAGTTGCTGTGGTAATTAATATACTGAAAAAACATTTGGATTTGATGTAGTGCTGCGATTTTAGCCTTAATGCATAGTCTTGGCTTATCTAACTACTTGTCTGGGGTCTTGTGAATCTCTGTAGCAGACTGATGCCTCTTCAAAGCCATCTGGAAGAGGATCTACCCACTCTTTTTTTCCTCTGCTCTTTTAATTGGGACTGCTGGCTGGCCCTGTGTATCAGAGCAGTACAAAGGCTGAGAAAACAGAGAGGTCTTACACGAAGCCATTCGAAAGGGCAGCAGGAGACGTCATCCATTTTGTGTATAGATATGTTTAGATAGATGTGGTAAACCATGAGAAGTGGATGCCTTGACAGGTTACTTTTCAAAGACTGCTGATTTGCAGTGACCTCTGACTGCTCTGAAAACAGCTGAATTCTGCAGACTCTGGTAATCTGAGATAGAAACTGTTTTGAAGTCGGCTGGGTGTAAAGAGTCTGTTGCTGCCCTGGGTCTCTCAATACCACAAGGAAAAGCAGAGCAGGGGGAAAAAAGGATGCTGTAGCTGGAAACTCCCTTGTYTGATTTTGTATGGGACAGTTTGCTGTTTGCAGGACGACACCTGGGTGAAACCCATGCACTTATATGCTCAGAAGTTGTCAGTTCCCTCAAGCCAGCCATTGCCTCTGGAATGTATGTAAAAATACCTTGTTCCTTGCTATATGATGCTTCCCTGTTCTGTGGGAGCCTCATATAAATGTCTTTCAAATGCACAGCATGTTATATACCATGTTGTAGTCACAGTTCTATAAAATATAGACTGTGTAGGGAGAGGTAGGAACACCACTCTTTTCTCTCAAACTATGTTATGAATTAGAATAATCAAGTTAGCATAATGCTTTCCAACCTGTACTGGGAGACTGCTACCTTTCTGTCAGACATGTAGAAGTTCAAAGTTCCATGTTTTAGGAAGTTAAAGTAACCAAGTATCTGGGCTAATTTTCTTACGGTGCTTCTAACTCATCTGCTTTAATAAAAGCCTCACATGCATTTTAAAACTTGAAGCATGTAATTCCTAGAGCTGCTAAAGTAATTTTTTRTGCTGAATCATTAATGACAGGAGACATTGCTGTGGTTTTCAAGGAGCAACCTTTACTTAGCACTTACGATGCCTTTTGTGAAGGTGGCTGGTTTCCTTCTCTATTTCTAAACCTTACTGTTACAAAAAAAAAAAAAGACAGAAAAGTCAAATGTCCTCTTAAGCTCCAGAAATTAGAAGACAAATGAAAGATACGGAGAATTATCTATGGGGTTTTATATAGTTTTATGATTTTTAAAGCCATCTAATAAGTTTGATTATCATAATATTGTGTTCTGCTTGATTTGAATTGGCACTTCCTCTGTATATTAATTTCATATGTTAATAGTTTTACAGAGATATACTAAGTGCCTAAAAGCACCAAGAAAGATTAACAGTTGCTAACAAAACACCATAAATGGGTCTGAGATGATTAAATCCCCCCTCTGCAAGTAGGAAAATGTCATCTCTGCAATTGTTGCTGGTGTAAACAATCTCCCTCTGGCTCCAACACTTTCTCTTCAGATGCAGATCCCAAACTGGAGTAAGTCAATACAATCCCATTAACTTTTTCAGCTATTCTGAGCTTTGATTCTGGCATATGTAATCCACATTTTTAAATACAGATATGTATTTTCTTCTGCCATAGGATAAGAGCCATTTGCAGCCATGTTTCCACAATACTTTGATCTTAAGACAACTGAATTGAATGTAAAATCCTGGTTAAGCATATTGTTAATATTTTGCTCTCTTGTAAGTATAGAAATTATATCAGTATTAGATTTTAAAATTAAAGCAAAGCTATTTTTAGAAAAAAAAATCGCTGCACGGGAAATTTGGTTTGGTTTATATATGTTCACAGTTACTAATTTAGGGCGAAATACTTATTTTCAATACTGTTTTTACATCTTAAATACGGATCCAATTTTAGTATACTGTATATTTATTGAGAATTTACTTCAAAGATTTGAGTGGATTTACAGCTGAACTGCCAAAGTCCTTTACATACATATGTACATAAATACACAGGCTATATCTCAGAAAAAAGAAAAAAGCTTTATTCAGAATAAAGGTCACTTTCATTCTGTTATTTACACTAAAATTTAATTTTATAATCGTTAAAAAACAAAATAAATTAGTTACTGACCTTTTAAGGGTGATTTCTAAGCATATGGGGATCATCTACATTTTGAAAGCAGTTGTTTTTGTGATCTGAAGAGTATACATGAAACACTGGGATTTGAGCTGCTTTCTGTAGAAAAAAAAAAGAAAAAAGAAAAAAGAAAAAGAAAAAAGAAAAAAGAAAAAAGAAAAAAGAAAAAAGAAAAAAGAAAAAAGAAAAAAGAAAAAAGAAAAAAGAAAAAAGAAAAAAGAAAAAAGAAANGAAAAAAGAAAAAAGAAAAAAGAAAAAAGAAAAAAGAAAAAAGAAAAAAGAAAAAAGAAAAAAGAAAAAAGAAAAAAGAAAAAAGAAAAAAGAAAGAAGAAAAAAGAAAAAAGCCCCCTGCTTCTTCTGGCTTATAAAATATTTTTTTTTCTTGCAGTGATTTATCATATTATAAAAGTATCATCAACATATAATTGTCTCATTCTCCAATCTATAACAAACATACTTGTGTGTTGCTGCAGACTGAGCTGAACCTGTACCTTCAGAACCATGATGTTCCACAGAAAGAAACATATGGAGATAGGCAGGACTTGTTAATTTGTTCTCAAAAGGATACAGATAAAAGCAGATGCTAAGGGGCAATAAATTACACTTTTTTTGTACATTTTCTTCTGTCGGTTTTTTTGACCCTCCTAGTTGACACAGAATTTCCTTTGCAGCATTATTTATTGCCAGTGATGTTGCTAGGCTGCCTGGGAGGGCAAAATGGAAAACTTTGTGAAGTGTACTTGGAGAGTGCTCTTTTAAACCAGATGATTTGTGAGTAAGTCTTGGAGAATTGGGAGTATATTTTAGATATGTTAGCTGTCTTGTAGGGGGCTTTTACACAGTGAATGAAAGACTCTGGAAAATGTTGCTTATATAGGGAATGTTTACCAAGATGTATTCGAGTTTCTCACCAGTATGTGGGCTATAATCTTCTCAGCATAAAGTTAGATCTTCCATTTTTCCCCTTGAAGGCTCTATAAATGTTGGAGAGTTATATTTTGGAAAATGACTTTTAACTCTCTGTTTGCCTCTTCTAGGATTTTAAGTATTAGAGAGCATCAACAGTACTCTTCAGAAAACTAGATTTTTATGAAGTGTCTCAAGTCACATACCAAAAAAATGTTGGAGGCATCAGAAACCATTAGTCACTTCTGAAAATTTTAGGGCTTGCATGACTGGCCTGGCATGTCCTCTGCCTTTTTAGAAAGGTTTTAATGGGAAATTTGCTTAACCTGAGTCTGGTGTAAAACAACAGCTGCCCAAGAGGCTCAGAACTCCTAAAAGCAAATAGGTCATGAGAACACCTAGATGTCGAGTGTGTACATATGTAAAATGTATTTCTGTAAGAACATGTTTGCATACAGGGACACATGGAGGAAAAGCAGCTTCCAGATCTGTGATATCCCGTGGATGACTGCATGGAGACAGCTGGGAAGGACTGGGGGAGGAACATCTCCCGAGGAYTGGGCATCACACTGCTTCCTGAACCATGCACTCCTCCTCCTTCTCCTCCTCCTCCTCCCACCACCCAGGTGGCAGCTACAGACAGGAGGGATGAGGGAGGTGACATGGGAAGCCTGGAACAGGGGGCAGCAGGAAGACCGGAGGCAGGGACTATGCCCAGAAGCTTTCTCTGCAGCCGTCAGCACGTAACTTGTGCAGAAATGCCACTGGGAGGCTGAGCTGCCAGGTGGGCTGGTGGCATGTGGAAAATGGCTCCTGTTGGTTCAGTAAGTGTGCTTTACACCTCATGCCCAGAGATTTGTCTATAACACTGGAGAGAATATGTTTCAGAAGGAGACCTGTTTAGGAAAGATCCAAAGCAGCTCTATCCCCCAATAAAGATTTGCTGCAAACCCTGCTGTTTCTTTCATATGGTCCCACACATTCCCGTGGGGTGCTCCCAGCTGCCACCTGCTCTCTCAGACCGCAGTGTTCTGGTGGGATCTGTCACACAGGCTTTTGGGCCGTGGCACCATCAGCCATGGTGTGCACAGGCAGCGTTTACAGTTCCCAGTTGCCTACCTAATTCAACTCCCTGGATTTTTTGGGGTTGAATTTTTATTGCATTTTCTTTCTGTCTTGAAGAGGTGTAATAAATACTGCTTTAACACAGTGGTAGTGAGGGGGTGGGTTTTAGTCTTGGGGTTTTTTAGCTTCACAAGCACTATTCTTTTCCAAAAAAAAAGGTCACTTTTAAATACATGATCAGGCATCCCTCCACATGTGTGTCCACACATGTTCCTGCACACACTATAATTTTTAATGCAAATTGGTTGATTGCATTTGAGTGCCTGCAGCCAGCAAGTATCTAATGGAAACTGGCAAACATTTTTTTTTATGCACCAGTGGCCACAGTAGTGAGATAAATACACCCCAGAAAATCTGAATGAAAGTGCTGTATGTATCTGTTTGAATGTAAAGGACAGGGAAAAGTGACGAAATGGGAAATGCATCTGTGGGTTTGAGAACAAAACCCAGACCTGGTCTGCCCTGAGAGGAAAAAATCCTGACTTTGTCACAGATACATGTCTTATGAATCAATCCATTTAAAGCAGTGTTGGTTTTAAAAAAGAGCAATTTGCTAGACTTAACTAAAGCTTAAAATATTATTTTGTGGAAGGATGATTTTCTGTTGCTCTGAAATCTGTGCACATCTCATGGCTACATCTGCTTTTTAAGTGCTAGGAACTGACAACTTGTGTGCGGCTATTTCTGCAGACACTGACAGATACCTCAGCTGATACAACAGCAAAAAGGTGGGTAGTTTTATGGCACATGTGTACAAATGATGCCCCAGAGCGCAGCCCAAATCAGGTCGGTAGGAGTTTTGCTACTGTTCTCAGAATCAGATGTTTTAGCTGTCAAGACAGTGCCCTGTTTTGGTCAGCAGCCACGACACAGACCCTGAACATGTCCTCAAAATACAGCTAGTGCAGACCAACACAACATGTTYGTGTTATTTTTACAGGTGAGAAAGCAGTGGGGAGGCTTTACACATGACTAGGGAGAGAGAACCTTTTTATCTATTTGAGCTCTATTTTCAAAGTTGTACGTGAAAAAAGCCCATGCAATTAAATATAGCAAATTCAATAGAACATCCAACTCGGGCATTCAGATGAATTGTGTTGAATGACAGATGGATACATAAGATGTTACAAGGCCATTTGATTATGTGAAAATCACATGGCCCTCCAGAGATAACCTAGTCCAAGCTCCTGCTCATAGCATCCAAATAAACTGAATATCAGTAGTAAACTGGAAGGTCAACCAGACATACTGAGGAGATGGAAAACCTATTTGTGGATCTATACTTACTGCAGACTTTCAGATTTGGCCTGAGAATAGTCTTGACTAGCATTCAGAAATTACTCTTCAAAGGGACTATTTCTACCCTTTTTTTGTTGTTGTTGTTGTTGACTAAGTGTAGATTACATGAGTAAGCATTGGAGCCAGCTGGCCCAGTGGGAGATGGTGACAGCAGAGTATGTCCTACCGATGTGATCTGCCAGGGAACAAACCAGAACAGGACAGGGATGGCTCAGTCCAAGTTGCTTTCACTGGCTTTCTTCTCAGTGGGGAAAGAGAGCCGCTTCCAAAAGGAAAATATCTTATGTCGAAAAGGGGCACCTACGAGAGATGAGTTGCTTCTCTGCCCCTCTGTTGGCTGTAGAGGCCATTTAAATAACAAGTTCAGAGGCAACAGCTATCCTTCACATGACTAAAGTTCAGGCAATGAATCTTGCCCTACTGTGTTCAAAGAAATGTTGAAGAGATTTGTGCCTTTCTCAGTGCTGCTGGACGGAGAATGAGATACTGGACTTTTGAGCAATTCTCCCAGAAATGTGCAAAGCTGCAAAAATTCAGAACCTATTTGGGAATCCTCAGCCATCAATAACACAGGCAATAGTGAAATAACAGCAGGACGTTTTACTTTTAAATGCTTCTCATAAAAATGAGGGGAGCAGATTGTTTATATTAACCTTTCTGGGAAATGCAATCAAATTGTCCTTGAAAAATGTTAGAGAAGAAAAACATAAGCGTGACTTTCAATAGCCCTTAACAATCTGTGAACCGGCCCATTGCTAACTGTCACACACAATGTACATTTTGTTTAGTGATTTCTGTTACACTGCCACTCTCTATGAAAATGTTTAAAAGAATAATTCAAGCTGCATGATCCCAGGTGCATAAACATGTGCTCCTCAAGCCAGCAGAGAAACTGCCGAGCCTAGCAGGATCGTCAGACCCACGGGTCAATTCAGGGACTAAGAAAATCATTTCCTATTTTCCTTTATGGATTTGGAGCATGCTGGGATCAGCCAGTCTAGAAAAATAGAAAGAAGCTGTGTCTTCTACAGCAAAAACAGAACTGGGAAATGAAAGATGCCTCCAAGCCTGGCCAATTCTGTCAAAGCGGGATGGGGGAAATGTGTGGTTCCTGCTGTCTGAGGCTCCCAGTGGCTGTTCCTACTTCACTACCAGCTCTGCAGAGCCATGCCCTGCCTTGCTGAGAGTGGCAGGAGGGGAAGCCTGGCTCTGCTCCAGCTGAGGTGGTTAATACCTCACACYGAGCTTCCTCAGCTGAGGTCCCCGTACCCTTGGCTCTCTGCTCAGCATATTTTTCAGGCACTTGAATTGCTCTTCAGAGGCCTTCAAAGGTGCCTACCTTTCCACTGGCTAAGCAAATAGGCTTAAGTGGGATTTCAAGTCTCAGAGTACAGCTCTGTGCCTCCATGGGAACATGTGGTTTTCCACAGACTGAAGCCCGTTTGCTGTGCGCTCTCTTCTCTGCTGGAACAAGTTAGTGGCTAAACAGATCCCATTTCACCATTCTTAATACCATTCACATGAAGTCACAGACCAGCTTGCGGCACCTAAAATAGCTCTACGTGCAATTAATATTAATTTTTGCCGTAAAATTAACATTTGCCATGCCACGGGATGTAYGATCCCTAAAATTCCTGATAATTTCCTCTTTTTTCCTGTCTTTTGTTCATGGCTCCTGGTCTGCCTGGTCGAAGCATTGCAGGCACTTGGAGTGGTCCTGTGGTGCGGGGTGGAAGTGCATCAGTCTGTAGCACTATGACTTGAGCAAGCTTGGGCAGTCTTYAGGTTGTGACAACCCCTTGGCCAGCCTGTGGGGTAGGTGGGATCTTTCCAGGCAGCTGTAACCTTTTTCCTGAAGGAAGAAGTTCAAGCAACCTACTGGAAGTTGCTTGTTTTACCTACTTTTTTACTCAAGTAGAAGCACAAGGGTCTCAGTTTGTCTCCTCTTGTTGTCCCCTGGATTGTGAAAGCCAGGTAGAGACCATGGTGAGAGAAATATGGTGTGACTGGCCTGCTGTATAGTATGGAAATGGAACAACTGTAAGTGCATGTGATTTTAAAAATATTTGTGCCACTCAACTGCTTTTTTGACATGCCCAGCAACAGGTAATCTCCAAGTTTTCAGGATATATAATCCATCACCTGAGGTTCAGCTTSTTGAAACACTGTCTGCACAAGATTGCTGGAAAGTGGGCAGATTGCTGAAGAGTTCTTTGGTAGTTACTCTCTGTTACTCAGAGGCTATGACCATCATTGAGGAGACAAATGGGTGGCATGTATGTCACTCAGAAGTGCTGCCTTAGCATTAAGGACCTCAGCAAATACTAGTGTTTCTTCTCTTTGTCTTCTTTTCCAGCTAGTTTCCTGTTACACTTTCTTTCTCCATATCAAAACTCTTTTTTTTTTCATTTGTTTTTGTACCAGTTGTTTACTCCCTAATGGAGAGAATGAAATGACTCCTCAGTCTTGTTTTGGATATTATTGAAGTCGTGGTCTCCATAATTTGCAGTAGGTCTTTTAGGGTATTTCTCATTAATGTTCCAGTATGGCAACATCCTTTCTCTAAATTCAGTTCTCAAGCATTATTCCACCAACAGTGATATCAGTTAAGCTAAAAATGAGCATTTCTTATCTTGTTTAAAGACTGAACACTTCAGTATCTACCTCTTCTTCCTGGCTTATTCCTGTCTTAAATCTTGCTCCTGTCTGCTACAGCATCACATGGGGAGCAAACACTGCTTTGAGAATAACAATCCTCTTTTCTTTTTCTGCTTGTCCCTCTTTCTTCCCCGTCAATCTCTAGTATTTCCCCTTCTGTTCTTTGTGGAGAAGTAGTTACTTTGGAAGTGCTGGTAGGCTTGTCCAAGGATTTTTAATTCATTATTTTGCAAAGGTCTTAGCTTATTTTTTATGGTGTTAGGCATTTTCAAAAGTTAAGAGTATATAAAGAGCCTTCTCTGTAGTGATGGCAGATGACAATTTTATTTTTCCTTTTTAATACCCTGCAAAATGTGTTTTGGAAGGTTGGAAAAAAAAAGGCAAAAATGARCAAAATACTATGTGTTAATTATTACATTGAACACAATAGCAAAGGTGGCATAGAGAAGAGAAAATAAAGTGAACCTTATGAAATGTTTCAATTTCAAAAATTGCACAATGGAAAGGTTTTCAGTTTTGCTTTGGTCCTAAGAGTTGTTATTCTATCTCCTCACAGTTCAGCACCAAACTCTGGTTCAAACAGTGTGTAATCTCTTTGGAAGCCAGACACCCTCTCAGGAGAAGGAAAGAAATGATGTGGTCTTTTATGAAAGCTTGCAATATTGAGAAGGTCATGGTACCAAAGGATTTCCTGTGTGTCGTACATGATCTATTCAAAGTCAGACAAAATATTTGCTTGTATGAATTAACAGGATATTTTTGGTTTCCATAGTATCCATGCTTTTATGCTTTTAGTAGAATCAAACACTTCTTTAGCAGACTTAYGTACTGAAGCATATTAGCAGAGGTAAAATGAAACACGTTTGAAGAACTTGACCTAATAGAAAGCAGAAGAAGGAAGGTTTATCTGTTGTTTCTATTGTCCTCATCTGCTTTACACTGGCAAAGCATTAACATTGAAAACGCTGCTTGGAAAACATTAAACATTTCCCCATGGAAATATCTGACTGTTAAGGGAAAAATCCAAACCTGGAAATTTATGGCTTGAATCCTCCTATCTGGAAACACTCAGGGCTGTGATAGGTGAAGTGCAGGGTGGGTACAGCTGTATTATTCTTTAAGAATATGGTTTCCTGCTAGGCTACATCTTCCATGGTGCAATGGGGAGGCTGAGTGAAGAGGGGCAGGCAGATAATGGGATAGAGAGATGGATGGATGGATAGATAGATAGACAGATAAACACAGCCCACATACAACAAGCAAATGTTATGACACTCAGAGAGGCACTTCCTGGCAGAAACACTTCTTTGTTTGCCTGTTGACCAACATCTTATTTTTTTTTTCAATTTTAGGTAGTGAACTGGCAAAATCCACAGAGAGTAAATAACTTGTGCAAAATATTCTTTTTACTTGTACATCACATTTTCCTTTTCAAAACTTCCAAAAATGTAGTTTTTCAAGCTTTCCTTTCTTCATCTTCAGGCATTTTTCTCCCTTCAATAAAACAATACTGCTGGTGATCTGACTGGTTCCCGTTGTAACAAAAACTGATAGGACACAAAAATGTGATCCTTTTTCATTGTTTTGTTTGTTTGGTTGGTTTTTTTTTCCCCAAAACTTAGTTTGTTCAGAGTTTCCAAAGAACAGGGACAGATTGGATCTAGGTTCCATTTCCTTCAACCTAGAAGCTTTGGATTTTGATCCCCATCTTTAATAAGAAAAGAAATGAAAGAAAGAGAAGCCATTTTTGAGAATTACTACCTCCCTGACTGACACAGATTCAGTTCAGCATTCACAGTTTCTTTTCAGCTCTAGGGTGGACCACAAACGTCCAAGTTGCCAAAGAATCAGCAAAATGTTTTCTTAAAAGCAAAGAAAACACAGATGCTGGAGCATGGAGAAAACCATTCAATTTATCTTAGAAATAAAGAACTTTGTGACCCTGAAGGATATTTGAGGATTTGTTTTAAATCCTTTACAACTTGTTCTGCATGATTTAACAGCGATGGAAGCTCTGCTTTGTGCACACCCTATACACCTATCCAAAGTGACCCTAACACTGTTAATATACCTCAGCAATCATATTTTTCACAGAGTTTTACCACTATTGACTACCAGTGAATTGAAGGCTGTTGCCCTGACCCCTGACAGCCCTCATACAGCTGTCACACGTAACAGTCACCTGCCCTGCGATGCTTTTTGTGTGTGTGATTGAAACAAATGAGTGGCAGGAGGTGCATTAGAGTAATATGAACACAATCTGCACAGGATTAGCAACAATGGTCTGGACTTCCATGGTTAGTCCTTTACGATTTACAGTGATTTTGATTTATCTCCTACCGGTATGCTCACTTCGGGGTTTCTGGCTGTGTTTTCAGGGGAAAAAAATCAGCAGAAAGGAAGGATTATGTTTTTCTCTCACTCATTTAGGTCACAAAATGGAGCTGAGAGAGAAAAATCAGTAGCTTTCAAATGTTATTACCTTGCTAATGATAGCTCTCATCGCATGACAGTTCTCAAACTGATAAGACATTCCAAACATCCACAGAAAAGTCAAAGAGGTTTTTTAGTGCCCCAGCTCTGTTTCTGCAGCTTGCACATGTTTTCAAACATAATTTCATGCCTGCTTTCTGACAGCTCATTAAACAAAGGCCTCTTGGTACATATAGTGCCCATCTTCCTGCTGAGATTGTAACATATTTATGGTGTTTGCAGATTGCTGGCTGTTTGCTCTTCTACTTCACAGTGTCCTGCCTGCCAAACGCTTATCAGTCTAGCGAAGGTGACAGTTTTCCCCATTTGTGTAGGTAGCAATGGTCTCGTGTTTGACCCTCAGAGGCAAGAAGCAATATGATTAGAAGAAGCTCCTGCAAGCAATAGATAAAAGCAATCACACAGGGAGAGACAGTGAGGAAGAGCTCAAGGGAGGAGGCTGATGTTGTGGAAGCTGATAGCTTGTATTCAGGGAAAGTGCTGGCAGTTAGTTAGCTAGACAGCTGGTAACATCCAGACCTTGTGGGATTTCAGCTTCAGACAAAGCAAACAAGGATTCAGGAGTGTTGAGAAGCTATCTGGAGCGGTGTACAAGGGCAATCAGAGCTACTCACTTCTAATTATCTGCCTCTTTCCTGCCATTAAACTATCATTATTATACATTTGAACCAATAAAGTTTAGTGAATTTTGCATCTTCTATTTTCTTTAAAAGCTGGTGCCAAATCCCTGCTTTCCTTCTGAACAGAACAGATGAAGACATCTTTAAGCCAGCCGTTACCATTCATCCATTTGTCCTTGGAGCATGGCAGGGGACTGGGAGCAGGTTTCTGCTTGTACCACCACCGGCAGCTGAAGTATCTGTTCCACTTCACTGCAGTAACAAAAGGGCTAATTGGGTTTTGTTTTTAAAAGAATTTTATTTTCTTTTTTTTACTTCTTGTCAAGCCCATCGCTTAGTCAGTATTAAAAGAAAGCGCAGGAGCAGCTCTGTTCAGCTGCCAAAACCTAATCAACACAAAGAAGCTTTCGAGTAGCTGTCAGACAGGATTATGATATTGATCCTAACTGTGTGCATGTTCCAGGAAAAGGAGCATCTCTTTAACTAAAAGTCAGAGGGTGACAGGTAATGAAAGACAAATATTTTACAGCTCAAAGGATGGTTCTGTCCTCACATTAGGAGATCTGCCTAATTACAGCTGAGAGAAGAAGCAGCACCTGTGCATGTTTGCTGCTGTCTCACCTTGTACTCTGAGCTTCTCATCTCTTACAAATAAGCAGGTACCGAGTGAGTCTCAGCATGAACATAAGGGTTTGAGAAACATCCATGYCATGAGGGAGCAATACATGTGATTTAATAGGTGGCTCTCCCCTATTTGACACAGTAGTGAATCAAAAATTTTAGGACTTTGTCAGGGAGAGTGACTTTGGAATCAGAAAAACTCAAGACTCTCTGTATTTCTGATCATTAGTGACAATATGACATTATTTATGACACCAGTGAAGTACAATTCTGGGTTGTTGCGGGTAGGTAAAACCTTGCAAAACAGTAACATTGGGTCTTACCCCCAAATGGTGAGGCTGGTAACAGTCTGGGTTTGAATACAGATAAAATCAGGTGGGCTTGGGTTCATCAGACTAAATGCAACCTACAGCAGACATTTAAAGCAGGACAGGAGAATCACAGGCTGCAGGTCTAACTGTTGTCCCAGATCTCTCCAGGTCTAAAGGTCGCTAAGATAAATCCCACTTGCAAGGACTCCAAGTTCCATATTCCAAAAGAGGAGTGAAAGGAAGAGCCCTTACTTCTGAGGGGACGTAGGCCAAAAATGAGTCCACACAAATACTAGGAAACTCCCAGAGAATCAAGTACTATATTTGCTTATTTATTTGTCACCCATCATGGTTGGAAGAGAGTAATACCAGTAGTGCAACAAGGGGTGTATCTGATGGGTACAACATGGGGTTTGAGGGCTAAATCTGAAACGAGCTAATATAGATTTAGCCTGCTCTCAATTTTAGTTTTAATTTCTTGGGGCCTTTTTTCATGCAATATAATTGCCATTTTATGTACAATGCAAAGAGTCCATGAATGGATCTGTGCAGTACTGCCACAGACACCATGAGCAACTGCAGTCCTCTGAACCTCCCCCAGACACGCCACCTGTCTTGCCTCCCTACCAACTTGCATATCCCTGTCTGCTTGGGCTCTGACTCCTGTCACAGAGCGGTAGCCTTTTTTGCCTAGCTATTACCATGTGAGTGATAAGTCATACTAATAACAAATAAATTATGCCCTAAGTTAYAACCCCCCTCAAGCCAGAGTGTAACTCAGGTCAGAATCTGCATTCAATCTTTTAATCCTGTGTTTTCCAGATACTGTTTTTGGTCTCATGGGTCCCCAGGAAAGTCAGTTAGCCTCTCAGTGACTCATGTTCCCCATCTCTGGTGAAGCAATTATGGTTTCCACCTACTGTGCAAGAGATGGGAAGGATTTGTTTCTCAAGTATCACAGAGAGCCAGAAGGAATGTCGTGGAGAAGTGCTGCGATACTAGTACTGCACAACACTGTGCAAAAATCAGTGAAATCCTTTGGCTTGCAAGATGTGTCCAAATTATATACTTTTTATTTAAGATGCACTATCTTACAGAATTTTCTGCACCTAAATTCTAGGGCACATCACAACCCCCCCCCTTTTTTTTTCCAGGAACAAGTAGGGAAGACATATTTTAAATAACTGTCCCTGGATCCTTCCTAGATGCTGTTAGTTGTCACAGAACTGTTGGTAAAGAAAATATGTTATTTTAGCGTGTGTTTTTCCCTGTATAATGAGCTACCACATCGGTCAATTTTGTTCTCTGTAATACATCAAAGCAATGGGAGTGCATTAAGAACCAAATGAGGGTCTTGGCCTCTCATCTTAGTTTTATCTCCCCCAATAATAATGAAGCTGGGTAACTTCCTAGAAAATAACAAATTGATATAAACAGCACTGGTTTGCCAGCTACTGTCATTGCTGATGGATAATCCTACAGCCTGAATGGGTTGTCCACATAGCTATTTGTCAGCACTGTCCGTGAGGAGCTCTGTGATAACACACTGTGCTAAATTCA
Organism: Amblyornis subalaris; assembly: GCA_018881555.1. Classification (NCBI taxonomy): domain Eukaryota; kingdom Metazoa; phylum Chordata; class Aves; order Passeriformes; family Ptilonorhynchidae; genus Amblyornis; species Amblyornis subalaris. The sequence continues at coordinate 3,249,228 of JACAXG010000061.1, read as the reverse complement.
CTCTCGTGTCTACAAAGGAATAAAAAATGGCTCATTTGAGTCAATAGATGTCACACAGAGTAAACAACAACAAAACCAGGACACAGTTATATTGCAACCTCGCCAAAAAGATACCCCATAATGCTGAACAGTTTGCTACTAATTTAGGCACCTGGGAACCTGGGTATGTGTTTGTGCATTTAGTTCACTGTTGGTTTGTTGTCTTTCTCTCATAAGAGTTAAATATGTTTACTGCTTGCATTAAATACCTACATTTCTATTATTGCTTGCAAACACCATTGCAAAACTGAGAATGATCATTCATCTCCTTATAACCTTATTTATATCAAAGAGTAGATTTGTTGAGGTGCAGACTTCTCTTAAAAAATGAAGAAGTGTAGAATTATGCATAATGTCGGTGCTTCAGAGCTGTTAACTGGAGCCTGTTTGTTGCATGACTGATCAAAATGGACCACGTGCAAGTCTGGAGCTAAGCAAACAAAACAGTCAGCTCTGCTTCTACATGGCTGGGCACTCCTCATGCCACGTCTCTTGGTATACCTTGGGCTGCCTTGAAAAAAAATCCCTTTATGCTGTAAAATATGTGCATTGAAACACTGAATCGTATAATGTCGGATGAAGGACAGGAGCCACCATAATGCACCACTGACAGCTATGAACCTCTTGAAGCACAGGGACACGTTGCTACTTCTAATGAGAAACAGACAACCCCAGCAGCCACAGGGGAGGACACCATTTCCCTTTTTGCATCACTCTTTCCTCTCAGTCAGCTGGTGAGTCTCTCTTGAGAAAAAAAAGGAGTGGTTGTTTCAGCTGATGATGAAACATCTGGAAGGCTCACTTAGGAATGTTTGCAAGATAACCCTTCCTCATGTTTTTACCAACACACTGGCATTGCAGAAACCTCACTGTGGAGAAAAAGGTCAATGGRATGTTTTGTGCATATCCTGAAAGGAAAGTGTGTCCTGCTTGTTTTGCAGGATCGTTCATTACATGAGATTTCCAAGGCAGGATGAAGAACTCTCCTTCAGCAGCCTAAAGCTGCCAAAGATTTTTAGGTTGCTGTTCCTGACATTCAGAGCCCAGTTTTTAGTGTTAGTCCTTTTCCCTGAGCGTCTAGGATAGGATGTCTTCTGAGGATGATAACATGAAAGAGGTTTTTTAGGAGGTCCCCTATGTGTGTTTAGTGGCCAAAGACAGATACAGCTTTCACTCACTTGCTCACTCCAGTTATGGGAGTGAGCACTCTCATAGAAAACTCCCTAACTCACTGAGCTCACTGATTGTCTCTGATGCTCAGAAAAACCAGTGAGCCAGGACCAAGAACAGAGAAGTGGATGATCAGGCCAGAAGTGAGATAGCATCTTAATTTCCCCCATAACTATTTCTACTTAGAAGTTCAAATGTCACTGACACTATGTTCTGAAGCAGTTGTCATGTTGATTTTAATGAAGAATAAATGATCCAGACTTTGGGGTTTTTTTTTAATGGAGGCTGGAATGACAGTAAATTGCTGCTTTAATAATAAATTGCTCAGCATTGCCTGAACAGTATATTTGCTCCCAGAATTAGTCTGATTCAGTTGTTGAGTATAAAGCACACCACACATGGCTCATAGAGCCCAAAAAGGCTGTCACACTCTGTATCACACTATCTTAATTGGGGGAGTTGAAGTGAAAGGCTGAAACTTGATCAGTTGTTGGATTAGGAGACTATGTGAACAGAAACAAAGAAATGACCCAGAGTAAAATGGATACCTCAGTACTAGAAAGGTTATAGCTTGACCACACACATTCTTTAATAATGCATTTCCAACATAAACAGAGCCACAGGCACTTGGCATATAAGACAGCTTCTCTTTTTTGCAGGTCATCAATATACCATGTTTACATTGTCTGGATGGTCTCAACAGTGTTAAATTATAAATTAGACTCAGTGCAAGTAGAGATAGAGATGTAAACACTGATCTGTATACTATAGCAGCCAGAAYATGGGCTAAGCAATTCATCCCTTTCAGGTAAAGATTTTAATAGGAAGCTTGGGAAAACCTAGGCTCTGAAAAAGTTTCAAAGCAAGTGTTTAAAGTGTTTTTTCTAGACAAAGCATCACTTGGGAACAATTTCAGTTAAGCACCATTTTGTAAAGATGTCCTTGGAGCAGCTTGCATCCAGCATAGAGTAAAACTGAAACTGTCTCTTAAGGACAATCATCTGCAGCACACAATATTGACACATCAAAACACCAGTGACAGTGGTGGTGACAGGGGCAGGTTATTCCAGCTTTTTACATTAACATATGATGACAGTCTTCAAAATACCCAGCTGGAAAACAAAGCAATTACTTAGGGAATGCAAAGGCACCAAAAACATCTGGAGAAAACACAAATATTTTCTATTTGAATTGTGACCTGTAGATGACAGCAGAAATCCCTTGGTCCCCCTCTCCAGCAAGCTGATTGAAAATTAAGTAAAAATATTTCCTGAAAACTTACTATAATGTTGATGTTTTGTTGCTATTTTAGAAAAATAAAATAATAAATATTACATTTATAGACTTATAATAGCACTATTATATATTACATAGCATTATTTTTGTATTATTAAAAGTTTCTAGGCTTCCACTCACCACCTGTGAGATTCACAGATCACTCGTTCGGTCATACACTTTCTCGATGATGAGCCATCAGTGTTGGAAGGGCAAGATAGGTGTTGTTTTTAAGACTGTGGCTCTGCATACTTATATCTTTCATCTGCCAAGATGGGAAAGCAAATCCCAAATTTACCAGAGTTGTCTTAGAAGATTTTTGGTTTGGCAAAGGGAGAGAACATTTGGGAAGAGGATGGACARTTGTGGCAATGGGGTTCATTTTTCCTATTTTCAAAAGAGGGCACTGCTGTGAATATGTCTGAGCTCCCAGATCAAAATGGGAAACATTTTCATCCAGTATTTCTAGACTATTTCTAGACTACTTGAGTTGGAAGAGACCTACAATGATCATCAAGTCAACTGCCTGACCACTTCAGGGCTGACCAAGTTAAAGCATGTTTTTAAGGGCATTGTCCAAATGCCTCTTAAACACTGACATGCTTGGGGCATCATCCACCTCTATAGGAATCCTGTTCCAGTGCTTGACCACACTCTTGGTAGAGAAATGTTTCCTAATGTCCAGTCTAAACTTCCCCTGGGGCAGCTTTGAACCTTTAACATTCAGCAATCACCGGATCCCAGGGAGAAAGGATCAGCATCTTCGTCCTCGCTCCCTCAGGAAGCTGCAGAGGGTGATGAGATGGCCCCCCACAGGACATGCCTTCTATCACTTTCTCCGGCTTTGTTGCCCTCCACTGGACACATTCAAGGACCCTCACATCGTTCTTAAAATGTGGGACCCAGAACTTCACACAACACTCAAAGTGAGGCTGCACTGATGCTGAATACAGTGGGAAAACCATCTCTTTTGTTTTCTATTGAGAATGTGCTATCATGGAACCTTGGATTAACCTGGGTAAGGGACATTTGTGCATCTACAGAAATTTAGACAACATGGAGCCCTGGAGGTTCAAAATCAGACTAAAAGCTAGAAAAATCTACTTCAAGCCAAGAGATATGGCTTGGAGATATTTTTTGGGGACAAGGCTCTCTGGCAGAAGGATGTTGAAATGACCATTGATTATTAATACTTTTTTGCATCCTAATAAGACAGAGGGTCCCCCAGTCAGAATTGGGCTCCATTCTGTTATCTGATAGACACACACGTGTTAAAGCACACCTCTTCTGCCAGCTGATTACAGATATTTAATGGGACTTTTTAATTCATTTATGCATTTTGTATCAAGGCAGCCCAATCAAAGGAGGCATAGTTGATACAGAAGAGGAGTAGTGCACATTTGACCAGTACCTTGAATTCCTGGGCTTTTCTTAATCTGTTTCACCTGGTGAATCACAAAATGTAAAGTGCCTGAAAGAACTTTTCCAAAATCCTGGTTTGGGGAATTTGTTGATCTATTTCAGATTTTAGCTTGCTTGATATATTTTCAGAAGATTCCAGGAAAACCAATGATAATGCAATTATAATGTTTTTTACAATACTTCAGATACAGTCCTCCTTTATCCCTTCCCCTCATCCAAACCAACAAACTAGCCAGTGAAAATCTAAAGAAGAAAACCAGCCCCCCTATCCTTCCTGTGATCRCTATCATCTGTCTGACAGGTGCTTGGATCAGTTGTGTTTGCTTCTCTTTTATTTCACCCACGGCTGACACTAAAGCTAATTGGAAGGGTTTCTGGTGTGCACAGGAGACCAGGAACACAGAGCTGTTGGTGAGCATAATTTTGAACCCTGAGTTCACATCTACATTTTGGGGGTGGGCAAGTTGTTCTCGAATTTGCAATCGAGGCAATTGTAGTCATTCTGTGTGTCAAGGCAGAGCTCAAAGGTGAAAACATTTTTCCCAGTGATGGTCTTTTCCTGCCTGGGAAGTCAATKTATCCACTTGTGGCTAGAGCAAGGGTAATTGCCAGCCTGCAGGCAGTGTGGATAATCTAGGAGTTAGGCCCTGGCCTAAATTTGCATGCCAAGCTAACATACTGGTACAGACGCAGCCTTTWTCATAGATCAGTAGAAATTTCACTTTAACTGGCTCAAATGGTTGCAACAATACTGATTTGCAGGGAAATGTATCTCTTTAGTCCTTATGAAAATCTGGTTTAAATAATCCAAATAACATTTCAGTGATTAATTTTCAAGCATGCGATTTTACCACCCAAACACAAAAGAAACAGATTTTTGAGCACACAATGCTTGACAGAAGCTGGACTACAATCCCCATGGAAATTGGGCTCACAGTAACGAGGTGGGTGAGATCTTCCAGCTACTCAAATTGCTATTGATCCAGCTGGGAATCTGATCAAATGTGTTTGTCTTTATTACTGACATGGTGAGTGGGTTGGATGGGGAGCTGATTTCATTTGCTGCCAGTCACACTGGGGCAAATCTTAGAGCCACTGAAATGCAAGTGAATTATACTTGTTTAAAACCTGTGGCCCTTCTGGAATTTAGCCTACTGACAATTTGTTTTGATGCCCTCTAAGAGTCTAAATGAATGTGCAGTGAATACAGAGATTACTCCTTGCCCCCAGTTCAAGTAACATCACGCTACACTGAGCAGCAGCAAAACTTCTTATCCTGCCGAGAAGTATTCAACTTCTTCCATGCAGAATACCAATACAATAACAGATGAATCCTCTGTTGTTATTTTCTAAACATAACTTTACAGACACTACAGTAAAATCAGAGTTAGGAAACAAACTACAGCTGTAAGAGCTTTGGAGAAACCTGATGAAGGAAACATATTCCTACACGCAAAAATAGAAACTACCAAGATTAGGAGCCTGGAAAGAACATAATAAAAGGCAGTGGGCAGCACTGACTGGGATCTAGCAGTCAGAGGCACTTCCCCATGATATCATTATTCAGTGGTCTCCACGAAAGGAGATGGTAGCATGGGGCCAGYGTCCCAGAGGGCAACAGCAGTCACAGTGTGGGAGCTCCATCACGGGAGGATGGACTAGTAAAATCTCTTTTCTACTACACAAACAGGTCACTGGTGGGATTTACACAAATACCACCATAGGACAGGTATTCAACTCCTCTGGAAGTGGATATCACAGAATCACAGAATCATTAAGTTTGGAAAAGACCTCTGCGATCATAGAGTCCAAGCCATATGGTTTGAACTCAGTAGGAATTAATGAACATCAGGATCAGGGACTATGTTAGATTAGTGGACTGATGCACCTTCAAGAAGCTGAGCCCTGGAATCCCGTCATCAGCTGGGCTGTCCTGTAATGATCAAGCCTGCTGCTTGTCTGACCTCTAATTCTGGTAGCCATGGAAAGTAGGGCCTTGACTTTCAGCCTGGTGCAGTGACTTTCACTTTATTGTGCCCCTTGAACTAGCCTTCAGGCAAGGCCATGTTGTCCAAGTATTTGTTTACTTTCAGTTTCTTTTTTCAAGTTCCTGCCAATGGCTGTATCATGGAGAGACAGCCTTGATATTCCTTTGCCTAGATCCACCTAAGTTTCACCCTCTTTGCAGCCCTGACTTCCAGTGGCTACCCAGGGAGCCCATTAACCCTGTTCCCTTTGCAACTGAGGATGTCTCTGTGCACTCTCCTACCCAGCTGAGCAAGTGGCTCTCCAAATCCCTCCTGGCGCCAACTCAAGAGACCAGAATGTCTCCAGCTTCTTTAACTACATATTAGTTATAGTCTCCACTATAGAAATACAATGAGTTTGGCATGAAATGACAAAACAGAGCTGTTTATCACTCTATAAACCCTGGAGGGCCAAATGGTTTTGACACTCAGGCAGCAGAGCGATTACAAATCGAGCCTTTGGGCTGTAGCAGTCCCAGGGCTGCTGCTCTCTCTCAGCAATACATCCTCTGCTGGCTCTCCTCTTGCCAGCTCATTGCAAGGCTCTCTCTACTGCCCATGTTAGCGCAGCGCATGGGCTTCAGCTTTGTGCTTGGCCCCTGTGTCCCTCCATAAACCCTGGAAACGAGAAGAAAACAGCGGCAGGCAGTCGTACATCTGGCTGTCAGAGCCCACAGTGGCATGCCATGAGAGAGCTGTTGTGCCATGGAGAAGAGTCTTGGGCACGCACATTTTTAAAATGTGGCTTAGAGCTTGAAATCCCAACATTTTTTCCTTAATATGACTTTTGTTTGTAAATCCAGCACAGAAATGTTTGATTCCATCTGTGAAGTGGAGCTATGGCTGTCCTCCAAAAACCTTGGTCACAGGGTAAGGTTTGGTCTTTTGACTATTATGGCCAAAATTAACTAATTCCACTCTTGAAATACAATTTGCACAACAAATAATTTAGCAGCAAATACATTTCTTTTCCTGAGTGCAAACCCAGTGTCTAATTTCCCCCAAATCATGTTTCAGATTAAAGCAAAGGAGCTGAATACCTGCKCTTTATCATGAGAAGGGGAGGAAAACCTTTCTAATAAAGTCCTGCACAGTCATTAAAATCAGGAAAGCAGTTCCTCTAGAAAATCTCCTTGTTCCTTCAGTTGTATTTCCTGTCACACTTATGCTATTTGTTTATGCATCAGGGTTTCCTGTTAAGCAAATGGCAAGTGGGTTAATGGAGAGTTCTCAAATACTTCTTTTGTGTGGCTGAGGTCCCCCTGGGATCGATTTAATTGTTCCTACAATGAAAGCGGTACCGTCTTAAGGTTCTTTAGCTCAGATAAACATCTTTAATCACTTTCATGTTGAAATAAAAGGAGCTTGGGAATGTGAAACATTAGTACACTTTGGTTCCTGAAAAGAGAACTTGGGGACACATTGCAGATACATATATAAATCATCTTGCTAACATTAGAGGAAGGGCTTGCTATAAGGCTTTCAGGATGCTTTAATGTAAGTAGCTCCTATTATTGCAGCTAAAATATTTTGCACATGTGAGCTGCTCTTTGGATGCCGGGAATGCAGCTGTACAACTTCAGCTTCACTCTGAAGCTGAAACTGGTCATTATCAAATGTGTTGTCGCATATCAGTCTGAAGACAAATTCTGAAGTTTAACTTCACTGGAGGCTTGCCAAGTTGTAGAGTTAAGCCGGGGTCTGTTCTCCTCTCCATGTGCTGATGGGACTCCCACTGACATTAATGGAGAAAATAATAAATACCATAACGAACTCATAACAACGTAGTCTGGTATCAGGCTTAATTACCCATATTTATGCCAAAGAATGCCTATGCCAGCAGGTGCTCCTGGCAATAAGTTACCTGGAATGAACTGTCACAAAAAGCAGCAAGGTCTCCTTTTTTTTTTTTTTTATTATTGATAACATTTAATCCACCACTGGAGCTAATTAGTAGGCATAGCAAAAGAGAGCTGTACTGTTCCATGCCTCGTTTCTTCTACTTGCACACAAATGATGCTATTAATACTGGAAACCAGCATCCCAGTTTGCCCAGGGGCTCTGCAGTGCAGCTGGAAGAGGCTCTGCTGCATGTACATGCCTTCCCTGCAGCTTAGCAGTGAACCCTGGAACATGGCAGCTCTTCCCTGCTCAGAGATAAAGGGAAGCTTGCTCAAAACACTTCTCAGTGTGTAACTTTGTGTAAAAGCAATAAAAGAGCACATTTCAATGTGGATCTTTGCAGGGGAAGGAAATATGAATTCTGCAGGACGGTGCCCAGGACCCCAGCTGGCAGAGCAGCATTTCCAAAGTGTGCTTGGAAGATGGAGAGTGGGAGCCTGATCCTTTACTATTCATTACTCCAATGCAAGTTTACTGACTTCAACAAAGGACAAGGTGAAAATATCTTTTCTACCATTCAATGAAGCCAAACCGAACTCTTCAGCACAAGGACAGTGTGCATGGGTAGAATCAGATTCTGTCCCCTTTTGTTTCAGTGTTTCATCATTTTCTTTAAGCTGAAGAGCAACATTAATCCATTTTAGATGTTATTGTCATTCTGCAATAAAATAAGGCTGGTTAATTTTTACATACTGGAAAAAACTCATGGCCCTTTTCACAGCTTCAGAAGGTTTTGTGGTTTTGTCATATTTGATTATTGCTACACATCCAGCATTCTCAGGAATTTTACTTCCCCTTTTCATTAAACTTATTTTTACTACATGCCTTTTGTAATGAAAGTGTCTGCAGGCAAATAAGCACAAAGGCAGAGCATAGCAGCAAATAGGTCTTACGAAGTTCACATTCAAGGAGTTTAGTTCCAATGCTTCTACAGTATATTTTTTTAATACCCGCTGTATTTTCTAGCCACAAAAGAGAAATGTTATAAGAAACTTATCACGCAGACCATAACCACTTGCTACCTCAAACTCATTTTTAAGGTTTCCCTTTCCTTGGGAATTTCTGTTKAAATCATTTCAGTGATTGAATCCTGCTTGTTTCAGGACATGAGGGGAAGTGTTACCCGGAGGGGAAAAAAACCCAACTGTGTGATTGTCTACAGCATGACAAAAGAAAATTAGTCACATAGGTATCATTACTTGTCTCTCTTATGGCCTCTAATTCTCTATTTACATGGAGTGTATCCATCAAACACCCCCACCCCACCATTATATTCAGCAGGCCAAGACGAACTTGGGGCTTTATAGTAGACCCAAATAAATCAGCCCTTTGGTGTGTCCTCTTGTCTACTAGGTATTTGCAAATTTAATGTTCTTCCAGCTTTGAGTCAAAAACCAGAAACACACCCTTCTGCCTACTGTAATGATTATAGCTACTCTTGCTATGGCTGCTCCTGCTGATTTACTTAAAATTTCAGGTTAATATATATATTACTTATTACAGTCAGCTGATAATGCTACTGATACTTTTGTTTTAGTGAGCAATATTCYAGGCCTCTCATTGAGATAAACTGCCCGGTTTTTGACCTCATAGTTTATCCACTTCAGAACCAGATTATTGTCTCGTAAAACCGTTGAGATGGTGCAGTTAATACTTGCTATTATTTTAGAGGCCAGAACCATAATCTTCATCATAAAGATTGAAGTCCTTTGTACATGCTTAAAGTTTTCAAACTATGGGTCATATCCTGCCATTGATTTTTACGCAAAACTTCCAGTGTTTTTTGCAGTAATTGGGTTTTTTCCTCTTGTGATTTCACACCACAGGATCGGAATGATGCAATCACATTCCTAATACAAATTTATGAACTTTGTAACACCGAATTGGTGCTATAAAACAAAATCATTTTCAGTCTAAAGGGCATGTATGTGTATATTTGACAGACCTGTGCATCATTCTGCAAGCAACCATTTTTCTTAATATCAGCCAGTGAAACAAAGTTATATGTGAGTGATGTTGCTATTATTGAACTGATGGTAAACCCAAGTGCTGTGCTGTTCCCTCCCTGAAATTATTTGATACAACAGTGGCGTTCTTTTTCAAACGCTAAAAATCAAAAGACACAGACTCAACTTCAAAGGGAAATTGAAATGTCCAGATGAAAGGCGAGATGAAAGTCCAGATGGAAAGACAAGTGTGCCTTGCTCTGGCTCATCAGATAAGTAGGGAACCAGGTGCATGTTTGAATTTTCTTCCATCACAAAAATTAATTTTCTTCATTTTTGGGAGGCGAGTTGAGGGTCTGCGGATGTGCAGATCCATCACCCCATCTATAAAAGTTTATTTCAGTGCTCACAACAAACGAAAGTTTATGAGAAATAAATATTTTTTTCCTTTTACACCAACTGTGTATACACTTTCATGTTTGTTTCCTGTTTCTCTTAAAGCAAGCAAAAATAAAGCAGATTTGTGGAAGGAGGTTTGGGACTTTGTAAAAAGTAAGAAAAAACAAAAAAAATCTTTATTGATAAGAATGACGCCCAACAYATTCCAAGAGCTACAAGAAATCTCTTATTATTGTGTCCTTAACACAAAAATAATGTATAGTTAGAAAATGAGTTTTGAAAAAAACTAGTGTGATTCTACACACCCTTTGAGCTCTTGGCATTGCTGTTTACTTTAGCTACTATAACATCTTCTGTCACCCTCACTTATGTGAAGAAGGAGACCAAAGTTTCCTGCCAGCCAAAAGAAAGAGAAAAAATGGTCACTAAGGATATTTTGTTTTCTTTTAGCATGGTATAAACCAAATCCTGACAAAGTTCCCCTAACTATAGGTACACCCAGGCACTGGGGTCTGTTTGAATAGGATTTACCTCCTCCAGATTTTGCCTTCTGAAAACCGGGTATGCCCAACAAGCGGGATGGCCCTGCCATTCTTCTCAAAGTTATTCTAAAGGAGCTGGTCATTCCAGAGGAAATTAATCTCTTGTAGTTGCCATACCACTTTTAGAATGGTATAAATTATCTCCAGGAGATATCTAGTTTCACCCATTGATTGTAAAAGGAGCTGAGATGTCCAGTTTAGATAAAACTCAAGTAGGTTAGATGCTATTTTAAAAATAAAGTCAAGTAAGATGAATTCCATACCAGTTCTGTGATCAATACCTCTTCTTCTCCCCAAATTATGTCTAAAATAGAATTATCCCATGCCAAAGCAAAGACTTATTGACTTGAGAGGTTTTTATAAATTCTAAGACTGTCACAATATTTATAGCAAAAAATTTGCAGTCTCTGTCTCTCAGAGCGATTTCTCCTGTGCTAATACTCTTTTTCTCAGTGCAGGGTATCAATAAAAGAGCTAGTCTCCCTTTCTTTCCTACAGTTATTTCACGGCCAGCAATAGATTGCAATGTATACTTCATCTCTCATTTTGTGTCTTGAGTCACCGATCCTTAGACATTGACAAACCTTTGCTGCTGAGTTGTCAGTGATTCARAACGTGTAACGCCACATTTCACAACCTGACACTTTCTAAACAGATTGTAACCGATGGTTAACATCCTGATCAAGGAAAATTTCTGCCCTTGTTTCATTAAGGCCATCTTGAAGTTGAATGTATGCCCATAAAACATCATTCCAGTTCCTTCTGTTATTGCCTAAACCCCTGGCAGTAGTGTACAAGCAATTAAAGAATTTATTCTCTTAATGTTCCTGGGTGTCTTGATTAATTTTGTTCTTGACATATTCATTTTTGTACTAAATGAATGTTCATTTGTCCCCTCTTTTTTTTTCTCCCCTTTTGTTCTTAGTTTAGTTCTTGTCTGCCCAGGTTAAGCAGACAGCACCTGGGGAAGATTGTTTCTGCTGTTGAGGTGGAAATCATCCAAATCATACTTGTCCTTTCCTACGTAAGTGGGGTTCCAAAGCCAAGCACTTCCCCTATGCCCTCTCCATGTATGTAGTAGTTCATTTTAGGGTCTTTAATTTATGACTTGTTTTCCACAGAGTGTAAAGGATCTCCAGTAAAATAACCTGGGCACTTGTCTCCTGAGGACTGTCCCAAGCTGGGCCCCCAGCTCCTGATTTTTACTGTATGGCAGTTACTCCCATACATCAGAGTGTGGGTGAAAATCCAGAACCATTTTCAAGAAAGACGTCATGGCCATTTACTGTGAATCGTAGAATCATTTAGGTTGGAAAAGACCAGTAAGATCATCGAGTCCAACCATTAACCCAGCACAGCCAAGCCCACCAGTACCTAAGTGCCTCATCTACGTATCTTTTAAATACTTCCATGGGTGGTGACTCTGCCACTTCCTGGGAAGCCTATTGCTAGGCTTGACAACATCGTGCAAGCCTGTCCTGCCCTCTCAGAGTTCACCACACACTTGGAATAGACTGATTTCAACCAAGCTATTTCTGTAGCTACCAGCTGATGGGTTGGCCCTTTCCTTTTGCTTCTGCTTTAGTTTAGAGTGGCGTACATCAACAGTACTTCAGATGAAATCTATTGCAGCTACTCAAGTGCACAAGTGGCATGAGGAAAAGCAAGCCTTTGCTCCCCAAAATGATTCTGCCTCAATGTGTTGCTGCAGGTCAGTTGGTTGGTGTAGCTTCTTTTGAGTCCACAAAACAGCTTATCCCAGTAGAGAGGTTGGCTGTGACTCTCTGCACGCTACTTGGAATGGTCTTCCTCTTCCTGCAGGAACAGACCCAGCTGGAATGCACAAGGTTAGGCCAGATTTTAGCCCCATTCACTGAAAAGCAGGTTCAAGATTTTCCAGTTGTTGCAAGTGTGAACACAGGCCACRTCCACCAAAAGGAAAGGAAAGGGAAAGGGAGAAGTACAAGGACATCTGGGCTGGATGAACCCTCAGAGTGAGCTGTGAGGGCTGAGGCTTCCTGCTGCTGCTGCCTCCAGCTGGGATGGGATTGGCGGTGCGGGGGACATTAGCAGGGTGCCAGGAGGTTCTTGCTCCCTCTCTCCACTCCTCCACACCAGCAGAAAGTGCTCCCTCACACATCCCAAATGCTCTCTTGGCGATGGCAGTGACAGCTGAGCTGCCARCCCAACTCTCCAGCCCTTTGGAAGAGGTGGAGGAGGCAGCAGGATGTGGGCTCATTTCCTCCCACAGATGAGCCACTGCTTACTCTGGCTCTGTCTACACCTGGCCTTGGACTTACAACTGTAAATATAGTTTTCCAAAGAGTGCTGGCCAAAGCTCTTCCTTCTAAAATGTCTTTTACTGCTGTGTGGTTATTTCACAGGCCATGCACCACTCTGTGGTGCTTTTAATGCACAACAGCAAGCTGGGGTTCAAATTTCAGGAGATCCTTCCTCAAAATAAATAAACATCAACAACCCTGTCTCAGGCCCCTGCACAGGGAGACAGGATTTGTGCCTCTGGTCCCAAGCAATCAGTTAAGCAAATGGGTTTAAMAGAGAGATCTTTATTGGAGGGCGTGGAAGGGAGGGGTCAATAGTATCAGTTTGGAATGCCTGGACACACCAGGGTGAGCAGACCTTGGAAAGCCTTAGCCAGGACAAGGTTTCTCTGCTGCTGGGAGGCTTGTGGAGGAAACCAGTCCCCAACCCTCCTCCCCACCACTTGTAACCACAGACCRTTCCAACAAGTGGGAAGGATGCTCCGTGCTGCAGAAGAGGGTGTCTGGGACTCTCCAGAACTGATGCAGGTATTGTTCTGCCGCTGGAAAGGGAGGTCCCGTCCTCTGCTTCTGCTAAGCACACTCGTCCATCACAAGTAGTGTTTTCCTCTTGCTGAGCTTGCTGATGGTGTCTGTCCTGGCTCTGCCCTTTGTGAGTCATTCCCTCTTGCTGTGTTTGCCAYTACCTCTGTCCCTGGCTGTGGCCCCACAGACTGTGGCAGCTACCTGTGTTTGCTCGTTTTAACAGGCAGTTTATTGGTTACTGCATASCTTAGGCCTCTGCCTTTGCTTTTGTCTCATGAGTCTTCCAGCAAGCCCTGTGGCATTTGAGTAGTTTTAGAAGATGCGGTGACATGCTAAATCCAGAGAGCCTTCCCTCCCTTGAAGAAGAGAAAGCAAATCCTATCCCTCTAAGGCCCCTCTCCGCCAAACATATCTTCTTCTGGTGCCATTGGCATTGGATGATCCTTCATACTGGGGTAACCCTAAAACCAAAGGTGCCATGCTGCGTGTTTGGGGGAACCATATCTTTAGCTGCTCTGCACTGGCAGAGCTCAGGCTGGCTCAGCTGAGGATTTGTCCCAGCAAGCATCTCAAAGATGAAAAATACAGTCAATTAAAAGGATAGAAACTTATCAGCAAGGTGATACCTTAGCAAAAAATTGGAGTGATGAACAGTTTGCTGCTTGAAAAACATTCATCAGATGCTTGGGCTCCTAAAAATCTAGAATGAAATAAAAATCACAAGGTCAAAAATGAAAATACTATGTCATTCCTTTGTAATCAGAAAGGATATTTATAAATAAGAATATTTTCTTAATCACAGCTCCAGCTGATGCCAAAAAAAAACTCAACCAAGAAATGTGATAGGAAATTAATGCTGAAAAATAATTAACTCCAAGAATACATGAATGCAAAAATATATTTCAGCCTGCTGTCWTTTAAATTTCATTTTATTTCAGGCATGGATAAGCAAGGTCAACACCCTAAGCTCTGATTCTAGTTTCTTGATCTCAAACCGTCTCCAAAATAACTCCCTGCATTTTAGGCTTGTGAACCATTTCTTTTAATAATGGGAGACAATGGACAGCTCAGGTGATTAAGTGATATCGATTTTGTCAGCTATATAGGAAAATATAATGATGATTACCAGAATGAGGTTTGAACACATAAACTGTTATTTTATTTCTTTTGCTAAAGAAAATTTTAGGGTCCATTTCAGCCTTCAGGTGGCTAAAAAATCAAAGTATATACTTAAACCCTATCCAGCAGTCCAGGCAAACACATGGTCTTGAAGTTTATTTGGGATGGCTTGTTTTTGATCAAAGGTGAGAGTGAATTTTGGAGTCAGAGAAGACAGATACCTCTCCTTCCTTTGTCTCCCGTAAAGATGTCAGTGCTGTGGGATCACAACAGAAATAAAGACAGTCCCTACTGAAAGCCAGCATATTTTTGTCACTGCTTGCATTTTTTAAATTAATTCCTTGTATTTCCGGATTATACAGGACAGCTGAAGCTATGCTACACTTGGGATTTAAGGATAGAGGAAACAATAAAAATCAAACATAATGCTTCCAAATCCATGGGCTAAAAGAAGGCTAGTGTGGTAGCAGGGGATTTGCACTTCTAGAACTAAAAAACATGTGAATGAAGAGAACGTGGGCAGATTAGGGCTGGAGGGACACAGCTCTGTTATCTGCATGGGTTTCGTAGCCATCTAAAGGAGATGTTGCACTCTGCCATGCTGTATGATACATATTCATGTACATATACATAAGCAAATTAGTCACACATAAATAAATTCATTCMTATATCGTGTTTAGCTGGTGAGGGAAGCTGAGGGAAAGCTCTGCATTTATGAAAGTCCATATTTTGCTTCTGTGCAGTTACCAGCAGGAAGCTGATGATCTCTGTTTGAACCAACTGCAAAACACCCACGAAATTTCCCCTCAGGCCTTTTGAGATAGAATTTCAAGAGACAGGTTTTTCTTTTTGAAAAGCCTTAATGTTCCTTTCTGACTRGTAAGAGGCAGAGTGAATGAAAGGACCCAAAATTCTTGCTCCTGAAGTGATCCATTTAGTTCAATACCCAGTCTCTCCATCCCTATAGTGAATTGTTGTTTAGAAAGGCATCTTTCAGCTGCTGCAGATGTGCGCTCTGTCAATTATCAGCTTTAAATGGTTGGGTTTACACATTTTTGTCTCCAGCAAATTCTACTATAAACTTCTTTACCTCTTCCTTAATGGCTTCCTAATGCATCTTAGTGAAAGATGGATATCCCATACTCTCTTTTAAACACCTCATTCCTTAGATATTTTATCTTGACAGTTCTGCCTTCCACAGCTGGCAATCTCCCAAACACAGAAGCACATTTTTGTCTCTTGTAGGCCTACCATGACTAAATGTTATCGTGGCAATTTTATACTCAAGGTTATCGTCGTGCAGCACCGCAACTGCCACTTGTCAGCTTCTTCCACAGAGCACAGGGATGGCAGTGGAACGGAGAGATTTGTAATGTTGCAGCACAAACCCCAAGATACTTAATACCAAGATACTTCRATACCCAGTACCAAATTAGGACACATTAAAAAGCTCACCCCAGGCTGGCTTACCAAAATAGAGTAATGGCTGTCGGGTGCCAAGCCAGATGTTCCAGATGGGCACTCTGTGCAAGTGCACATCACATCACGTGCTTCTCAGTGCTCAAAGAGGGGCTGGTAACCTCCACATTTACCTGCTTCCTGAGAGAAAATAGTTGCCATTCCTGATTCATGCAAAACAGTAATTAAGGAAATGCTTCAAAAAAGATATGCACCACGGTTAGCATCCAGAGGAGTGACACATCTCTCTGCCTGTTCCATGCRGCTGAATTTGCTTTAATTTTGCAAAAATTAGGCAAGTGGGATGAAAATCTGCCTTCAGTTCCAGTTACCAGAGTTTTACACAGAACAATTTCTGCACAGGCTTTAAAACGTGTACCTGAAGAAATGCATGCTAGCATACGCTGTGTTGTGCCAATCTGATGCCCAGTGTGACCTTATTGCTGGCATGCTAAACCTGAACATTTTAACTCAAGACTCACTAGATATTTGAAGAACAGCTGCTTTTTGAGATGTTTCTTGGGTTTTTTTGATTTTATTTTCTAAATGATTATGATAAAATCAATATCTTTTAGTATTTTGAGACTGATACATGGTACTTGCTGAAGCCTGGACTTCACCATTTCTCCCCCATAGCAGTGTGTCCCAGGTARCACCTCAAACTGAGTTTTTATGTCTATTTTTAAGCAAACCAAATAGAAACAAAAATGTGCTTATTAAGAATGTTATGTGTACATTGCAAAATCCTATAAAAGATGAAAAATAGAATGAAAAAGCAAATGTGTGGAGCTACAAAAAAGTAATTCAGACCCATGATGAGTCTGCTGGCCTATAATAAAAGGTATGAGTCTAAGAGAGGGAGAACATTGAAATCAGTGCTGCTCAGGGAGATGTGCTTCAGCTCTGAAATGCAGACAGCTCACAAAGACTTCATTTTTCCTCATCAGCGCCAAGCTKTAAGATTTCCAGTTTTGGCTTTTATCAAGAAATCAAAACATCATCCATGTTTTTCAAAAGGCCAGCATTTCTGAAAAAGACCTCAGGATTTTGTGTGCTCCACTGGACAAAATACTAGAAATTTCTCAAGTTTATCTTTCCATGGCTCTGTTGTTGAGAGGAGGGGTAATGCAGCCAGCTCACACCTAAATGCCTGTACTGGAAGCCTATACTAAAATAGTACATTCATGAGGGWATTGACTCTCAGTAAGAACACTCATCCTCTGACCACAGTCTGACAAAGGCGACCAGTTTCATACATCTATACTAGTTGGATACATTACCAAGTTTAATACAAATACACCCACATCTTATCTGCTGACAATTTGATATAAGCTTAAGGCAGTGCAAATGCTTATCTTCTCCCAGAAAGAACATAAATTATTGCACCACTGGCAAAATTAAAAAACGTCTTATATGTATTTGTGCATATGTGAGAAAAAAATGTTATTTTCTCCCTGAAGAAATAGGAAATAACCTACCCATCTAAAGAAAGTAAATGTATTTTTGAATCTATGCTGTGTTAAACGAGCTGGAAGTTTCAGAAAGCTTATCTACTTATAAAATCCTAAATCCCAAGCTTTCAGCATTGAAGGCACATGTGTTTCAGGCATTTAAGAACAGCCATTCCGCAGACTTTAAATCAGGTACAAAGATAAAGGGGAAACTATTCCTGCTTTTGCAATATTTATTATTTTCTCTGAAAAGCTGCAAGTGGCTGCAAATGACAGAGTCCAGTTTCACACGTCCTCATGCTGGGCATACCATTAAGGGTCGRGCTGCAGACCCCAATTTGCATGGCAGAGCAATGGGAAAGCATGCCAAACAGTTTGGTTTAAAAAAGCTGGATTACAGGCTGCTTGTGGAAAAACACACCTCCCCCACCTTGCCAGAGCAAGAAATTCAGCAGCCTGGGGATGGAGAATGGATCAATTGCCAGAAATTAGGCTGCCAACTCGCTTTCCCATGTTCTTTCTCATTATTGCTCAAATAACCATTTGTACTCACACCAGATGCTTGTTAATCAAGGCCAATTAGTCTATTTTGCCCAGAAAATTTCCAACCGGCAAGACAAATAGTTCAAATAGCACAGAGGTCAACCAAAGCAGGAGCACCGGTGACAGTTTCATGTGTATTTAGCCAAATAGAAAGCAGACATGGCAAGGGCACGCACGTACAGTTCCCACGTGTATTGCATTGTATATTTACCCCAGGGTAACACGTGAGACTTGCTCTGGTCAGGCAGAAAGCTCAGACAGCAATTCAGCTGCTTCAGGTACTTGTCTGCATGTTGATTTAGACTAATATCCTAAGCTGATTTCCTAATCTAAGTTGCCCAAAATGTCAAGGTAAATAAGGCTTAAGGGCAATAATATTAAACAAGATCTTCAGAGGTACTTCCCCAGCTGGGTATGCTGAGAGCCAGGTCAGCCCAGCCACTGCAGCCAGCCATCCATCTGCATCCTGCCTGGGGATTTCTCTCCCCCCTTTGCAATCCCATGGCAACCATCCAACAACCTGACAGCTTTAAATCTTCTCCAGCATATGTCAAAGCAGGTTGAGAAGCCAGCAGGCTTGCTGTATGGCTCAGGCTTTCTAAAATTTGTTTTTTAAGTGACATATGGTAACAGAAAGTAATGTGATCAGGTGATATCGCTTTGCAGATCCATCATGGCAAGAGGGGGCAAGGAAACACAACAAGAATCCCCAACATCTGACAACAGGGAAATGTAGTCTGGGTTGTGCAAAGCTCTGCAGCATGTCGCAGAAGTTTCTATTTCCTAAATGCTCCCTCTTTCTGGAGGTCTAGACATGAGAAAATGAAGCCTGGGAATTTACTGCAATGTTTCTTATTTCCTACCTGTTCTAAGACTGTGGTACTGAAAAGTTTCTGTTGGGGAGAGCTTTGCAAACACAGACATAAAACACATCCAACATTATTCCTGTTTTTATTTGAAATTGCCAATAACAAGAGTAATTTTCTAAGAATTTGTCTGTGAGTTTCAATTTCATACACTCACAATATATTCATGCTTGAAAATTACTTTTGACTGATAAAAGGATGTTAATACCTTATTTTATCTCCCTGTGCATTTTCTATTACATTAAATCAGTAGAGCCATACAAGACAATTTCATTTAATTCCAATATAACTCACAGGTATTTAGTCATTTCTTTTGGTTGATGTAAGCTCATTAATGCACCTTTGTTTTGGCCCACGGCCCCCTCTCTGACTTTGCAGAGAGATTGGATTCAGTGTTTGTGTCTGTGTACTCTCATGTCCTTATTTTCAACACAGCAAAAAATTTCTTTCCTAAGCAGACCAGGACCACCCAAAGTAATTCCATTCAAGAACCGAGCTGTCTTCAAACATCAGTGGCCTCTCAAGATAAAAGGTCAGCATGTTAATTCACCACAGCCCAGATCCCAAGTCTCTCCCTTTCCAGAAATGAAAGGCATTTTTAAGAAGACCTCCTGTGCGTGAAGTTGTTTGCATTTTTGTCCAATGGGATTGTTTGGACAGGGTTGTCAGATACTTTCTGAGCACAGAGACCACAAAACAAAGACGTGTTACCCTGCTGCTCTCTGGAGCTGCCACAGTTTGGCTCCTGCTCCCGTGCACACGCAGGCACTGGATGTCATGTGCGGTACTCCCAAGGATGCAAAAGTGTCCAGGTGATTTGTCAACCCCACATGGCTCAAACACCACAGTCCCAAGGGCAGCTCCTGATGGGCTTGCAGAGGACCAACACCCTGTGTTCAGCTGCGGCAGGATCAACCTCAACATGGTGGTGGGATGGGGAGAAAGGGCCGTGGGTTGTGTGTGCCATCCCCACTCTGTCCTCATCGGGATGCCCCAGGGCAGTGGGCTGATGTGAGAGGTGCTGGTGATGCTGCAGGGCAGTGACTGGGAGCAACGTGCCTCGCCTCCCTCCTGCCCCTGTGCCACCCAAACCCCAGCCCAAGAGGTGGGCAGCAGCAAAACCCAGCAGATGGAGAGGAATAAAAAAGTGCTGTGCCTACAATGCTGATTTATCTGTTTGTTTGAGGAAAAGGAATGAATATTCAGAAGTGGCTGGTAAAGGTGTTGGCCCTGCCACAATGCACATACACACCTTTGCACAAACCAGTATTTATGAATGGACTCGCCCCAGGGAAGCTGGTGGTGAAGCAACTTTGATGTCTCATTATGGGTGAAAACTGAAGAATTTGTAGATTATTTCCTGAAATATATCTTGTAAAACACAGATATTCACGTATATAACAACTCTGTTAGAGATAAGAGGCCATATGTTGCAAGAAGTAAATAATCCTTTCCAAAATTCAACATGTATTGATGTAAAATATGAACAGTTGAGTGCTCATTGAAGATGACTTTTAGAAGATTTATCCTAAGCTGCTTTTTTTCCCCACCAGACTCTTTGAGTGCCATAGCATTAAATCTTAAATTACTATGTGCATGGCAACATTCTTGGTTTCTTACTCCAGTTCCTTTTTTTTCATTTTTGAGATTCCAGCTGTAAAAACCTTACATGTAGTCAAGAGTGTATCATCATATGCTTCCCACAAACTGGGCTAAGGGGTACGAATTAATCGCTCATCATTGCAAGAAATGTGCCCTATTGAACTTCTTGCTGAATTCCCTTCTTGAAGGATAGATGCAATTTTGCACCCTACTCTTCTAAAAGATGATAGTTTAAATGTTTGTAAAATTAGTAAGTTCAAAAAGATAACATGTACAAAGAGATGTACTAGTTTCCAAATCCATATCAAGGCACATAAGACTTAAAACATCTACTGTAAAATTTCCCAAATATTTCATTTGTGAAGAGCAGTTTGATTACTTTTCCATGAAATAAATTTAAAGCTTATTCACAGAATTAGAAATAATTGTAATCTCAGTGAGAGAGAAGGAGAGAGAAGAAGTGAATTACATCCAAACTCCCTTAAAGGTTGGAAGACTGTAATTTAATCTTGTAATCTGATAAACCAAGACAAATGAGGCAATTGGCAAACAGGTATTTTAATCAAAATACCTCTAGAAAACCACACAAATAACAAACACATGCCAGATCTGAAAGACACATTCATTTCAAAGTGCTGATTTAAGAAAAGCCAGCCAGTATGTGACCGATTGAATTACCTCCATATTTCTGTGCTTCATGTACATAGTATTTTCAATTTCAGATCAAGAACACTGCCTTTAAAAATGGCAAAGGCAATATCCTAGCATAGTCACAGCAGAAAGACAGTCTCTGTTACATGCCAGAGACATTAACCTAATAATTTTTTCATGGCTGTAAGTTAACCCCTGCAAGCTTTTGCTTTCAGCAGCTGCTGCATATTAAAACTTTCCTCAATTTGCCTAAGCCTTTGAACAGTTTCATCCCGTAACAGGCAAATTTCTATGTCGAGCTTGTAGTCAGCGTTTTATGAAACAGTTCCTATTGTTATGAAAATGTTTCTCTGCCTTTTTGTTGGGTGCTTTTCTTTCTAAAGCCGGCTGTTGCTGTCTTTGCATTTTTCCATTCAAAGGTCAGGTCAAAGGTACTGAATGGTTGACCATGGCTATGTGGAGTGTAAGTGAACCCAAGAATGGCCTTTCTGATTGATCATCTATTGAAACAGTGAGAGTGTTATGCCTTTGGATTAAATCGTAACCCAGGGCACTGGAAAACTGGAGCTACTGGCTGTTTGTGAAATATGCATAGAGAACTTTCTATTGCTCGTAGTGTTTGATGTGGATCTGAAATTCCATGTGAGCCTTCCAGGTCTTCTTCCCATAACCTCTGTGAATGTCTTTCCCTTTGCTTCACATCTCATTATAAAATGATGTCTGTAATACACTGCACTGGCAAGGTGTTACTGTATCTGCACAAAGATGGAATTAAATGTGAAATGCTCTTTTCAACATTAACTCCTAATTTAAGGCAATTAAGAATAAAACCTGGCAACCCCAAGTTGTCCTCTTAACCAGGACTTTACTGAAGAGATTGGCTTGAATCCAGTCTGAGAGCTTCCTATATTTTTGCAGGCATGACATAATATTCGTTTTAGAAACTCGTCCTTGTCAAAAATAAATCCATTTTGCATTTCAGGCGTGTGACAGTTAGCTGTTCTTAATTTTTGCTCTTGAGGTTTAATGTAGTACATTGCAGCAATTGTACAACAAAGAGAAAATCTGATATAACCTGAGAACATGAAGCAGAATAAAGATCACTGCTAATGTTCACTCCCACCTTCTGCTGTGTCATTACTTCTGCAGTTAAGTAGTTATAAAATAGCATCTGTGACACCAGTACCTGTGCTTGTGCATTACAATATCACTTAATGAGACCTACTTTGGTGTAGCAACTGGTGTTTCTTTTACTTTTAAAGACAGAGCAGGGGCAGCATCATTTTCAAATTATTTATTTCAAAAGCTAAAAATGTCTCCAACCAGTTCCAAGCAGCTGGGTCTGGGACTCAGTGAGCTAACACGGCATTCCTCACAGACTCTGCTGACATTTCACTGTAACAGCCAAGATGACAACCTGAACCCTACATGCCATCTACTGAATATTAAAACAAAATGGGATGGATCCCTGGAAAGCAAGGGGGCACTGTGTCTCCTCTTGAAGCCAAACTATGAAAAAATATTTAGTGTTTAACACTTTCATCTCATTCTCTACGTGCCAGCTTTACTGGCATAGGGCTTCCAAATTGTGTATTGACAACCTCAGTTTTCAAGTCCCGTTATGACACAGTAGGTTTTTAGGACAGCAGGTCTCCAAACCCTGTGAAAAATCATTCTGGTAGCCCTGTTCATTGTATTACAGAGCCCTTATAACAATGCAAGAGTCATGACATCTCATTCTGGTTTATTGACATTTCAGATTGTTGCTTATCACTAAACAGGAGGATATATACAACAGAAAACATTGTAGGTTTGGGCTGCATATGTTTTTGAACAGTGAGAACATCTCTGAGTGATAACTAGCATGATAAAGGCTCTATAATGACTTTCAGATGACTCTCCTACCTAAGCAGGTCATGACCATGCCTTGGAGTGGTATCTACAAGTTACAACTTGCTTCCAATCAGATCCTGGCATCACCTCCCACCAGCCAATTACTCATTTTCCAGACAAGCTCTTTCATTAAAAGGCATGCGTCATTCATTGGTCCGTGTCACAATTAGGAGCCAGGAGGGCTTCAATGACCCACAGCTCTGTAACTGAGTTCTTGGTACTCTGAGGACACAAGGGATGTCATTATGACATTAAACAACGCTTTTCACTTTAAAAAGTCTTTGGATTAAGAACTAGTTGTGAATTTGGTGTTCATTACTTTTAGATCGGAACAGATCACTATGACTTGACCTTTGATTTTATCTGTGTTGCTGCAGCTGGGAGCAAAGTAGCAATGTAGCCTTTTATTGGAAGACCATAATCTCAGAGAGAAAAGGACATTGCCAGCTGCAGTCTATGTCTGCCAAGCAATCTGAGTTTGGAAAAGCCTGTGAGTATGAGCGGTACGGCCTGTAAGTGGTACACCAAACAGACCACATTATGCTATGCAGTTACTTATCTGACATTCTTCTGGACAAGGTGTGCCATAATTCTGTGGCTTAATGTTCTTAGTTGCTTATGAAAAAAGGGCAAAGAAAAGCCTTTCTCAGCTTCCTCAAGGCTTGTCTCCTAGTATTAGACAGTCTTGTTTCCTAGTATTAGAGCCTCATTTGCCCTGGCTAAACATAAATTGCCCCATTACACTACACCTTCTCTGCCCTCTGGCAGTGGATTAAGTGACTTCAGTCAGGTTACACCACAAGTTGTTTCTGTGTGTGTTACACCACAACACAAACAATGTCCTTCTTCCACAGGCCCTGTATGTGCCTGTGCAGTTATTAGGGCAGGTCATGGCCCCATTATCTGGATGATATCCATGTACATCATTAGAGATAACCCCAACTGAGACTGCACTGCAGCCCTACCTGCACTGAGTGTAACAGTTCCAGCAGCCCAATGTGTTCCCCAGATGTGCTCCCCAGGACCAGACGCTGTGGAGAAGCCCCGCTCAGCCTGGGCTGTGCAGCCCGAGAGGGGACTAATGGCATGGTTTCAGTTAAGCATGTGCTCAAACGCTTTCCTGGGCAGGGGCCAGAACAATCTGTGTCCTGCTGGACCGACTTAAACCCACACGGCTCCAAAGACATTTGCAAGGGTTCTGCAGAGGTAAATCAAACTCCTAGACTTGGATACAAAGTGAGCTCCATTTTCCTCACATCATCCAGATGTATCCCATAGAAGAAACAGAAATTTACGGGATTTTCCACTGATGGCTTTTTGCCCAGCTCAGCCCCTCCGTGCCTGTCAGAGCTGCAGTTAAAGCTAGACCCCAAAACTTTGGCAGGCTGTCATTCCCTCAGAATGTGCAGTTTCATCAAATGCAAAATGTTTTGCAAAACTGATCTGATTTGGCCAAAATCAAGTTTTGGAGGAGAAATGGGAAATATTTTTTCCCTATGTTTTCAATATTTTAAATCAATTTTTTAATGTCTCAATTAAAAAAAAAATTTAAAATGTGAGCTCTAAGTTATAAACATTGCTAATCAAAAGTCAGAGTGTTGATTCAATGATAAATATAGCCACTTTGGGGTAAGAAGAGAATCTCTTTCAGCATGATAGATCCAATTTACCTATAGAAAATTAGGTAGAGTTTCATCTAGGTAGAATTTCATCATTTTGTTACACATATTCAGAAAGCATGTATGCCTGAGAGAATATGTCCCCAAGACAGCGGACTCATTTGTTCAGCATCAAGGGCTTGGTTGCTTCCTAGTCCCCTCTCACCTCTGTCTGGAGAAAACTCTTTCAGACAGAGACATTGGGAGTCCTGATAGCTCCAGTACAAACCAACAATTGAGCAGATGCCAGATATTCAGTGTAGACCTGGAGGAGGGTCCCTGGTGCATGTAAAAGGGGATGAGCACCTCAAGCGCTCCTATCCTGGACTGAAGGAAGCAGCAGAGCACAGAAACTCTGCAATTTGCTGACTGTGGTCAGCTTAAAAAGTAACACCAAGCTAAGGGAATGGGAAGACTCAGTGTTCYATCAACCATAACAACAAACTGCACACAAACCAGGCAAACAGAGCCCGTTGTGGAATGTACTCTCCCAGTGACACGTATGGGACACAGCTTGCTTTCACAAGCCAGTGCTTCATCACAAAACTCTCACCTAGCACTAACTACATCTCAAGAAAAGAAAAAAAGAAATTAAGATTATTAACCTACCTGAAAACATTGTTTTGTTTTGCTTTTCTCTTATTTCATAGACAAGTCATGTATTTGGGGGTGAAGGAGGAGGCAATTGCAATTTGAGCAGAAGATAAAGGTCAAAGTCTCAAAATCCTTTGCCAAATGGACCTGCTGCCCTAAACACAGCTTTAATCACAGTAGGACAATGTTCTTCTCTATTGTACCTTAGTGGGAGATCTCTGTTGGCCGAACAAAATAGATTCTCCTCAAAGAATGAAATGAGATGACAGTGTTGATGTTGTCTTTGAATGACCTCCAAAAGAAAATCAGGAAGTACATACCAAACTKCATTTGCAATGTACTTGTTGTACTGACTGTGAAAAAAAAAAAATCAGATGAAATATCCTGATTATACAATTCACCAACATAGAGTGAAATGGGAAATAGGAAATACATACAAACATCCCTATCCACAGGTTTATATGGGCTTTTCAATTTTAATAAAGCACAGAAGACAATGAATAGCAGGGGATTTGAAATGTACRGAAATATTTCTGCAAATCTAGAAGCAGTGAAATGTTATAAAAGCATAATTTAATAGGGTAAGAATTGCTTTTCCTTTTCAAATTGGTGTGTATAATTTTTTGCAGTATTCTTAATCATCTTCCCATGATTATTTTTAACTAGCATTTTGCTGTCAGACTTTTTATTCTTTTCTCTCTATTGAAATCTTTTCAGGCTATTACCTTTATCTTTATTCTATTAKATCTGATTTTTTTTAAACAAGGGGCTTTAAAGGTTAATGTTACTGCATACTTTCCTTTTTCAAAGCCTAGCTAGATCTGGGCACTGATCTAATGGTTCAATAGTGTCTTCTCTTGACTTTTCATTTCCCCCAAGGGAAAAAGAAATTCTGCCTTTGGGAACAAAAGGACAGTTCATCAGAGCTGTGAACTCAAATGCTATCCAGAAACTTCAGGAATAAAATCACACTTTGTGAAATACATCTGTAAAAGCGTGAAGCTTTTTTCTTTGCCTGCTTTTTTTTTTTATTGAACCCAAGGAATTCTCTCCTAAGAAAAGACTTTTTGACTGACTATCATTTTTATCACTGCATTTTTTTTTCCATTCTTGGATCGTTTATATCACTTTATGTACCAGAAGGGCACAGCCTATTTTCAAACATAAGGCTTTGCTTCCCTTGACGACTCAGGTATGAAAATACAGGGCAAAGGGCTGTTTCCCTTAACAACTCACAGCTATAAGAGTGATGATAAAGATGAGGTAAACTAAATATAACAGGTCTCCCAGATGAAAACTTCTGAAAATATAAATAAAAGGCAAAAAGTCATCTTTTAATTAGTGGGAGGGTTCAAAATGTGACTAATTTAATTGCCAGAATGCAATAGGAAATTACTGTCTTCTGGCTGCTGCTCCATATACACCTGAAATCAAATCTGTCCTCAAGGGCCTGCCTGACAAGGTCCTTGCATTGTCACAGTTGTCATGAGTGGGATCAGAGCAAGCCTGAATGGCAGGAAGGGATGCTCCTATCCACGCGTGCGCACCAGCAGCCCATGACTCGGCTGTCTAGGCAGAGTGGAGGCAGGGCTGCACTGGGAGGCAGGCCTGCACTGGGATGCAGTGCTCCCAGCTCTCCAACAGCTAGTCATGTTCACAGAGCTCTTGGTGGAACCTCTCTCCTGGGTGTGTCTCCCTAAAGCTGCRGACACCCTGAGCCCCGTCTCCCGGTGCAAGGGCAGGCACCAGCTCCCTGCCCCTCTGAGCCAGTGTATGCCAGTGTGCGTCTCCCTTTTACTATCTGTTGGTTTCCTGTGTATCTGTAGAGAACTTCATTCTGGAACCCTTCTATGCAAATAGCTACTGCACAAGCAACTCTGAAACCTAATGGTTACACTGGAGATCTGGGCATTTCCAGAGATAGGGGAGTCAACATTTGGGACGAGTAGTTTATGCATGACTGTTTCTTCACAGAGAAAATTTTTCTGCTTTACTTTCTGGGGATATGGTGGCAGAGACATTTTGCTATAGTTGCAAACATATCCATCTGAGCTTTCGTTCAGACTGGTTTTGACAGTCACTCCCACTCGATCCAGCTCTGAAGATGTACCTAGTTAGTCAAGCTGAAAAGTCAAATGTATCCTAGCATGATTCCCACCTCATCAATCCAGCATGACCCATTGTATCACATACATGCTATTGTGCACAAGCACCAAGATAGAAGACAAAACAGTTACTGTTACTACTTTATGAATTTGTACTTTTTGTGATCATTTACAAGCCAAATAAAGCACCATCACAAGGTATGTACATTCAGAGAAGAACCACTTCAGTGGCTGAAAGCTTAGCCTGAGACAGTATGATGGGGAGAATAACTGAATCTGCTTCTCCAGATTAAAAAAGTTTGCCTGAAGAGCAGGATAATCACCAAGGTGCGTATATCCATAGCTGTTAGTCTGAGGCATATGGAGTGCATAGTCTGAGTCTAAAGAGAGCAGACCTGCAGATCTTGCATCCAGGGGACAGGCACGGCACATTCAGCTCCTTTCAATGGATGTTCCTCTCCTCAGCCCCTTCAACATCTACTCCTGACAGGGAAGAGATTTCTCAGTGACTTAGTTACCACCTAAAGCAGGAGTAATATAGTGCTGAACATTAGTCTATATTAATTTTCTTGCCTATCAGCATCATTGGCAATATATCTGCTACCAGAATGGATTTTATGTTATCTCTCTCCTGTTCGCTGACAGTATATATTCCTGTATTTTCTCTATACTGTGACGCCTAAATGGATTAGCACTTTGTACCACAAATTGATCAAGCCTTGTTGGAGCCCTGAGCTTCTAATATCTCTCCTATAGGATCTCATGCACAGGTCATGTTGGAGTCACATAAGTCTGTGTAACATGTAAGAGTTTCTTCAACAGAAAAATCATGATTTAGAACACAAACCCTTGCCTTCCTCTGGAATTTAAATATGCATTTGCCAGTTTTAAATACTACTTGGATTGGTGATGAGATGAATGCTTTCAAGGTCTGATCAGGAAGATTCAGGGTTAAAAGCTACAGTAAGCAGAAGTTGTGCAGGCTGCCAATTATTTCCAGCTGAGATTCCTGTGTTAGAGAAAAGGCAGGCTGGCAGGCAAAGAGGGATTGGTGTATTTGGAACGAGGAAGAAGGTTTTGGGTCCCAGGAGCTGGTGATTAGTCTACTATTTCTGTTTGGACTCAGGTTTGAGCTGAGTCTGCCAGAAAAAGGAGAAGACAGTTTGAGCAAATAATTTATCCTGAAACCCATCTCAGAAACATTGGGGAATATTTTTCTGAGCTTTGTAGCAATAGTATAGTGCTCTTGGGAGGTTAGAGAYTGGTTGAATAAGTTGCTCACGTTAACTGAGAGCATTAGGCTGATTTGTCTGAAAGACCTTCTAGAGAGGGAAAGTAAGAAAATTACTTGTCAAAGAACTGACGAAGTTGGTGGGCCTGATTTCAGCTGTTAGACTATGTCGTGACAGGGAAAGCAGTTTCTGGGATGTCAAAGAAATACCTTGGTATTTTTATTATTAGTGAACATTTACGTGCTCTGTCCTTCAGTCTAGACTATTTTCCTTGTGCCTTTGTAGACGCAGAGTTAGGATCTCTCCAAGACTATCTGTAAGAGGTAGAAATGAGGGCTTACTATGCAATGGGAGAGTGCTTCTCTGCCATGCAGGATAGTAGAGGAAGGATCACAGGTGCCAGGTGCTAATGTGTTCACCATTCTGTCCCTAGACACCATTCAACTGGCACAAATTAAGCAGAAAGTGAGCAGCAATGACCTTCAAAACCAGAGCTCCTATCCATCCCCAGGAAGTGTCCTACACTGGCACTTATAAATCCCTGCAGTTCTCAGATACAAGTCTGTTATCTCTGTAACAAGACTGAAAATACTGTGGCCCACATTTTCATATGTGCTTAATTTTAAGTGTAGTTTTTTCAGTCATCTTCTCAGAATAAGAGATCCATCACATTATCATCCCATGGAAAGCTCACGCTGACACAAGCCTCTCATAAGCACACCTGTAGCTCACTTAAC
This sequence comes from Amblyornis subalaris, assembly GCA_018881555.1. Classification (NCBI taxonomy): domain Eukaryota; kingdom Metazoa; phylum Chordata; class Aves; order Passeriformes; family Ptilonorhynchidae; genus Amblyornis; species Amblyornis subalaris. The sequence continues at coordinate 3,219,790 of JACAXG010000061.1, read as the reverse complement.
GTTTGCCTTGTGCAGAAACATTCATGAGACAGGCCCAAAGCTGCAACTTTGGTCTATGGAGAGGTGCTGCCATTGCTATTCAGAGCAAACTGGTAAAGCTGACATGTCATTTTGAAGTCATCCTGGCTGACATCGGAAACTTCACAGGATAACGTTCTGAACACAGAAATAAATTCTGCCCAGACTCATCAAAGGGACAAATGGAAGTTATCACAATTATCCTCTGACAATTTATATCTATCCAGAGTGACATTTGCCATCTCATGGCAGCAAGAGTCTGAACTGCTCCTCAGCCATGGTAAAACAGTTTTTTCTCATCTGTGAAACATGGATGCGAGGATGGTAAAATGTTTCATGCATTTTAGTGCAGCATTAGTGAGATGTAGTGGTAGATTCAGGCACACTCAAGTAAATGGCATGAGGTCGCTAGTCCCCTTACTTTCAAACCAGTTGACCTGTCAGAAAAGGCTGCTCCTTGGAGCTGCTTGGTCTTTTAATGTCTTTCTCGCTTCTCCTCATCACTGTAAACTAAAATTAAACTATTTAATATACATTTTTGTAGCCTAAATTGCAAAATCCTGTGCTGTAGCGAAGTAGAAAAGGTGAATTTTACAGGAAGTCCATTGTTTTTGTGCACTGTTTCTGCGCATTGCTTCTGCAAGTCCCAAAGTGCAGAAAAAGAGAGCAAACAAAAAGAACGGATCTCCAGAGGTAACATGGAGCTGAGCACAGAACTAGAAATTCTTTCAAGTCAGACACAGATTCAAGACTCTGGGACTGAAGGTGTACGTCATGAAACTTGGCAGAACAGCAAGGAGTTGTTTAATAATCTCAGATATTGGTAGGTATTCACCAAAAGGAAATCACAGAGTAAGTTTGTTGCTGTTGGAATTTCTGAGAACCAGAGATTCTTCACACACACATATATGTTACATAGGCTTGCATAGTCCCACTGAAGTCAAATATTTGTGTACTTGAAGTTAAAACAATGCTTTCCTGCCTTAGTGGATCAGGGCCAGTGAGCTCCGCACCTTCCCAAACAATCTTGAATCTCCTCTAATTCGGTTCCCTTGGCACAAGAAAAAGCTCTCATAGGTTGTCATCTCTGCTTAGCAGAGGCTTCTTTCATGGATAATATGATGTTAAAGAAGAGATGAGTTGCCCTAGAAATACCTCAATTCATTAAAGCTAATATGATGAGAGGAGACAACCCTAATCTGAGGAGAGACACAACTGCCTCCACCCAGACTCTAGTGGCAAAAGATCGTGCCTGTGTTCTAAGGAACATTAGGCAATGATTCATTTCTGGCAGAGAAATAAATTTATTATTTTTGATCTGCAAGGGCAAGAGGCCTTCCAGGTCCACAGAAAAGAAACAAGACTGGTATCACTTAAGTTTGTAGGCAAGGCAAAAAGGCAGATAAGGCAAAAGGCAAATAAGATTTTCCACAAATAGGGACTTACTCTGTTATATTGCATATAGGAAATGGGTTCCCATACTTAGCCAAACCTGCTTCATTATGTTATAGCAACATTTACGATTAATTATTCCGAACCCATAGAATGGGTTGGAATGGAATAGGAAAGATGGAAAAAAATTATTCCAGAAACACTGAAAAGAATTTTGAAGAAATATCACCGAAAAGAAACCAGCCCATCCAAAGACTGTCAGCCCCTTGCTGCCCATGTTTGCTTTCCACTGCACCACTAAATGGATGGCAAAATACAGCATGAAGTCTGCCATGGGATTGGAGTCAGTGCATGAAGGTCTAAGTGGGTTACTTGTCCATCCTCTTTGCATCCCCGCTGCCCATCACAGCCACATATCCATAAAACACCAGCATAGCTGCAGCACCTGCCTGTTTGCCTGATGCTGTTACCAGAAATGGCATTGCAACCACAGTGTGAAAAGTAATAATTCTGTTCTCACCTCTGAAAGGGGTTTGCATATTAACATGTCAGAGCCTTGCTCTCTTTGGGATCAGACTGTCAAGGAGTATCCTCCAGCTGTCTGGTGGAAAGCCAGGGGTTTTCTAAAGGAGCAGTCACTAGTACAACCAGAGCTCCATGTAATAGGAACTCTATCCCAGCTCCCCAAAACACTGGTTTAGAAGCAGTCCCTCTGATCTCACCTGATGCAGCAATTCCACAGCACATAAAAGATGTGTTGTTCTTATTACTGTACACAGAAATTTATTAATAGCTGGATTAGGCGCTATTCACTGAGGTTATCCTGCCACCAGCTTCATCTTCCCTGAAGCCACTCTCAATTTTAATTCCTTCCACTGAATAGGACAAGAAACAGGAAATGATGGTTCTGCTCTGTGTTTGACTGGTGATCATTGCACTAAAGAAAAGGGAAATCCCACCTCACAGTTTGGCTTTTCTTGTGCTCTTTGTGTCTTTGGTCAAGCAATCAGAACTGTGCCCAGATGTGTGGCAGAGAAAAAAGCTAAGGAATTCACCCAGAGGAGCATACTATTTTTATGATGGCATGGCACATGCTGCGTATGGCTGTTCACGGGGTTTTCATTACTTGACCTGCCTACCCAACTTCCTTTCCCGAACCTCAGCCCTTAGAAAACCTGAGGCACATAGTTAAGAAGTGAGATGCAAAAAAACCCCAACCTAAATGTAAATCCAGTGTCTTAGCTGTAGATGCTTATAACAACATAAGAAAATCTTTCTCAGCCAGAAAAATTTACATTTTGTTCAGCTTCACTGCTTTTCTTGCATATGAGTTCTCTTCAAAATTCACAGTTTTGAAAAATGAGACTTTTCTTTCTCTCTGGTTGGATGGACTCTACCTCCAGAGCCAGCTAAGCAAAAAGGTTCAGATAACCAAACTGAGTTTTCTTTTTCTACTCTCTAATGACTTTGGTCTGAAGTGCTTATAGGGAAAATAAAAATCTGTCAGGTGATGGTCTTAAATCAGAGAGACAAGAAAACCAAGAGGAAGGAGCCGTTAAAAAGCACACAGGAGCTGCAGCAGCTCATTCTGGTAAAGTGCAGCTGGCCATCACCTCAAAACTCAGAGAGCCTCTCCCGGGCTCTAGTGTCTGCATTAATGTACKTCTGGTATAAAATCGAAAACTGCATAGCATATTCTTTTTGTACCACCCAACAGTAAATAACGTAGAGCAAGCAATGATCAATATTAAGGATCAATTTTAAGTTTCAAATTTTTTAATATATTCAGCCTTGATTCTGCTGTCCCTTCTACGTGCTTGAAGCACGAGTGTAACTTCAAAAGCCCTGAAGTTGCAAAGCCCAGTGCAACTAATATGAGAACCAAGCCTGTGTTCTTCCAGGATAAAACCTTGGTTCCAACGATGCCAGGACTTCGAGAGGCAGAATTTACCACACAGCCAGTTTAAAGCCCATTTCTTTCTCTGATGTAAACCCTGACTTATCCATATATAGAACTGCTCATTGTATCACTGGATAATTTTTTCTTCCAGAGCACTGTTCACAAGAAGAGTCTTAAGGAGATGAAAGAGAAAAAGAAAGAAGAAGGAATGTAGTTAAGAGGTTTCCTTCAGCTTTTTATTGGCAGATAAAAGTACAATCCTTGCTGAAACCAGCAATGATTTATTTATTGGCGAAAAAGGTCAATTAAATTTTATAGTCACTAGTATCCTGTTAAAAATAATAAAACTTACATATATATTAAATAATAGGTTAACATTAACGGCAAACAGTGTTACCAACTGCCTTGTCAATCAAAGTGTATGCTGAAATTCTTCACTGAACTGGAACTGCAGAAAGAAAAAGGGATACAGGATCATTATGGCAGCCCAGGCTATAAATTACAGGCAGTAGATATATTGCTGTGAAAGCTATATCATTCCTTAGAATGAATTCAACCTTCCTGACCTACCCCTTTTCTTCAAAATTTCATCTCTCTATGTGACCACTTCTTGGACTGCTGGCACAGAATTCAGGTGCCTGAAGATTTTGCAGCATGTTTAAAAAGATGAGAAATGACAAATAGTTTGACGAATTATCTCTCAAGCCTGGCCATTGCTGTAGCACTTCATGCATTCTGATCAGACCTCCCAGCTGTAATGAATTCGCCCTTGGAGGAGGCTGCGAGGGCAATAAAAGTGGTTTTGCAATGGGATGAAATCCAGTAATGGCTGTTGCAGCAGGCAGTACCAAAATCTTGCCTGCTTTTAGTCTGAGCTGGAGGACCAGCAGGGAGGGAGAACCAGCTTCTGGGAAGACTCCTAAGATCAAGGTTAACCAGACCTTTTAATGTATTGAAAGATTTTTCCTGGTTCAAAAAAAAAAAAAAAAAAAAAAAGGAAAAATTTACATGCAAGCAAAATTCTGTGTGCAATGGAGGTCTGATAAAATGTTACTTTGGGTCAATCAAAACTTTCCACTGTTATGAAATCAAGGCATTTTGGTCCAAGTTTGCCCTTTCAAAGCTTGTCGATGTGTTTCTGTGTGAAAATAATAACAATGAATTGCATGTGGGAAAAAATCATTTCCAAATTAAAACTGAAAAGATTCCATTGCAGAAATGTTCACATGGGCCACTTCAGCCTTAAGGGAATGCTTTGTTTTGGGACAAGAAGTTCTRGAAACAAAATACTGCCAGAACTGACAATTTTTTTCAAAACAGTGAAGAAGAGAAAAAAATGGCACTTTTCTGTTAGAAGAAACTTCGGTTACAAAACAAATAGTTTGGCTGCACTTCGCTGAGCTCCAGCATCATGGTCTGAACCTGAGTGTCAGGAGACAACCCTCAGGTGGCATTAGCTTCTGCTAAGGTGACACTGGGGGAAGATCCTGGTCATTGCTGTTAGTTAAACAGCATTTATTGTTGAACTCAGAAATCTAATGTGGGATCAACATTATATTTACACCTTGGTGGATATTGCTCAGAAGTGCAATCCAAGCTCGAACCTGTATCCTTTTAAGCCTGTATGCATCCTGTCAGTTGGGTACAGACACCGTAAGTGACATGTGGATTTTGTTTTAATTGGCTATCTTCAGGAACAGAGAAACAGATCTCTGTTTTGCAGGAGGCAGCTTTCTTTCCTTGCGGGGGTCATGTTGAGGACCAAATTAYGCCTGTGAAAAAGCAGGTCATGGTCTGAAAAAGAAGGGCGGTTTCCCTATATTTCTCTATATGTTTTTCACTCTATTGATATTTATTCCTTTTCTATTTACTGGCCTGAGCTGTCTAGGGTAAAGAGATGGAGCATTATACATGGCAGTGCCACACACAGATAGACCATCAGATCAAGATAAATTTCCTAATTTAAAAATTATTTTAATGGGGTGGGAAAGGGCAGCTCAGTTTTGTCACCTCCGCCAACACCCCCTGGCATGCACGACTGCTCTCATTGTGGAGGAGAGCTGTGCCTATCAGCACGGACATTACTGCAGGCAGAGCAGCTGCAGGAGCTTAGTGACCCCCTCCTACGCCTACACCGCCGGGCCATTTTAATTGCAACCCACAGCTTAAAGTCTTCATTAAGTTCTCCCTGAGCCCTGCCTCCTCCTCTAAGATCAGCCGCTTGTCGCCCTGACCGGCGGAGCAGCGAGGAACATCTGCAGTTCAAACGCGATGCATATGCAACAGCGGTCTCCAGATTAAAGGTCAACAGACTGCTCCAACACCCAGGCCCGTCTCTCCCTTGCAGGGTGTCTGGTGTCCTTTGTTCGAAACTCTATACTTCCTGCCAGGCTTTTTGCCCACTTGCTCAGCCCGACTGCTGCAAGGCTGGCGCGGCACCTTCGCAAGCTGGCCGGAGCTGCCCTCGCACAGGGGCTGCCCGCAGGCGTGCGGGGGCTGCCGCCGGCAAATAATCAGGTAGCTTCCCTTGGCTTCTTGTCGCAAAACCCGGGGAGAAGACGACTGCAACAGCTGCAGTGCTGGCTCGTTCATGACAAATGGTCCTGTCACTCTTCTTATTGATTAGCCATGTTATGACATTTCCCTTCAAAAACACAGATGTGGCACGGGCAGCGACAGGAGCACCGCTCTGGGAGGGACATAATGTTTGTGTTGTTCCCATTCTCCTCTCTGCATCTGTTCATATCCATGGCGATGGTTTCATGCACTGATTCTTTTATCAAGAAGAAGCAGTGCGGGAGAAGGTGAACCCTTTGCCTGGGTTAAAGGCAAATATGGCTTGTCACATCGGGGGACTTGAGGGCGCAGATGACAAGCRTGGTTCTCCCCCACCCCAGAGCAGTATGCAAGGAGACAACGGCTGGGGCATCAGTCAGGCTGGGGACTCGGTCAAGCTGGTGTCTGCACAAAAGAGTGAAGATGTGGTGAATCCATATGTGATTGCAGAATCCATTTGTGAGGTCCTTGGGTCAATCTTTTTTGTCTCAGGATGTACCCCAAAAAAATTCATAATAATGMCTATCAAAGTTGGTACATTTGCATCCAGCAGGCCATCCCAAGAGCACTGTGTCCTTTGCAGACAACCGTGCTTCACCTCCATACCCAGCACCTTATCCAGCCAGCCTCATGGGCACACACCTCTGCACAGAGCCATATGTGAGCCCACGCTGTGTGTCAGAGGAGGCTTAGTCATGGGTTTGTTGTGGCATGCAAAGCTGGAAGTATCTCAGCATGCCCCTGTCAAAGGCCATGCCAGAGGCTGTCCATGAACTATCCACTTTGTGGGCAGGGGGAGTTATCCAAGTGAATGGGTTTCACAGTCCTCCAGGGAAGCCGTTCTTTTTCCCCATGGAGCACCCAAAAGGGATGTTCGCACATCAGCAGAGTGTTCTTGTGGGGGTGAGCCCCAACTGCACTCCACTTCCATGGAAATCCTTCTCCCTGCAATAGAGAACAGCAGCCTAATATTGCCAGGTGGCAGAGGCTTGGAAAGAGTAGCTAGGAAGGAGGACACCAGGACTGAATGAGGAGGAGGGCCTCTGGCAGGGACAGTCTAAGCTAGTGCATTAAAAAGGTATGGTTTGAAACATGTCTGGCTGATCCAGGATCTTCTGGGGGCTGGATATCACAGACAGGGGACCTGAAAACATCTGGACACAAAGTCTGAGATGCATTGTTCCAAATCTGGTTAAGATGTGCTTTTCTGGGAAAAGCCTGAACTAGTGAGATGAGGGTATCTCCATGTATCTCTACTCCATGCTTAAATTTTCATTGTAAAGGCATGTTCTGGTCATGCTGCTCTGACCAGATTTCTCTGGAGAGAAGTCCCAGCTGATATAGCAAAAAGCCACATTTTCCTCAGTAAGGGCATAGGAGCTGACCTCCTTGTATCTAATATTTATAGGCCAAAAGACAAGTTTAAGAGATTCTGTATTTTCACTGGCATGAAAGAGAGCAGGGTTTTTTCTCTGAGCATAAAAAATATGCCCAGTTTAATCTTAAAATGGCTTAATGCTTTTCTTAATAGCCTGAAACATTTAATTCAGCTGTCAGTGAATACTTCACAGGGAAGCTAGTTAGAGGAAAAGTGCTTACCTTCCAGTCCTAAAGGCCGTTCCTTGGAGGCTGAATTAGGGGACCATGCATGGTCTGCATTAAGACTATTGTAAATTCCTGATAAATTCACTATATACACAGTGGTTAATGAGCTTGTTGTTGCATTTAAGGTATCTCTGTATCTTCGTAGTCAGAAAAAGCAAATTAAGTCTAATATAATTCCTTTCCTTGACCAAAGTCTCTTACAGTGCTAACACAGCTAAAATTGGCTGACCCACAAGCTTGATTTACATGAACTTGAAGCAAAGCACATTAGTATGATTGTGTAGGCATCATGTACAGAGCATGCTGGTAATGAGAAGCATATTTGTGAATGTCTCTTGTACAGCTTTCAGCATATTTTACAGCCAAAAAAAGAGATATAGTCTAGAGGGAAAAAAGAAAAATACAACAAAAACATGGGTTTGACCCCCAGGCAACATGATGTAGATTAATATGAGTTAAATGGAATGTGACCAATTTGCAAGGCATTTGGTTTGTATCTTGAGAAATTGAAGACAAGATCATTTTTCCCTGCAATCAGAGTAAGCCTTAGGCTATGAGCTCTTGTAGTCTCTACAATTGCCACAGGCTTCCTATTTTAATATACTAGTGTATCCTAGAATATTTCTTACAACTTTCATAGTCCAATGATGTGATAGATTTGCCAGTATGATACTTCTGCTGCCTTTCCTTGGGAAAAGCCTCCATTAGCTGCAATGTGTGCTTATAGCTTCTGTGAGTTTCATCAATTTTTGTGCAATATTTTGCCCACAGCTGTTCATTTATGCAAGAAAACAGTTGCAGTAATCTACATCCTATGTATGGAGGGATTATACAGCAAGAAAAGCATTTTTCCACCAAAAGTTCTTCATTGTTCCTGAAAAAGGTTGTTTCAGGCTGGTAAATTGTGGGTTCACTGTGGACCCACATTTTTTGTTTATATAAGAATTTTTTTTTTACATATAACCAAAAAAAAAATTTCTCAAAATGATGCAGTTCTCAGGGTTTTATTAATGATAAAAATTCTTTGCTATTTGAGATTTAGAGGTGGAAACTTTTCAACGCTTTACGAAACAGGTTGGAAGACAGTATTTTCAGTGCAGTATCTGTTTAGAGAGAGACCAACTGAGGTCACAAGGAACTCAGTAGAAGTCTTCAATTGCAGCCTAGGAGCTCCATACCGATGAAGCAAGCTGGACTTCTTCTAAAATTCATCTCCTTTATCACATCGCACCACCTTCTCATGCCAGTAGACAGCCAGGACACCATCCCAAATGTTTCAAGTTCAGTTTAATTTTCTACCCAACACTTTGCAGCTATAATTCAGAAAAAGATTTGCCTTTGCTTTTCAAATGACGCAAAGAAAGTGCTCCAAAGGCACAAATCCAACAACTAACTTCAATATGCCCTTCAGCCTTCTATGCTTAAGAGAAAAAATATCTATGCTATGTTTGGCCGTCTTCCACTTGAGTGTGTGGGCAATATCATTCGGGAACATTTGGTAGCTATAGATACAAGATGTTCTGTAATTGTTGAACTAATTTGTTTGAATAATGGACAAGGAGGGACAAATAGAGGTTGCTTTTCACTTATTTATTTGTTAAAGAATTAAATACAAGGACTGAAAGATGGGCCATTGGGCAATCATGGCTTCAAGTGCAGGGGTTTGGGGCAAAGCATATCCAAGACCGATATGCACCTCCAGATGACACCATCCAGCTATGCAGTTCTGCAACCACTAACTCAGAGCAGAGAAGAAGTAGCAGCCATGAACCACGTCCTGCCCACCAGTGAGGAACAACACCCAGGACATTCTGCCTCAGTCCTGGCCCCGGGTCCTGACTGGATGCTGTGTCCTTTGCAGAGTTTTGCATCACAAAATACAGAAATCTATCCTTGTTTTTGCAGGCAGCAGAGGGGTGTATTTCCTGTGATACTTTGAGCCATGCTTGTTGAAGAGAGAGATGTGGGATTGTGCTCTCAGCTAATAATGCCTTGTTAAATTCTGGATGCACAATGGGAGAGGAGGGTTAAGCATTTTGACTGTTCACTGCTATTGCCACCTTCTGTACTGTGCCAGTGGCTATGGAGTGGTTGTGAGCCCTCAGAAGCATGGCAAGCTGGACTTTGTCTCCCTCTTTCCAGTGGTGTTACAGGTGTTTTGGAGAGTAGGGGGAAGGTAGATTAGCAACACATACCTATCTACAGATAAAACACGGAAAATGAGTCTTCATTTCTTTTAACATTTTCTCTCTTGTTCTTCAACAAGGATTTTATTAGTTTAAATGGGGTTTCTAGGAAATGGATGTACTCACAGGATCACAGATAAGTTTGGGATGAAAGGGGCTGTTTTGAAGATCACTTAGTTTCAACCTCCTCTTCAAAGCAGTGTCACCTTGACAGCACAGGTTGGTTGGGGCCTTGTCCAGCTGAGTTTTGAAAACTAGTCAGGTGGAAGAATCAGAATTTAAATAGACAAATCTCTAGATAGTGCCTTGTTGTTCTTTATTTCTTAACTTGAGGGGCTCAAACAGTGCTATGCCACTCAAGAAGATTCATACAACAGTATGTGGTGCCACAAGCTGCTCTTCCAACCACTTCCTCACTTTTATTTTGTCTACCTGAAAGTATCCCAGTTGGAGGAGTGTATCTGCACTAAATTCACAGGGTCACAGCCCTTTATGCCATGACTGGATCTGGCCATTCCCATCCAACATAGGCATTCAAACCTCTACTTTCACGACTTACGGCCCTTTTTTCCCCCACCACATTTCAGGATGCAGCCTTCAGTTGTTCAGGGTAGCAGCCCTGCCCTGTGCCCATCAGCCTGGGAAGGATGGCAGGCTGCTCATCAACGGCATGGGTTAGGCAGGAATTTTCTTTCCCCTCCTGTTCTCTACCCTGAGATAGTTTTGAAACTGATGGGCTATCTCTCCTCTAAGTTCAGCAACAAAGCCTCACAGCTTGTAAGAACAATTCAGCCACAATTAGCGTTGGTGTGAAGCCAGGGCCTCCCACAGATGAGTCTGCCTGGTCCAGTGCAGAAGCTACAATCTCTTTAATGGTGGGAGGTTCAACTAAATTAAAGTTGACCCTCAGGCTTCTGGCAGTTAAATTCCAACAATAACCTTCCCTCCCACCCCTTCCTCTGGAAAAAATCCTACCAACAACAAACTACAAGTGAAATGGGGAGGAGACCTCTCTGGTTTTAACCTTTACAGGACAGTGGATGTGTCCAAATCAGACAAAAAACATGATGTCTCCTGCTGAAGTGCCATAAATAGTGCTATCTCCCAGTGTGATCTTTGAGAGAATCTGTTTTGGGGAAAGAACAGAAGAAGAGTCCTAAAAAGAGTGCGTGAAAAATGATGAAAGTTGCTTTGAAGTAAGTCCGAGAGCTGCAGTGCTTTCAGCAGCTTCCCCCTGGAAGCCCTTGAAATTCTATCTGCAATAAAAGGTACCAAAAGAAAACAGCTGGCAGGAGCTGTTAAAGTGGAAACAATATGCAGTTCAGAAGAGATAAACAGGATGGGCACAGGGCAGAATGAAAAACAAGGTATGGATCTGTTATGTGATGGAAACAGCCCTTCTGTCCTGGGCTGGGACTGCGTGACCAGAGAAATATCRCTGGCTTTAGGAAAGTGGACTGGGGAAAAAACAGACTTAGCGCTTGGTTTTCATGGAGTTATGCATTTTGCTTTGCGCTGGGGGACAGGGGCATCAGATCTGGTTCCCAGATTGTTTTCTGAACAGGTCTAAGCCAGCATAAAACAGATGAGGGGGTAGGAGTGTTGTGATGAATGACACCACCAAAGTAGAAGCCAGTCTTGTATACTGTTACTTCTCTGGTATTCGAAGCGACAGCAGCTAGAACAGGAGCCCCTTTCCAGTTTCAGAACAGTGAGGCACTCCTCTTGCTAACAGGGCAGTAACGCTTTGCTGCCAGCTGTAGAGGTGGGTCCAGTCCTTGTGTAGCTCTGAAGAAATGCCAAGGCTGTGGCCAAAGTCAAAGCCTGAAACAAAATATAAATCCTGCTTCTGCCCTCACTAATACCACAGTCTTTGGAGACAGAAACTGGTGAAGCACTAACATTGGGGTCAGAACATGATCCATCTTTTTGTGCAATGCAAGGAGAAATATTGCTAACAGAGTGTACACGGATCTTAACCTGTTCTGATTTAGAGAAGTAAATCTTAGATATTGCTACTGTTCCCAAACCAGATCTGTAGATCTCTAATGAAGGGACTGAGGGCAGAATACAGATATGGGAGAATCATGAGGGATCCATGTGCAACCCCATCTGTGAAAAAATCTCCCATGCTCTGATGAGCTATTGATTCTGCCTATGACATCACTCATGGAAGGTCTGCTTAGAGACCTCTGTTCACAGGGGAAGGAGTATTAATCAAAACTTTTGTCCTGTCTTTGCAAATGCACCTCACACCAAATGCACTTCTAGGGGAAAACTAATTCAGGGATGTGGTGGGAGTGGAGCAGAGAGTCATACTTTCCGTCTGCTTTGATTTCTGTTTTATACAATTCTCATTCTGCTCTTCTGGTGTGATTATTTGTGTAACCATTAGACTGTCCCAGTGTTAGGACAGAAGCAAAACTGTATCCACACTGATTTTCCAGGCATATGCTTTTTCAAGAAGAAATTGCCTCCAGTTAATTTTAGAAGAGTGAGAAAATGTTGGCATCAAGTTATTGTGCAGATGACCTAAGAGATTGTATGAATAACATGTCATGGTGTTCTTAGAGTTTTCTCAAGAAGTCAGCTTGCAAGGGTCATCCTGAAGAGAGGAAAGAACAGACAGGATTTACATTTTCCAGATACATGTTAAATCTCCTTCATTTGGGAAGGATCTGGCACCTTGCTGAAGACTATAGGATAACCCATAAGCAGGGAGAGAATTCTGTCTGTGAGAGTAAGTACCACTTTATCCTGTGGACAACTTCTCTGCTTCCAGAAAGGTCCCAGATACTCAAAATGCCTTGCGGGCTTAAACATTACTGAGGACCTGGGTTTAAAGTGGCTATTCAGAAAAGATCTCACACAATTCCTGCAGCTCCAAGTGCTTTGATACTCTGAGGCTGCAAAACTCTTTCCCACTTGCACCACTTTTATTCTGATTTGCAACTGATTTAACTGCCTATAAAATCAGTGGGCATCCCTCTGCTTTCTTTCATTGATGTTGGATTGGGTGTTAAAGAAGAGTATTCAGTGTATCTAACCCATATGCACAGATACTGTTGAACTTGTTTATTAGAAACAGAGCTTAGAATGGATGAAAATGAAGTGCTAAATATGTTCAGGAGTTGGGTGACTGAAGATGCCACCAGCAATGGAAAGGTGATTCCAATATATACAGGAGTACTAGAGTGGAGTGCTAGATTGTGTGCTATCCAATTCCATTTTCTCTTACAACTAAATCCTGTGGAATGTAATAAAATCTAAACTAATTTAATAAAATCTAAACTTAATCAAAAGGCCTTTGAGAAACTGAATGAAATTTAATTGTGAATTACTGTCTGACTATGCAGTTCTAGATCCAGTAAAGTTACAGAGATTACTCTCTGTTACATTCTGTAGCTTTTATAAGCAGAGGACTTAGGATAAACTTCATTAGAGCGTTGAATTTCATTCTTTTTAAATTCTTCACAATTCTTATAAGTTTTTCACTGAACTATGAGCAATAATATATTTCTACCTGAATGCAGGAGGCCATCAACTGGTTTGTACACTGAAAAGTAAGATTTTCTCTTTATCATGAACTTACAGACTAGATAGAGTAACTGCGTATACCTTTTTATTTTTTGTGTAAATATTTAAAAATAAAAAATAGTCATAGGACATTAGAATGCTCAGAAAGTTAAATAAATCAAGTTTGGGTTTCCTTTCACACTTCTGGAGTGTTAGTTCAGATTTTCTTTAGTATAAGTAGAAATTGGATTCTCACTTTAAAATTTTCATGTTCGAAATTAAGTTAATATGTTTCTGTGCTATAAGGATATGCAAATTATTTGTGTTTACATTAAAGCATATGAATACTAAACTAGAAACCTGCAGTACAAAGAGGAAAGCAAGGTGATCCTTGATCCAATTGTCTCTTTACAAGTCTGCCTTGCTCTTCCTCAGACACCTCTGAACAAAATTCTCTTGTAAATCCTTTAACTCGCACTTCAACGTTGTTTAACTGAGAAGTTTTGTTTTTCTGCTAACATACTTTTTCATGACAGTGCAAGCCAAAGTGAATATAATTTACAGTGATAAATTATATTACAGTATAGAAAACACCATTCTCTATTCTCTCTTCCACAGCAGTGCAAGATTTGGTTTGTACAGAGCTGATCTCCACTCCACTGTTGGTCTGTGTGTGATGTCCTTGAGACCTGGCTGTACACTGGATTTTCCATCCTTTTTGTATATAGAATCAATAACACATGTGAAGAATCGAATGGTTATTCCAGTAGGTGATTTTTTTTAATGTTTGCCATTTGTCTACCCTGATTTTGACTTCCCAAATATTGTTACTGTGGCAAATTTGAAATTTGAGCCTATGAGGGCTTCTTCGGCACTCTGCAGAAATAAAATAAATGTGAGTTTCATGTGCTGAGCAAATTCTGTGCATCTTTTGAGATGAAACTTAATTTTCAACCTTCCTGACATTTTATTCAGGACTCAGTAACCTACTGAAGTTGCTGTTACTGAAAACCACAGGAACTCCACAACACTGTTTAGAATTAGCCACATCCTGTTCCCCTTCTGACAGATCTTTGTTTTCCATCATCCGTCACCAGGAATGTCACCCCCAGTGCCCGAGGACGGGAGTGACCAGATCCCCACCACCTATCCTGCAGCCACTGCCTGTACTGGTCCCATGCACCCTCCCAGGAGAGACAGCCCTTGAGCTGCTGCAGCACCAGGGCCTCGGGCCTGAATGTGGAATGATGGCATCACAGCCAAAAAGCTGTGGGAGAGTAGAAGGGGAGAACAAGGACTTGTAATCTTGTTATATCGCTGTCCTCACTTTCCTCCCCCTCATCAAATTTAATTTGATAAAATAATGCATCCAATAACTGCCAAAGCTCAAGCCACACGGGGAATAACTGAGTGAATGCAAAATGATGGATTCAAAGCAGCGTATAACATTTCTTAATGCAACACGCTTCCCTTTAAATCATCGTTTGAGTCTCAACTCCTGGAGCAACCTCGATATACACTGCCTGTCTCCTCAGAAGTGCCCTCTGGCARGGAACAGGCTCTGTGTGCTGTGTCTTTGTCTAATTGCATTTTAGCACAGCACAGTGAGGACAAAATACAGAAAATGAACTAGTTAATTCCATGGTGAAAGCCTGTCTGTGTTTGGAAAGTGGAGAAGAGTGAAATCCTTCCTGCTTTGCTGACCTGTCCTGCGTAGGATGTGAAACACTGCCATCCTGGCAATGCAAAGTGAGCACTGAAGGGCAGGTCTGAGCTGCTCACATTTGTGCACATTCACAGGTAATGGTTAATGAGATTATAGTTATTGCATAGATATACTTGATTGGTTTCCCCCACGGGCTGTTTGTTGATATACATAAATTTTGGGGATGAAGGAAACTATCACAGGACACAGGTACTTCATGCTGACTAGTTAGAAGTATTTCTTACAAGCTGTAGTTTTGCATGAATGCCCTTGGCCAATGCATGATGAGGCTTTTCTGTATCTCTGTATTTAAATTACTTTCAACACAAAAAGACAAACACATGAAAAATCATCATACAGAGTATCCCACCTTACATCTCATAATATGATCCTGTGTCTTACCTCTCAATTACACTGTCAGCTTCCATTTTTCTTTGTCTGACCTTGCAAAACATGCCCTATCCTCTGTGAGAGGCTAAAAGAGCTGGGAGAGCTGGCTGCCCCCCTAAATTATGTTCCAGGAGGGAATTTAAGGAAAGGCACAATCTCTTTTAGGAGGTTGTTGATGCTGCTGCTGTTCAGGGGAGGCAAGAGAAGATTTTGGTAGATGAAAATCTGGCTTGCCCAGGCAAAGTACCTGAGCTCTGTATGAGAATAAAACTGTTTTCTGAGACAATGTTTTGCAAGAATACTGTTTAACAAACATGCTTGACATTTCAGAAAAACAGGGGATGATGATATTTTCTATAGATGTGATAAAAAATAACCTTTTCTTCCTCTCAGAAACAAGGACATGCAGGCAGATGAGCCTGGATCCTGGTTTCAAAAAGCATCTACAATCCTTTTTAAATCAGTGGGAGTGGTTTTGAAAAAAACAAAGGTGGAACATAAAGCTAGCTTTATTTTTCACAATCTCCTATGCAACAACTGTGCTAAATCAGAGCCAGCAAATAACAGTTGCATCAGGAGTATCCTCACAAGGATGAAGGAGTGGGAAGGTATCCAGCACAGCATTAATGGGACCCTGAGTCTCACAGCAATGCTCTCCTCTGCAGCAGAGCCTTGAAGTCGACCGAGGAGAAGAGGAAGGGGGAGTGCAGTCCAGAGGGGGAAAGATGGATGATCTTGTAGCTGACCCATTCTTTGTTCATCTCTCTGGCACCACATCCTTTGCCACACAAGTCATAAAATTTCCTACCAGTAGCTATTTTGACAGTGGCATAATAAAGCTCAGAAGGGAATGAAGAAACACATCCAGAAGTGTCAAAATAATGTAGCATACCGTGTTTGCACTAACATTATTATATAGTGGATTATCAGTAGTTATGCCAACACAAAAGAAAAGTAAAACTGAAGGGTTGGTTCTTTTCAGAGGATTGGATACATTTTGCATTTGCAAAGTTCCCTCACGTACCTTGATAAAAAGTCCTTATTGTTAACCTAAGAAGGAATTATTTCCTTGGAAATGAGCATGATTGCTATGAAAATCTCTGGCTGGAATACAGACAAGAAAAAAATACAGTCTAGTATAAAAGTGGTCCGGAAAGACATGATTGAAATCATGGGTTTAATTTATTTTGAAAAATTTCTCATCTGGTAACATTTTTCCATACTATTTCAGTGGCTGTAATACTCTTACTCCGTTCTGAAATTAACCTTCACCTTACATGAACTAAGGAAATTTCATAACTACATCCGTATGCAGCATTGTATAGGATTGTTAGTTGCTGGTACTAATGGTATTAATTTCAAATGTATTTCAATTTTCTTTGAAAAGTAACATAATGGAAACTGAAATCATATCAATTGCAATAATAACAAAGATTAAAAAGTATGTATATGTAAATGTAGTAGTCAGAAGCTTCCCTGATACTGGTAGCAGTTGTGTCAGATGCTTTAGGATCACACTGCACACAGAAACAGGCTATGTGCTGCAACCTGATGTTGGTAGGAAACGGGAGAGGGATTAAAGGTGACATGAAATGAAGTGACCTGACCAAGGCATGCTCTTAGGCGCCAGAGAGGGGCAGCAGATAAAGCACAGTTCTCAGGAGTCCCCAAAAGGTAATTTAACCRTTAATGATTCTGCTTCTGCCTGATTTCATGTTGTCCTTCTTGTACAAGGACACAGTACACCCAAAAAGAGATGGGAGAGTGTGAGCCCATCACTGCACCAATGCCACTGCAGCTCCATGTGTGAGACCCATTTTAAGTCTCCATGGCGAGTCAGGGACAAGCCTCCCTGGAGCCAGGGGGGAGTCATGAGGATGGCAGTGGGTATTTGCTCCAGCTCCAGGTGAGCACCAGGTACATTTGGTCAACAAAGGAACACCGAAGAAATTGCACTTGCTGCAATGTAGAGAGAGAAGGGCAGACAGAGTGCTTGTTGTGCAAGGAGAAGGTTACAAGACCTGGTTTCTCCTGGCCTTCAGTGACAGCAAAATATTTCAAATTGGCTGTGATGCCTTTGAAATAAAGAGTGCTTTTCTGGGTTGAAGGCACCAGGGAAGCCCTGGGAATCTGAGTAGAAAGGAGTTGTGGAGCCTGGACAAAATGAGATTCGACGTGGAAAGAAAACAAGCTCATGGCTTTTACTGTTACATCAAGCTGTGGAAAAATAAAGTCTAGAAATAAGTATAGAGCAGCCACTTTAGGGTATGGCATTTTTAAAGTTAGTATATGATTCATCCTCTGTGTTCTGAGATATCTACCACAAGATGATGATAACTTCCTTGGACTTTGTTTTTGCTAGTTTCTCAGTGGGTTTTTTTTTTTGTAGTTTTGTTTGGGGGTTTTTTTGTGGGGGGGTGTTTGTGTTTTTTTAATTGGCACTAATATCTGTTCATTTTTATAGACATGGCAGGGAGCCTGAGGGGCAGGCAGACATCTTTCAGATCATCTGTCCTATAAACTCACTGGAAATTACTCAGTCCCCCATTGCCCAATTATTTAATTCTCCAAATGTTGATACTAAAGGAAGACATGAAATTAGCTCCAGGGCAGGCTTAACCTTTTCAGTCCAAGAGCTCCAAAATGGATTTTTCAAGCCAAATATCCAAGTTTTATTAAGAGAGATGTACAACAGTTTGGGCTTGCCTGTGTGGCTGCTCGGTCCCCGGCTGCTCAGTGGTGGTTTCCAAGGGGAGAGCCAAATCGCGCTAATTGCACGGCATTTATGGGTATGTGTGCCTGCGTGTAATGCAGACCCCTGTCTCCTCCTCAGACCATCACTCATGTCACACACACCACAGGCCCATCCAACAGCTGTGAGGTGACCTGGAGATGGAAAGCTTGCATCCGATATCCAATCCCCAGAGCCAGATGGGCCCGTTCCCTAAATGACTATATAAATTCTAATAACAGCTATAGACGATGTCGGCAGGTCCCAGAGGCTTTTCTGCTGACCCCAGGGAGCTGCCACAGTGTTGCAATACCTCAGCTGGTCCTCTGGAAAACCCCATGGTACGATGTTTGCCTCCACCCCATCCAACCACAGAGGATGTGCCGCTAGGGACATGGTGGAAGAACAGTGGCTGGATGGATTGCTCCCAATCCTCTGCTTCTGATGAGTCTGACAGGTCACTGAGGAAAGGAAAATGGCCCAGTTTTCCTAGCCACCCCAGGAAAGTGGGTGCCAGCCCCAGTGGGTGACTGGTATGGCCCTTGGTGGTAGGACACCAGGGTTTCAAGTCTCCTGACACCCCAGGAGAGCTGTGTGCTTCCAGGTGCTTGCTCACTCATGCCCAGCTCCTCACTGCTCAGCTCTAATAAAAGTCGCTGTTGCTCCTCTGTTTGCTTCACAAGTGTTTAAAGCACAGCACCTAGTAAAAGCCTGCACCCAGCTAAACAGGACATTTGAACCTTGACCCGTGTTTCTTAAGGATTTAATCTCTGTTTGGTTCACCAGCAATGTCTGCAGTTAACTCGACATGATGGTGTATCTGCTGCACATTTACAAGCACACACTGGTAGCTGAGCTTTTTAAGACTAAAACTGAGGGAATTCACAGTGAGAGTAGCCAGCTTGCCATTTTCTTACCGTTGTTTCCTAGAATTACAGTCAGAAATAAAATCATTTTGAGGAAAGATTTCCTATCAAAATCATCCTGATATGGAGCATTTTAAAGCATAATACATTATATACTTCCACGGATCTTAACACTTGTGCATAGAAAAAAAAGAAATAAACAAATTATATCATTCTCCTTGCACCACAATTTTTAGAAGTGCTACTGGGGAAAGTTCTGATGCAGTACATTACAAAATGTAAAAGAAATTGCTTCTAATGCATGTAATTCATTAAAGAGTTGCCAGTCAAAGAAGAGGTAAATAATATTTTCTTTTGGAAGGAAGAGAGGACTTACATTGAAGAGTCAAGACTTTTGCCTGGGAAAGGTTTGCAGAAAGTTGTGCACACTGACTTATACTTTTTAGTTAGGAAACAAAAGATCTAGGATGTGATGGCAGAGGCATTTGGGGACTTTTTCTATGCTGTTGCTAATTCTTTTCTGCAGAGCTTGTGAAGCAAAACTTGTGCAGCACTGTACTGTCACTGGTAATGAAGTAGCTCCACCATCTGGATTTTTTTAGAATTGCCGTTCTTCCTCTATTTCAGAGCATTGTATAAGGTTTTTTGGTTTGTTTGTTTTTAACAGGTAAGACCACATATTGGAAATAAAAGAAATTATAAGGTAAAACTGTAAATATGGGCAAGTGAGAACATCCAGCTGGTCCTTGCGGTCCATCCAGCATGAACTTCTGTCTCTGAACTGATTTTAAAAAAMATTTTTAAAAATATTTCTTTTACAAGTGTCCCATCCTGTTGTGTTGTAGCTACTAAAATCTTTATAAGTCACTGTCTCAAGAGATAACAGTAAAGTGGAAGAAAGGATTTATTCTAAAAATATATTTCTGAGACACATATCATTGTTTAATTCCATTAAGACCAAGTGGATTTATTCCTGAAATACAAGGGTATGAATAAAAGGCAGATCCAGAGCAGAAAAGTCAAAGACTTCAGTGATAGAATTAATAAAGCCAGTGCCTTTATAGCTAACACTTGTTTTTATTGTTAAGAGYCTCAGCCTGAGCTCCTAACACCCTAGTTTCAGGCAAAAATCCAGTATGTAAGCATAAGTTTCAAGCAGAAGGAAATTCAACCCAGCTGAAATCAGCCTGGCAGCAGAAGAGTATAATCAAACCCAAACTTTGCCCACAGTGTGGCTTTTCCCAGTCTCTCCCACATTAGTGTCGTTTGGGCTCATATTATGCCCCCAAAGTCTTTTTTTTTTTCACATTTTCCAATCAGGGCAAACTGAGTGAAGATATGAACTTTTCAGAGCTGTTAGGGAGTTCCAAAGGCTCCTGCTGGAACTGTTTTCCCAGGCCTCTTTGCCAGTGCTGCCCTGCCTAAGGCTATGACAGACAATCAAGCAAGGCAGGTCCAAGTGACAATGGCATCCCCTCTGCCATCTCCCCACAGTCCTGCCATCAGCCCTTGCACAGTTTAGGGTTAAGCAGCTTTTCTCAGTCCCTCCTGCCCTTTAGTCCACGTGGGCACTTCTTCACAGGGGACTGATATACAAAAGGTCACAAGCAGCCACTGACAGAAGTAAAAATGTGTGTGAGCAGCCTCACACCTTTCGGGGGCTATACAGAGAGAGAAGGAGAGAGATGGTGGTGCCCTCAATGGACTGTTTAATTTTTTTTTCACAGCATTCTAGTTTTAAGTCCCATTGGACATAGAAAATGTTTATTCCTCTATCACATGTGGCTTTAAAAGAGCTTAGCTAGTACTACAGAGAACTAGTGTTTGCTTTTCCTTTTTGTAAACTTACCTGTGGTGGCATCCCATGTAGTGCCCAAATCTATTTTATAAGTGTTTTGGTGGGCTTAGCACGAGATTTGGCATCAGAGCAGTAATGAAAGAGAGCAATAGTCCTTGCTGATATCATGTCACAAACAAACTCTTTCAATCCCTTTTTGTGTAGGAGATGTTGTATAAGCATACAGGCACTGACAGTTCTGTTATTTTGTTATTTCTCTTCCTCTCCCAGTTTTTCTGACATCTCTGCTTTATTCTTTTGTTGTTGTCTTTTGTGGCACTCTTCAAGATGAGAAGAAAGGAACCCCAACACAAAAAATTAAAATAAAGTAATCTCCTCATTTATAGAAATTGTACAAAAAGCAGCAGTATTCTCAACAAGAGCACTTTGGAGTTTTCAGGACTTGTAGACCTTTGTTTGCTGGTGAGGAGATGGATTTTTCACTGCAGACCGTGAGCAACTGTCTCATTGCCTGCAGTCGTAGAAATAAACTGTCACAGAGTCCCTGACCTCAGCGTTGCCGCAGTGATCATCTCACTGCTTTGATTAACTGAAGGACCAGTAAGCTGATGTCCTGAAATCAATGAAACTCAAGTCGATGAGAGAAAGAAGCAGTCCAATAGCAGACACACCATTCATTCCTCTTGGATAGCAATGCCCTCAGTACTGCACGTGGTTTGGTTGGAGGAGAGCAGATCCCTGCCTTCATTCAACAGCCACACTTGCTCCACCAAGTGAGCAGGTTTTTTTGGAAGAACAGAAACCAGGAGTCTAGGAACCACCTACCTTGTGTACCACTGCATTCTTCCCTAAGGATTTTTTCTAGTCATAAGTTTTCTCAGACTGGTCCCTATCCCTGGGCTATATTGACTCAGCCTCCTCAAGGATCCTGGGTTGAGCCAGCATCCAGCCCAGGACCCTCTCCCAGAGCAGAGACTGCACAGGCTCAGAGAGCCCAAGTCCGAGACCAGGATCCAACAATCCCAGCTTACCTTCCCTGACCCCTGGCTGTCAGCCAGCAGGTCACTGGGAACTTACCCAACCAGAGGCTGCATTTATATCACCTGTATTTAAAAGCCGCCATCAGATCTATTCTTCAGACACCCATTTAGCTCTGTTTTGAACCTGTCTATACTCCTGTTCTCCGCAACAGCCTGTTGTTAAGAGTTTCATGGTTTGATTATTTGTTGTCTGAAAAAGTAGTTATTTTATTTTGTTTTAATCTTTCAATCTATTGGAGTTTTAAAAACAGGACAGGGAAAAAACCCCAACCAATCAGTTCTTAGCCCTGTTATGAAATCAAGTTGAAGAAAAGGAAGCGGCTTGATTTGAGATGAAATCAGGCTTCCAGAAGGACTCTTTAAACCTTCCTAATTTAATTTATTTAAGCTCAGTGAAATGAGCTATGTAAAAATAAATAAAAAAGTCTCAGCCTTTAAAGAACCAAAATTACCAGAAGCTTCTGCTACTAGAAAATTCCTCTATTACATATTTGGCAGCCAAGTGCCTGCATAGACAGATGACATGCCATTAGAGTCCATATAAGTAACCGCTAGGGAAAGCACCTGCTGCAATAYAGAAGATGTTGTTAGAAATGCAAAGATCTGATTGAAAAGCAATTTATATTCCAAGCAAATGCATAATAAGAGAAGACACAGTACCCAGCGTAGAGCTTCCTGCAGAGGAAAGTGACACACAATAGAAAGTAGTTAATCCTGTGGAAATAATTAAACAAGATGAAGGGGAAAATATATTTTAGAATATACAGTGCTTAGCCAAAACATGGCTGATTCAGGTTAATGAAAAGGGATTTTTTCCTCTTGTCCACAGAGTCTTGCAATCTAGAAGAATTCTTTAAATTAAGAAATAGAGGGATAACAAGTCTAATTCAGCAATGAGATCATGCTATTACAGTGGCTGCACCTGCCTATTGTTCAGTAAAATGATCATGGACAAGGAAATTCTAATTTTGTTTCAGAATAACTATTACTGCCTTCCTGTCCTAGATATCCCCGTTTCTGAGAAATGGCAACAGAAGAGGAAGGGCTCTTGCATTCACTTTTTCATACCAGTAAAAAACCCATGAAGTCGAAGTCAGACTCTGCTTTCTGCCCTATTTCTTTGCTCCCCTGGATGTTAACAGAAACAGTACTATTAAAATTGGCAGGAGACTGAGCCAGACCCTGGAGTTATATACAGAAAAGTTGAACAGTGATGAAGAAAACAGATTAAAATTGCCTTATTTGTGCTGCTCAACCTATAGCCAACAGAGAGCAAAACCCAAACTGGAAAAGGACAGAGCAGAAAATCTTACAAACTTTAACAAGTTGAGCATCTCCTTTCTCCTGGTAGGAGAGAAATAACAGACAGCTGTGTTTAGGGATAGACAGCCTTGTCAGGGTGAAGCTCTGGGCCAGACTGCAGGAACTGGCAAGGGGATACCCTAGGATGTTCCCTATGGTCTTGGGACCTACAGCTGCACTGTGCCCAATGAAAGCATACTGGCATCGGTATTTCTCCCTTAGGAACTGGAAAGTCACAGACAGAGCCAGGGTGCTGGCTGAGTGCAGCAGAACCAGAGGGTTTCTCATGCTAAGCCCCCTGGCGCTGCTCTGCTATTGTCTGCAGGGATTCACCTGGGGTTGTGACTGTTTCTGAGGCCTCATGAACAGCTCCTTACCATAATTTTGGTGGTGGCTGGTGAGATCCTGAATATTAGCTCAAAACTGAGTTTCCAAATAAGTGACTGCAGGTTCTTTACCTCTGAATGCATTTGCAAACAGAAGCAAGAAATACGCTTCCAAAATGATAACAGCAAGAACCTGACTGCAATCTGCAAGTCAGATAGGAACACAAAGAGCATTTCATCTCCTTTGTGATTAAGAGTGAGCCTGACACATGGAAAACAACCAGACCACACAGACAAAGGAACACTGGAAATAATAACCTTTAAAGAAGCACATCTGAAAAAAAATAACTCTTCCAATGTTTAAATTTGACTAGTGAGTACAGATGCCAAATGCRTTTCAGGAATAGCTTGGCAATGACTGAGTACAACATTTAATTAAGTGATTATATAATCAACCCTCTGTTTTATGAAGCAATAATTCAATTCCCAAGTGAGTAAGCTATGAGGCTGAAGGTTGGGCACTTTATCACAATGAAGGAATCTGATTACTGCTGAGGAAAACATAAGGACAATGATGTTATTGTTAAAATACTAGTTTAATTAATATAAAATTAATAACTCTTTTTAATAAGTCTTCATAGCAAAGCATAGCCTGCCAGAAAGATAGTGCTTTCTCCATTTTCCATGTACAAGTGGTGGTTATTTATGGCYTCACAGAATGTGCGGGAAGTTAATGATGTCACACAGTCAATTTATTGGGGATAAAATTACAAGAGTCATCTTATCAGGGAATTATATAGTTCTCCTCCTGGAGTATAAGTAGACAAGAGACCACATTTATGCTGTAAAAGAGAGATCAGACAAGGTAACTACATTGCTGGAAAGCTTTACAGTGGATTATTAACAATAATTCCACTAAACCAGAGATTCTGGCCCCATTGAGCTGTGGCTTCACTTATACACAATATATGATCAGGGAAATCTGATCAGTTGGTGAAAATACATATATTATCAAGAGTATATATGAAGTTGTAGCAGATACATGGTACAGAAAGTAAGTAATGCCTTGTACAAACAGGGTACCAGAAAAAGGCAGGGAATGAATCCCATTCATTTATACATGTTGGGGTTTGTTTACAGTTCTTTTTAGATTATTTTAGTGAAACTTTCAGCAAATCAGAGTAGGAATTAAGCATAGAGGGCATTTTTGAAAAACATTTAATGTGGATGTAAGAATGCTACATATAAAACATCAGAACCACAGGGAAAGCAAAAGGAGAAAAGAGCAAAAGGAGCATGAATTTGGGAAATCAGCTGGGTATAGGGACAGGACAAGTTTAAAAGAAAAAGAGATGCAGTGATTAACATGCAATTGCAGTCTTCAGAGCTGAGTGAATAATGACTTCAGGAGGGTATGAAACCTCCTTTTCGCTGCTGTTATTGCACTTGCAGAGGGTCAGGAAACCCGTGTGCAGACTCAGCATTTCTGAGAGGCACCTCTCAGAAAGGGTCCCACCTGCTACAAGATCTCTGGATATAAAGAAAGAAAACTGAAAATCCAAAGAGTCTGAGCATTGAATTTAGCCCATTAGCAGTAAATTCTACTTTCATTGTGGCACTAGGATATTAGGGGCTGTATTACATGCTGGGTTCCCAGGATGGACAGTGCATACCATGTAATCATTGATTCGGTGCCTTGAAATAAATATTATAGGGAAAACTGCTGGGGAAAATAGCATTAATATAGGCTGAGACTGGTTACTAAAATGAGGAGGAAGACTATTAGGTTGCAATAATTTCATAGGAAAGTGTTCTTAAGTGAGGGAAAAAGAGTTTATGTTCCATGTAGAAGAATCCCTGCAGAACAGTTTCAGCTTATTAGTACTAAATTAACCACAGCAAATGAATACCACTACTGTCAATGACCTGGCATTTTATAAGCACATTGGGGCTCAGTTTTAAACTATTTCACACACATAAAGAAAGCGAGATGGAAGATGAAAGCAAGGAAATCCACGCAGCAGTCACAGCTTCAGAGACTGCTGCAGAAGGGTGTTCTCAAGGGTGTGCACATAAGTACAATCAGGTTTGCTTTGCTTCTGGAGTTTGACCACTGGCACTGAAATACGAGGCTTAAGAAGAGACAGCCCTTAACAGGGAAATCATTAGGGCTATGCGCAAGTTGCTAAACAAGGAGGAATTTAACTGTTATTAAAGTTAAATAATAGGAGAGGAGTCATGGAAGGCATGTAGTGGGAAAGTAATTACATGGATTAATATKGGGGAATGATTTGGTGAATGGGACAGGTCTTCTAGAATCATAGAAACATAGAATCATGAAGTTTGGGAAAGACCTCTAAGATCCAACCATCAGCCTAGCACCACGACCATGCTCATGACTAAACCATGTCCTCAAGGGCCATATTCACACATTTTCTTGAACACTTTTGGGGATGGTGACTCAAACACTTCACTAGATAGCCTGTTTGAATGCTTAACAACCCCTTCTGTGAAGGAAGTTTTCCTAATATTTAATCTAAACTTCTTCAGGTGCAACTTGAGGCCATTTTGTCTCATCCTGTCACTTTGTGCCACAGCACAACCCAGGATTTCTGTGTGTTGTGTCCCAGAGAGGCCCTAAACAGAGCTAGTCTCTGCTGAGCATTCTGAGGCGACAGGACAAGCCCATGGGCTGGTCAGCTGGACCTTCCTATAAATCAGGGGAATCACAACTCCCATCACTCCAGATTTTGAAGCCATGCTGCAGGAGAATTACTGCCCTGCCAGCTACAGCCTGTGGTGAGTGCTCTACCAACTTCTTTCATGCAAGTGGAGCAAACCTGTTGGGTCACCAGGCAGGGTGATGCTACAGTCCTTGGTCAAAACAGGCCATATAATCTTGTCCCTCCATGTCTATCTGTAATGCCATATCTATGTACCCATCCTCAACCAGAGAGGTGGCTGGACAGCACACTTCTTCATCAAGAGAAGAACACCTGCCACACAACAGCCTAGAAAAAGATGGTAAATTATTTTCCACACGATSTGTTTTTACAGCACTCTCTGGTGAGGCTTTCTGGGTTGTGCCAATAATCACAGCACAATCTCCTTCATCTAAGGCCTTTTGCCAATGTTGATTAAACTCTGAGCTCTGTGAATCTAGGTCTGAAGTTTTGACGTTCATAGGATTTCAGATGTCAAACTGGCAATCAAATAGCCAAAAGTGAAATGGTAGGATGCCACAGGCAAGACAAAAGAGATTCTGATGCCAGTTTCCAAGATATATTAACAAGGCAAATATCAGCCTAGGAAGACAAATATTAAYCTACCATCCAGACTATCAATCAACAACCAAAGCTGTTGATATACCAGCATCAGATACCAAAGAGCATCAGATACTTTTCTGATCTTTGAGTTTATTACACTTCAGCACTTTCCTTCTCAAAAGTTTTACAAAAGCTCTGAATTTTTAACTTAGATTTTAAAATGCACTGAGCTTCCCAGATACGACGTCTAACAATGTTAACGACGGCTGGTTTCAGAAATCCCAGTAGAATTTGCATGCAATTAATGTTCTCCTCCTCTGAACAGAAACCTAGAGGTTTGCAAAACACACCATATGTTTGTCAGTTTGCCAATGAATCAAGATGTTTTTGCAGCCTTCTGAGTTTCAATAATTAATGGTAATGTCTAAAACCTAAATCACAGTCCAGGGGCACGGAACAGAACTTTTGCAATGTCCAGTGTTGTTCAGCATCATCAGAGTGAGACATTTCAGATGAGAAACTAAACATTTGTACTAACTCCCGTTTTTCCCTTCCCTACCTGACGTCCCACCCTGTCACCATTGCTCCTTCCAAGATATCTGACTGGATACTTCCAAAGGCTTACTTAGTATGAGGAGTAACGCTATTACTGCAGCCCAGGCTTTGGTCTCAAACACCTGAATGTTCAATGCTCCAGCAAGATCTGCCTATGTTGACATGATCTTGGTGACTAAATGCTGTCTAATGGTTTACAGGTCTGAAAATGTATTTTATTCTCATCAAGTGGCCTGTTATTTGCTTTAGCAGACTATTAGCAACCATTTAATAAAATAAAGTTAGGCAAACAAACCAAATCAGTTACATTTTAAAACTGTGTTCACAAGCAGGAAGGCTAATTTTTATGAGCCATGTTTTTTCAATTATTATTTTTATATGTAACTGCTTGAAAGAGCACTACAGAAGAGAATGCTTAACATTAATACCTCATATGCTTCTTTCCTTCTCCCTCAGGTAAGCCTTCTGAGATATCCTCTGCTTCCACACTTGTGCATGAGCACTCCTGCCTTGGCTGTAACTTTATGAGCAAGTTTCTTTTCATTGAGGTGATGATTTTGTTTTTGCTAGGCTACTAAAAGTCTTTTCCTTTATTGATTCCCAGCTGATCTGAGTATTCCAGTCTTTTTCTCTAGACAAACCGAAATTTGCAGTTCAAAATGGCTAATAAAGAAGCAGGAAATTCCTTAACTATCTATAAAATGCTGGACTGCTTCCCCTCCTTTTTCCTCTCCAGAACAGAAGTAATGCAGGAAGTATTCTAATAAAAATTATAATGTCACCAAGACTTCTACTTCAAAATCATGAACATCACTTGAATTGGGCTATTCTTAAACTTGTCTAGTATCATGTTCATTTTAACATTGTTCATAAAATGGCTAATTTGTACGATTGATGAATTTAATTTATATCTCACATGCCGTATACATTAGCAGTTCCCAGGATCAGCATATTTTTAATTAATCTGTTGATTTTTCTCAAGTGCACCACAATGATGTTGGTGTTGTGTTGATAGGAGAGAACATGTGCTTTAGGACTTATTGGTTTTAATAATACTTTCGAACACTGCCCTGCACAGAGCATGGAGCACATTAAAAATATTCTAAAGAATATAATTATAAAATATAAAAAGAATAATTCCTTCAAGAATCAACCAATTGCTCCTGCCTGACAAAGGCATGGGATATACCAGTACCATTTGGACCACTATCATCCTGTTAATTTCTGGGGTAAAACCACTCCCTAAGAGCCTGCAGCATGACATGCAGAACAACGTAGGCTGGAACTGCCAGATTTTCTGGAAAACAGAAGGATTCCAACCCTACCATGAGAACTGTGGCACAACACCAAGAGATCACAGGCATTTCATTATGGGATCTCTCTTCCCTTTTAAAGATGACACTGTCAGCAGCAGCAATAAAACTTTCTGGCTTAAGCCATCTCTGCATATTTCTAGGTTCCCTATTAAATGATGGCTTCCTTGCAGTACACCCTTCAATAAATTGATGTAGCAGCACTAAATGGAGTGCCCAGTACAAAAAAAAAAAAAAAAAGAGTGTTAATGCTAGGTATGGCTTGCACCAGTATTGTTTATTTCAGTTTGAAGCTGACAGCAGAAATCCTGGTACACATAACATCTAAATCCTATTAAGCCTCAATATTATTGAGATACAACCTTGGCTGTGGTAAATACAAGGGTTTCCTTTAAAGATTCACTCTCTGTTTTGTAAAAGTTATATCCAGTCCACCTCCACATGATTCTTTTAAACCAATTTTAGTCAAAAAAGTTTTGGTTTTCTTTTTGACAGTCTGCTTCCCAGCTTCATGAAAATAGTAATGAAAAATAGCTCCCTTCCCTTAAGAAAAATATACATTTGGAAAAAAAAGCCAAACCACCCAACAATTGCTTCAGAACCGAAAAGTTTTTGTCCTTCAAAAAAATGGAGCCTGTGAGGAACCTCCCTGTCCAGTACCAAAAATTGTTTTGTCTGGAAATGCTGGTGCAGTTACTCCTGAGTGTTGCAGGATAGATATCCTATAACCCCAGGCTCCTATTTTCCATTAGAAAGTTCTCAGTTGATTGCCCCATTTCAACCTGAAAGATTACCTTCCTGCTCTTCTGCAATGCAGAGGGTCCACCAGAAAGGAGACCTTGCTGTCCATGGAACTCCAGCTGGATAGAATACCAGGCCTGCAGAGAAGGGCACGGACATGGAGAACTGGCATTAAAAACCCACAGGGAAGAGCTGGGCAGAAAAATTCTGACAAAAGCCATTTTCCATTGAAAATTGCTTGTTCAGGAAAAGGAATGGTGATTTTCACTCACCCTGCAGGGGCTCCGGTGGAGCACCGTCTGCTTTCCTGTCAGCTTACCCCCTTCCCCCCTCTCTCTGCTAAACTTAGCAGTCATCAAAATCCTGCAGGCTGAAAAGATTTCAGGTTTCCCAGACGGGGACCATGAGCTCAAAAACACTTCTGGCTGCAGATCATCAACCAGGATTCATGGAGTGCAGATCTGGGTCCCACAGTAGGAAGCAGGGGAAGAGGTACCTTGTGGGTATCAGAGCTTGAACTCCCCCATTGATGCTGCCTTCTGAAAGCCTTGAAGTGAGATATTTTTGATAGTTTTATAATCGCTTCCTTTAAGAAAATCCCTGCTGAGGGAATTTAATATGTTTTTTGAGGTGGTTTTTTTGGTCTGAATTTCCCGGAGAATGGACAGTCTAGCTTTAGCCTGGATTCAAACAGGAAAATATTTTTCAAAGTACTTTTTTTTTATTTTAAACCAAGTTAAAGTTTATAATGTCAATCTTATAATAATTCTCTTTCAATCACAGCTTAAATTTTCCATGGGAGCAGGGAGAGAACAAATACAATTGACTATAAAGACAAGAAGTCTGATAATTTCTCCTGTATGGAGTAAACTTTAGTTGCTGCCATGTGGACTTTTAGGTCATCCTTTTCTCAATCCCCTATGCATGAGAACCATCCATAAGATAAGGAAGTAAGAAGAAGATACCCACACCAGAATGTCTGCCTGCCACAACAACCCCTCAAAGCCCTGGGTAGCCACAACCATCACCCTGCTTTAAATTTATACTTAGGTCTATAGCTTATACCAGGCCTTCAGCTACTTAGAACAGAAGTGAAAAGAAGTGAGAAAATTTGAAAGTGAATTGCAGAAGTAACTGAAACATACTTTGGTGGCTGGTCCACAAGATCCATTCATCCCATATACTCTGAATTCTGCTAACAACGCTACTAAAAACGTTTCCTTTATATTCCTGTTGGTGTTTGAGAGTTATCAGGGCTCAGTAGTACAGCTTAGCAATTGAAACAGGAAACAGTGCAGTCTTGGGGAAGAACTGGGAGAATTAAGTGTACAGCCCTTACTGACTCCCACTGCCTGATGAAGGCACAAAAATGGGCAAAGGCAGGCAGATTTCCACACTGAGAGGAATAGAAAATTTGCTGTCTACATCGTAAAGGCTCAAAGAAATGCCATCCCCCTGAAAAATGCTCTTACACATGCTAAGAGCAAGAACATGTTTACCAATGACACACACTGGACTGGACCAAGAGGTTGGGAGATACTTCTGCACCTGGTGCAGTAAGCACAAGCAATTGAGTCACTGTTGTGTGGTGCTGCCAATGGTCAGTAAAATGGCCATGCTACTGCAGAGACTCTTCGGGAGAGGGGAGACCAAGCACTCTGCAGGAAAGTGAAGGAACCTGTCACTGACTCATCCATGGGAGCAGCCTGATGCTCCTAGGGCAGTGAGAACAGCAGGTGAGGAGGAGGAGGAAGCGTAGGAGGAGAAGGAGGAGGAGGAGGCCCCCCAGAGCATCCTCCAACGGTGATGACTGCTGCCATGGCAACAGCAGCTATGTGGGAGAGGACGAGAGAGGCACCAGCTGTGGCTGGGTGATTGTTTTTTACCTTATTTTCAGCAGAACTGCTCAGCACTGTGCTGCCGGGTTTGAAGGACGAAAGGGCAGATGCCCCTCTGCCAGCAGTGCCACCCAGGCAGCTCTTCCCACGGACTGCAGGTACCTGTATAGCACTCTGAGCACGGGGCACTCCCAGTCCCCATTAGACCCTGAGTTCTCTTGGACTGTTCTCTCTCACTTAACGCAATTCCTCCTTGCTTTCTGTAGATGTGAGATAAGAATCACTAAAGTGCCCCCACAGTTGTAATCTGCAGACTACAGGCATGGTCTGCTCTCAGCTGCACCAGCACAAACCCCTATAGCTGCATCCCTACTCCACATTTAGTTCCTTATAACCAAACCATTCTGCCCTGGAGATTCTTAGATCAAGCTCTGCCCCTGGCATGGCACCTCTGATCCTAGCCATGATCACCTTAGGAGCTCAGTGTGCATGTCAAAGCCAAGCTCTATCCATTCTCAAAGACACCTGCAGAAGGTGAGATATCCACAGATAAGGAGATGACTCATATTCTGGAATTGCAAGCCCTTAGCTTCAGATAGGATAAATTGCCCTCTGAGGGCAACAGAGAGACACTACTCAACCAAATTAAAGTGCAATATTCAAAGTCTAATGTCTGATGAAGTGACTCTCATCTGCAGAGTAATGTTGCCTACAGACCTACCGAGTCTCATTCATCTCATACAATTTACTCCCATTTCTTGCTCCCTGCAGCTGAGTCAATGGCTCACATTTTCAGGGCTGTGCTACAGCTTCTCATCTGCTTGGGGACCCCATGCCAGACACAGCTAAATATGGCTCTGCCTCCTCATTGCAAGATGCCAGCTTCAAAATACAATGTGTTTCTCCCAGACAGAAATTATCTGAGCAATGCCATTAGCAATCGTACCTATAGGGCACATTCTGAACTCCACTTATGGCCTGATTGCCCAGAGAGTCCATTGAAACTCAAATAACCCATTTCAGTACATTTACCAATTATCATGCAAGGATGAGTAAGAAACAATTTGCTGTTTAAAATCAGCAAATGAAATCAAGACAACTTTCATCTTTATGAGTTTCATTTGATTTTCCTGTACTCCAGATGAACTCCACCCCCAAACCCAAAGTCACAAGTGATTAATATATATATTTTTTACTGAAAGCCACCAAGGGCACTAAATTAAATCTGCWGTGCTCTCTCTCACTCAGCCACACACATAAATGGTCTGGAAGCCTGTGCAAGACTTCCTATCGGAGTGAGATTGCCAGCCAGCCTAAAAGCTATTAGTGCTGGTTAGAGAGTCACAGAATGATTTAGCAGAATTTTAAACTATTGCTGCAGCAGCGTGCTCTGCACTGCAGACTGGACACTGTTCTTGGAAATGCGTTTGGAAAAAGCTTATGATTTTATAGTTTTTTGACAGACCTCTTGGTGTTTTCGGTTCTTTTAAGGATCCTACTCAGGCACATGCACACTATGCTTTTGTGATTTACCATCAAACTTCTTGTTTTAAAGACTGATTATGTGTAACGCAAATGCTGTTCGTTTCGACCCTCCCTGTTGTCTATCAATGCCAGCAGTTGCTGTGAATGTTTTCATAAGGGTCACAGGTCTACTAACATATCAAAGACCAGTTCCAATAATGAGTGATGGCTTTACATCAAGTATATTGCACTGACTTACAGCCTAGGTCTACCAAAAGTGCACACTGCTAAAAATCTGTTATTACACTGGGACAGACAAACCCTGAAATCCTCCAGGTCTCTCAGCATCACCCTTTCTGATAAAAGGAAAGCATATAACATCACATAGATTTTTCTGTTCACACAGATAATTTTTAAAGGATCATTCTCATCAGCCCAATGGAAATTATAAATCCTTTCAACATAGAAACTGGAGCTGCACTTGGATGTTGAATCTCAAAATTCCTATTTTTTCCGAGTGAAAACCAAGCAGTGTAAGAATTTGGGGGTCAGAGAGTGAGGATGTGAGAAAAGGGACAGATGGTCATCTTTCAGATATCTGCACAGAATAAAAAGCATCTTTAAACAGAATCAGACATTTGTAGTTTCCTGTCCAAAGTGGCAGATTGAACTCAAGGCTATGAGAGATTGGGATTTTGCCCAATCCTACCAATTGGTTGATCCTCAATCATCGTCTTGACAAGGACTTTACCTCATCTGGTTACTTAGGTTAAGAAGAAGCCTTTTTTCTTTTGAATGATGACAGAACCACCTGTTTTGGGAAAGCTGCCTTATTTTCCAACATGAATGGTAACCTCCAGTAGGATCCTCTCTCTGCAGCTTTTACTAGCCAGTGCACTGCTAAAGGTTTTCTCTTCCTAAGTTTGAGTTTGGACAAATGTGAATCTGGGAATAAACAACAAGAAGGAATCTCAGAGTCACATGGAAGACTTATGATTTGCCTGCAAGAACCCAGGCAGAAGTGAAAGAGAGCCTGTACACTAAAGAAAGACATTTTTGTTCTCATTTGCCCTTGTGAGAAGACTTACACAGAACACTTACCTGTTTAGCTTGGTGCTTCCTTACCTTGTTTTAGGACTAAATAAATGGCCAGGACTTGAAACCATAAACTCTATTGATCATGAACTAGAATGTCTCAAACACAGAGAAAGGCTAATGTTGATTCCTCAGACACCATAAGCCTTAGGTACTTAGTAAAGCAAGTGGCTTCCCTGGGTGTCCCTCCATGTCAATTCTGCCAGACAGTAAGATCTTATGCCACAAAACGCATAACGATGAGTACTGAGGTTGTTACTCAGACGGAAATAGGTATTTTTCGGATGTCTGGTCTGGTTATTCTGTCCAACAGTTGCTTTTGTACCATTCCAACTCCTATCAGAACACGCCACTGTCAAACGGTGAGGTCCATTGCATGGTCCTCTGCTGGTCCTTTTGGTGCCAGCCCATCCTTCTGCTCCTGCCTCCTGTTGTCGGACCCACCTCTGCCTCATTTCTCTACTTTGTCTTTCGATGCTGACGCTGTCCTTGTCTGCATGTGATCCATCAGGGATGATCAAAGACTGGCAGAAGAATGATACTGGTAGGTTTGTTGTGGGAATAACTAGAAGACCAGTTTTTTAAATCTGGGGTTTTTTTCCTAGCTTTCTACAAAGCCAACAGAACCTGGATTGGCAGATGGTTTCCTCCCTTTTCAGCCTGAAAACCGAGTGAGCTAGTCATCAAAACAAATGAGCGGGGGGAGCATTTTCCTTGTGAAGGCCAGCCTCAGAGGGATGCTATGAGCTGTCACAGAATCATTACGAAGTTCTTAGTAAAAGCCATATAAAAGACACTGTAAGCTGGAGCCACTGACCATTGCAGTCAACTGAAAAACCTCCAAGGGCTTTGGACCTGACCCTTAGAAAACACTAAGCATGGGAATACATAATTCCCCAATAAATCCCCAATCTCCAAAAGGCATGGTTTTTTCGTGGGAGGGAAAATTTGGAGAGTGCTATGATGAGCAGTGATATTATCTAAAGCTTTCCTGTCTGGTAGCATCATCTTTCACAGACAGCAGGACTGCAGCAGAGCTTCCCCTTACCAGCTCACACACCAAGCGCAGTCAACCTCCTCCTCGGACTGACTTTGTCGAGACCAGAAAAGTCCACCACATCCCAGAATCAGGTACCTATTCTTTACTTCAAATGCACCAAAAGCCCTGGCACCCCATCACTTGTCAGAGTCATTCAAATTCAATCCAAAAATTCCATAAATTCTGCATGTTTGTCTTTTCCCATTTTGGTTTGGGACTGATGCCTGGCACCCCTGCCCTGAACTAAAGGGAGGGTGCAAACTTTCCCTGGTCTAGCACTGCTGCACACCCGCTGACCCATGACAAACAATGGGCCAGCTGCCCCGGGGCTTTTCACAGTTCAAACTGTGTCTCAGGGCTGGCTTTGGCTTAGCTCCAACTTCACATTTTCTGGCTTGGCCAAGTCATTTCTTCGTTTTCCTTGTTATTCTCTCCTCCTTTCCTTGATACCATGCCACAAGGCTTTTTGTCTCAAGGCCAAAGGCAACTACACAGACTCTTCTGATCCCTGACAGGCAAATGTAATAGCCATCCCAGGGATCTGTCTGACATTAGTCAGAAGACTTCCTTGCTAAAGCACACAAACATGGTTTTAAAGGAGCTGATGTGAATAGAACTTCATATTTTTTAATCTCATCCAATAGTGAGAGTTTTGGTTTACATTCCTGGGACTGTAGAGACGTGCCAGTTTTAGGTGGGCCTGACCTAACAGTCAGAAAGAGGAAAAAAAGCCCACCAAGTTTATTTTCAAGATGTAAGGATCAAATCTCCATAATTAAATTAACTGTCACTTGGAAACAAGACATAAACAGTGCTACAGTGTCTTAAAGGAGAGAACACATTCTCTTGTGTGCCTGCTATGGCCTATGAGCAAACTCTGTTTATATCTAACATTTTCTGGGTTAGGTTTCCTCAAATTTGAGTGGAAACAGCAAGTCCTGGTCCAGGGCCCAAGGTCCAGCAGGCAGATGGATGGACGGATGGATGAAGAAATGTGAAGAGAGGTCCATAACACAGAACACTTAGAGGGGAGGGGGGGAAGCTACGAGAACAAACCACCTCCAAGCTCAGAAGAAGTGCTGATTTTGTAATCAGCTATAGAGACCAATTTCTGCCTCTCTATGCAATTGTACATATATATATATACACACACATGCATAGATGCCAGACTATAAAAAGCTGTAGGAAAATGGCTGATTATGTTTCAACTAGTGCAGACTGCGATCTTTCAACTAGAGACTGGATTCTGCTTCTGTGAAACACATAGGTATCATTTTAGCATGTCTTTGTTAGCTCCCTTTCTCCCTTTCCCCCTGCTTTTATTGCCAAGCACAACATCATATAGTATGGACTATCCCTTTGGTCAGTTGGGATCAGTTGTCCCAGCTGTGTCCTCTCCCAGCTCCTCGTGCTCCCCCAACCCACTCTCTGGTGGGATGCTGTGAGAAGCAATGAGGGCCTGAGGCTGTGCATACACTGCTCAGCAGTAACTAAATGACTTGGATGCAGGACTGGAAGGAATACTGAGCAAGTTCACAGAGGATACAAAAGTGGGAGGAGCTGCTGACTCCCTTGGAGGCAGGGAGGCTCTCCAGTGATCTCAACAAATTAAAGGTTGTGGCAATCACCAACCATGTGAAGTTCAACAGGGGAAAGTACTGGATTCTGCACCTGGGAGGGGCAACCCTGGATGTGTATATAGAGGGGGGAATGAGAAGCTGGAGAGCAGTGCTGTGGAAAGGGACCTGGGAGTCCTGGTCAATGGAAAGTTAAACATGAATCAGCAGTGCCCTGGCAGCCAGGAGGGCCAACCATATTCTGGAGGGCATCAGGCACAGCATCGCCAGCCGGGCGAGGGAGAGGATTGTCCCACTCTGCTCTGAGCTGGGGTGGCCTCACCTTGAATATTGTGTGCCGTTTTGGGCACCACAATATACAAAAGACATTGAACTATTAGAGAGCATCCCAAGGACAGCAATGAAGATGGTGAAGGGCCTCGAGGGGAAGCCGTATGAGGAGCAGCTGAGCTCACTTGGTCTGTTCAGCCTGGAGAAGAGGAGAGTGAGGGGACACCTCATGGCAGTTACACCTTCYTCACGAGGGGAAGAGGAGGGGTAGTCACTGATCTCTTCTCTATAGTAACCAGTGACAGGACCTGAGGAAATGGCCTGAAGTTGTGTCAGGGGAGGTTTAGGTTGGATATCAGGAAAAGGTTCTTCACCTAGAGGGTGGTTGGGCACTGGGGAAGGCTCCCCCGGGAAGTGTTCACAGCATCAGCCTGACAGAGTTCAAGAAGCATTTGGACAATACTCTCAGGCACATGGTGTGACTCTTGGGGATGGTGCTGTTCTGGGTCAGGAGTCGTACTCGATGATCCTTGTGGGTTCCTTCTAACTCAGCTTATTCTGTGATTCTGTAAAACATCCCTGTGTTTTCAACACCTTTCTTTAAATCACAAATACAAATCTTAGTACCATACATGCTACTGTGAGGAAAATTAATTGTATCCCATCCAAAGCCAGCACACCATGGCTCCAGAGCTAATAGAGTTTGTTTGTTTGGGTTGGGGGTTTTTTTGGAGGGGTGGGTGTAATATATATATAATATCAGTGTTTTTTACTGATTTTTTCCTTCAGCCGTACATACATTTAGCTTTTATGAAACCCTTCCCCTTGATCCTCATGTTTCTGTGATCATCCAGTAATACAAATTTGAGGAAATGTTACGTGTGAGAAAAGCAAAACAGTGGGAATTTACCTACTCACTGCTCCTCAAAGTTTAAGTCAACCATTGAAACTTGTTTCCAGTCTGGCACTGTTATCATCAGCTTCTACCTCCAGCTTGTTAATATTGCATGCAACTGTTTGTCTTGCTGTTTGACAAATATCAGCCAGCTCCGATTCAAGCACATACGGTAGGAGGGAGAAAAGGATCGAACACAAAAGCCTTACACTCCTAGCAATAATTCAGGACCCCTCCTGAATCCCAGTGGGAAGCAGAGTCCCTTCTTCACTGCCTAGCAAAGGAAAAGAGTTGTCAAAGTGAAGCTAGGTACCATCACTGTCACTTTCCAGGGCTAGGAGAGCAAAGTCTCAAGCTATTGTATTCTTCTACAGAGAGATATGAGAAGGAACAATTAATGGACCTACCACCTTCCACTTTCCCGCTGAGCCACTTGTCCCTCAGCAGAACTGATGGGAAACCCTGAGAGTCTATGGGGGGTTTYAAGTTGAAAAATACTTCAACAGGTATAAAATCCCTGAACTAATCAAGCTGCAGAAACTGCTGCTTTTTCAGACCCTGGTCCCTTATCTCAGAAAAGTCCTTCTGAAAATCTCTTTCTTACTTCCCACAACCTGTTGCAAATATTGAGATTATTTATTTATTTATTTATTTATTTTTACCAGAAGAGCATCAACGACAAGGTTGAGGTTTAGTTATCAGATTACTTTTTATGGACTATGTAGTAGAGCTGTCAACAAGAACAGGTGTGTGTGTGGGAAGGTTGAAGAAAAGGCTAGGCACCTAATGCAAGAAATATTTAGGTCTTTTCCCATGAGTAAAGCCTGAAATCTCCTTCATACTTCTCAGGCAGTGCTGTTCACAAGAAACTATGTGCATACCAAACAGAGCAAAAGGCTTCAGAGGGTTGATGAGAGAATGACACAGCCACAGTAACTGTTGCCTCCTTTTGTCTCACGCACGCACCCACACACTCCCAATGTGGCTGGGAAGGGTATCTGAAAAAGTGTTGCTGCTGCTGCCAGCTTCGTTAGCTAAAACACATCTCCCTTGGAAAAAAAAAGGGAACAGAAATGTCTTTTGCTGACATTGTCATTCCCTGCTGCCCAGTAAACAAATATAACATCTATTTGTCACCATGGAAACATCTTCCATGGTCCAAACGATGCGAAGGAGAGGTATTAGAGAAACTCAGAAGTCTGAGGAAATGAGCTAGTATCTAACCTAGAACTTCATGTTGCGTCTCTTTGCGCTGTGCTAATTTTTTGTTTTTCTCTCTAAAGTACAAGCATGCTTATTTTAGAAAAAAGCAGTAGGTATCTTGGATACAAAGCTTAAACATTTGCTTAACATGCTGTCCCTACTGTGCTGAGTTTCTCCCTCTTCCCTGCCAGGGAGGGATATGTAAATAACTGCCTTATTTGTACATCTAAAAGGCACTTGTTCCTCCAGGGACACTGCATTTGTTCTTTTTATTGTGCATCAAAGTTAGAAAGACACTGCCAAGAGCAACATAAACAATGTATTGATTTACATCAAGAAAGCTCATCTTCTGCCCACACTGTGTAGACAGTCAGCTGGAGATGTGACAAACATGTCTTCTCCTTCCTGGGAGACTGTGGTGCCACCGACAAGGATCTGTCCACCCTGCCTGCTCAGGGACAGATGCCCAGTGAGGTGGCACCAGGCTGGCCCCCTAAGTCCCATTGAGACATGCCTTTCATTTGCACAATATATAAGTTACTTAGGACAGGATACTTCCTTTTGCAATTCTCCTATAGCAGCAGCTGCAAAATCAAGGTGAAAACAATCTATTTTCCTGGAGTCTTTTCTCATAAGGGTTATGGTAATCTGCAGACATTGGAAGAACATGAAGGTGCATGTGAAAAGACATTCTTATTTCTAGGATTCTAAAGGGCACAGGGATAATATGTCATTTCTTTTCATTTTTTTAGCAGTTTATTGTTTCTCCTTGGGACTGCAAGAACTTCTCTTAAACCTCACACACGCACACACACCCCCTCTCCCCTAGCAGAACTGTTTTTCCACAAGTTCCCAGTGTTTGTCCCTCATGCCCTTCTGTGCCTGAGACACAGCCCAACCCACATGCCTGCAAACAAGCCAGAGCAAAGCAGGCACAGGTTTTTGGGGGAGTTTGGGTTCAAGCTCAGCTTTAGCATTTCTGTGTGTCTGCTTTCCTGCATTTCTCTGGGATTTTTAAAAGATTTTTTCTTTCCTTCTCATCTCTCTGGCATCATACACTCTCCATTAATTCACCTCTTTGTCTTCTTTCCGCAGATAGATATCTCTAACCAGCTTTCATATCTATTGTGCTTCTCCTCCTCTCTTCCTTTAGCAGTATAAATTCTCCTCATGTCAAGTGACTTTTGCCTTTTCACCCACCTTATTTTTCCTAGACTTGAGACTCTGCTCATACCARTGTACAACTGTGTAACTATCCATCATCTTCAGTTAAGTAGACTTGATTTATTCACTGTGAGAAAAGAATTTGTCTAAACGGATCTCTCCAGTATCAAGCTTCCGCTATAGCTTTTCTTCTCATGCCCATTGGCACAACTATAGTACATGTCCTAGTAATACCTTTCCAACTGTTAACAATCACTTTTTTCCCCAAATACCAAGAATTGATGAAAGCTCTCCTTCAGACACATTTTTCAATAAATATTTCCCAACATGCCTCCTTTATTTAGGGTGCATAAATCCAAGTAAGTAATGATGTCTCAGGACATTTGCAATGGAAAAAAATAGAAAATACACAAAGGTACATAGCGTGGTATATTTTTGCATTGCCTTTCACTTTGGGGAAAAAAAATGTCTGACTTGTATAAAAATCCCATTCCCTCCTACACATTGCAAATATAAAAAAGGACATTTTTTTTTTCCATGTAATTTCTTGCTGATCTGACTGGGAAAGTCAGAGGTGATACTGGTCAGATGCAGCTATGCTGGCTGACCTTTGGCAAACAGCCGGTGCAGCTTTTGATTTTTCTGTACTCAGTTTCACAAAATAGTCTTAGCCCTCACTTCCAGGAATATTAAAATTCATTAACTATTTTTTTTTAATTAAAAATGGAAAAATGACACAATTTTAGCTTGTGATTGGGAAGTACTCGTTTATTTATAGATCCATTTGTTGCCTAAAAGCATTTCTTTTACATAATTGCTTCTTCAGACTGTTTGCTTGTGTCGATCAGAAAATGTATTTTGGAAGATTAGGTCATTTGTACTTGTGCAAATCTGAGCAATAATTCAAATAAAGCAAGGTCAGTTTAAATGAGTACCATATCTAGCACAGGGATAAACCCATTAGATTAAATTCACCGAATATAAGACTGTTGATCACATACTTACAGTGGAAAATGTCAAATGAAGATGCTTTCTATTTACTAATTTATGTCAATGCCACAAAGGTGGGATGAAATTCTCTTTAAAGTTGAAAGGTGGTTAGTACGTATCAGAAGGTCAAATAGGAACTGATTTCCAGTTGGAAGTAAGTTAATGTTATTTCTACCCGTCATTGCAAATAGCTAATACTTGATTTTTAAAATTTAAAAACCCCAAAGCCCCAACAGTGGTAAACAACCCAGACAGCCAACCAAAGGTGGTAGGTTGATCACACTGTTATATTTTAAGAACCTGAAACAGAACAATTACATTTGTAGTATCTAGTACTGGGTTTTTGAAACAATGTGATAATTCTGTCCATAATATTGGAGTTTCAATCATTCATGGACAAAAG
This sequence comes from Amblyornis subalaris, assembly GCA_018881555.1. Taxonomy (NCBI): domain Eukaryota; kingdom Metazoa; phylum Chordata; class Aves; order Passeriformes; family Ptilonorhynchidae; genus Amblyornis; species Amblyornis subalaris. Next base: position 3,178,646 of record JACAXG010000061.1, on the reverse strand, counting down.
CATCATTTCAGATGTATTCCTCAGACCTGCAAACTTTACACAGCTGCTTGACTTCACACATGAGAGCAGTTCTACTGAATGCAAACCTGTAGTTCTCTTCTGCCCATGAAGTGAAACTGGTTTTTCATTTCTAATAGGCAGAATTTGCTGGTAATCATTAGACCGAATTAGTGATTTTCAGGTTATTCGCAAAATATTTGTGTTCAAAATTTAGATACCTAAATTGCACAGTATTGTCTTTGCTTCTCCTGTGGATGACTGAAATGGGAATTTTCTCCATGAAATGACATCCATCCTCGGTGTTTAACGAAAATACAGAAGTATATACTTCAGCCAAAGAATGTACTCGCAGGCTTTGCTGAATGAGGCCCCAAAGAATAGAGGAGAGCTGCACAATTTTGATTATTTTGGTCATTTTGATAAACATTCACCTCTTCTAAAACTGGAATATTTAAGAATCTTTTGATATGCACAGAAATGTTCCTGAACAGCTGAGGGCACTGACCAACAGGAAGCCCAGGAATGAGAACAAGCAGAACTGGGGACCAGCTGTGTGAAGAGCCTCCAACAAGGTTTCTCACTCCTTGAAACCTTTGTGTGTGTGACACAGGGACACGGTTGCATTTGGTAGGCTTGTCAGTTCATAAATCCTGGGGCAATTCCATGAGATATGAGCTCCTTGGTCTCTTGGGTAACAAAGAAAGAAACGAGGCCACGGATCGGGTTTCTGCTTCTGTTTATAAGCTGCTTGTAAGCATATTTTTTGTATGCATTTACAAATACACAGAAATACATATGCATGTTAAAAAAACCTGTAGCCAGTGCACGGATGGAGGATTCCTGTTGGTACCACAGCCACAGGACATAAAATTCCTATCCTGACAGGAAACCAAACCATGTTGTCAAAATTGGGTTGATTCATTTTTGATCCTCTTTTCCTCAGTCTCAGTGCATGGAAAACACTTCCTCATGTTTTGCACTGCAGGCTGGCCTTTGGCCCAAGCCCAGTGTCCAGCAGCCTGCTGCATGGTGAGCCCCCTCATGATGCAGCCAAGTGACCACCCTGGCACGCATTATCTCACAGCACCACTCCACCCATTCTGATGGGCTGCAGATGTAACCATTCCAATTCATCCTGCATGTCATTTTTTTGTGATGTACTGGTTGTCTTTTTACACAAACAGTCCTTCTACCCCTCCCGAGGCCCAGTACAACTTCACATTAGTTAGGAGATAGCAGTACTTCCACTGCCAAGAGATGTTTCATCCACAGAGAGGCTGGGGGTTTTCTACACTTGGTTCATCAAGAAGGGTTAAGTCATAATTTGTAAACAAAATTGAGTTTAAATAAATTTTTGGGATGTATTCTGCTTCAAGTATCCCCTGAAATGTATCACTTAAAGCTAGCATTAGAAGAAAATGCTATTAAGAGGGCATGAGGTAAACTCATTTAGTTGCTCAAATTGTATAACGCAATGAATTAATATGGTAATGCATCTTCAGAGACCAGAAGTAGATAATAGAGGTGAGCAGAGGTTTTCTAGCTTGGCTTCAGAAAGGCAAAAGTAATTTATCATTCTGTTTCAGTTTTGGAGGGTAGCATTTCTCATTTCATCTGACTCTCCCTCTGAAATTCTCTTAGTTTCATTTTTTAAACATCTAGTTTCTGAGATTTTGCTTTCTTTTTGTTTCAGACAGAGCTCTGGTTGAATTCAGCTATACACAGCTTCCCCTGGAGAGGCAGCAAGCACCAGACACTTTTAGTTTTAACCTTGTGCTTACAGGCTTTAAGGGGCTGCAGCAAACTAGGAATTGCCTCTCTCAGACAGTCAGCTCACTTCTGTAGCTCGCATAAGCAAGGTATGGAAAGAATAAAATAATACATTTTCTTTTTTTGGTCAGTTGTCAGGGTCAGGGAGAGACTGCAGCTATGATTGGTGGTCTATGAATAACCCTACTCCTTTTCTTTATAGCCACACAAATATGCGTTATGTCTTTATTACTTACATGCATTGTCTTATATGAGCCTATTTTTAATTAATAGAAAACAAAGCCCTTTTGACCTTATCCACAGGAAATATTGCCTCATTTATGCTAGCCATAAATTAAGCTAATACAGCCTGAATGTCTAACATATTTCTCTCCGGTAACATTCACTCAAATATTAAACAGGGATAAAAAAGAAAGGAAAACCTAAATGATTGGCCTCAAGATGGACTCCACAATTGTTGAGAGGTACATCAGAGTGAGAGATTTTATTTTGCCATTACAGTTGTGGGAAGTAGAGAAAAAAATCTGATACAATTAAAACAGAAGGAAATTTTAGCAATGCAAAATGTAGTTGCCCGGACAGGAATGTCATCTGATGCTATACTAAGACAAACATCTTCAAAGGAATTCAATCGAGAACAAAAACCTTTACAATGAAGAATAAAAGATGCTGTACAAATATATAATAATTAACCATACTAATTTGGCTGCATAATTAGATAGTCTCTTTGTTTTTCCTTTTGGTTTTTTAACTTCAAGCAGTGCACAGCAGTAGCAATACAAAATATTTTACTTTGCCTTATGTGTATGCTCAGCGCTGGCAAACAGTAGATATCTCCTCACAAATGAGCTGTCACAAATTACTCCTCGTTTGGTGGCAACATCCTTGGTCTACATCACAGCTACAGGAAGCCTAATCAATTATGCTCCTAAAATGAAATAAGAGCTCTATGGTGCCAGGGGCATAGCTCATAAAATTAATTACAAGGCAAGTTTACATATTGAAGTACCAGTTTATGGAGGGACTAATAACTTTTGATGAAGACTTTGACAGGATATTACTCACAAGGATTATGAAAACACAAAAATCATTTGCAAATGGCTACTCAGACACTGGCCTGTGCCTCACAGCTGCACGTCCCAGCTGTCACCCAAGGTCTGCACCTTTCCTTTGTCAAGTGCAGACAAAGACACCCAACGATACAACGATATCACTATATCAGTACCCGTGTAGAGAGCAGAGAGCAGTCCCCCTCAGCTGCCCACATCCACCCAGGCAATGTCTCATCTCTCTGCTTCTCCCTCCTACAATTCTATGTTACATCCTGCAGATTATAGCGGTATGGGGTAAACAGAACTAATTTGTTGGGTTTTTTTTTTAGGACTGGGAAACCCCTGTGAAGAAAAAAATCCCCGGGATATTATTAGTGGCTGCAGTGAGGTCAAGGCTACAGGGTGAGCCCTGAGGTCCCAGGGAATCCAGCCAGGGACAAGACTTCGCAACTGCCTTGACCTCGGGGCACTTCCAAGGACTGATAATGGGAAATAGGGTTATTCAGGCGTTGGTGTTTGCTCAACTGTGGAGCGTAAAAATCTAAAAGGTGAATACTAACAGATGGCAGATCTTTGGGGGAAACAAGTAATTTTAGTGGTAAAAGCAAACAAAGCAAATTGTGGCATGGATTAATGTGAAGCCTTTCATGCAAAAATTGAAAACATGCAGCTAGTCAGCCCACCAAATGGGTGAGAAGGCAGSTAAATACTGGTGTAGCCATTACACCACTGGCTGAACTGAGGCACCAAAAGGACAAGAACTCTGCCAATGTACTGCAGCCCTACACAATAATGCAGGAATGCCACAGCCAGCAGCGGGGTGCCAGCCGCTGTTTTTCACCAGCCTGCTGAGTTACCTCTTGGTCTGGCTAAAGCTGTTTAATGAATTGCCTTCATGAAGCTTCAAGACATTGAGACCCACATAGGACATCGAATGATGAATAGCCTGCCTCAAAGATGCCATTCATAATCAAATTTTAAATGTAATTCAGCTGAATGGAATCATTGCTCTTCTGTGCAGCATTTGCAAGCCTGGATGCTGATCTCTGAACTGGCATGGTACCTTTTCCTGAAAGACAAGCTGTGAGCTCTCCTGCACAGGAGCTCAGAAGAGAGCTGCACAAAGCCACACAGATCAGCTCTTCACAAAGGGGAATACGAGTGAACTGAGATGTGTGAAACAAGGGTGTGAGTAGGTGTAAGCATGTCTGTTTGAGCATCTTAACTGTTCTATGCATTGGCCAGTTTCAAGCAGGCATGATACAGAGGTAGGAATCTGAGAGCTACTGCCATTTTCCAAATATTGAGTGTGGGGAAAGCAGGTTGCTGAGCAGGCAAGAAGGGGACTCTATCCATGACCTATTTGAGAAAATAAACTAAACGAAGACACAAGGACTTTGGTCAGAAAAGTTGAAAACAAAGTTTTACAGCATCTTAGAGCAAATTTTTCAGTTCCCAAGCACAAAGTACAAGTGCGTTCTTTAAATTGTCTTTACAGAGTTCCCTGTTACTTAGACTCGGCAAGAGATTTTTATTTAAATGGAGGTCTCCTCAGAAGTGTAAAGAGGCCTTTGGGGAGGTACAGGGGAGGAAAAATGTAATTTTTCAGGCTCCAAGTGTTCTTTTGTGTTTTATAAACAGCTGAGTGACAGCCCAGTGATTAATAAGTTACATAAATAATTATAAGCGACATGTAGCTGAATCTAGTCCACATTCCAGACATGGTACATTAAATAAAGAGAATTCTGCTCTTCCCCCAGAAGAAAATTTATCTGGCAACAGCAGATAAATCAGAAATGATACTGTTAGTGTATATCCAGTTCTTTGGAGAGACAGCTCATCAAAACCAGAAGTTTCTACTGCACTCACTTTCTCAAGCAAATTGTTTCATTTACTTCAGTCCTACCTTGAACTCATTCAGCATGAAAAATTACTTTCTTCCTTTTTTCATCCTCTCTGGTTGAGCTTATTATTTACCCAGAAGTGCCCCTGTGAAGCAGAGTTTTGTGCCAGTACAGCCCTGTGCATGGGAAGGTAAATGCTGGTTTGCAGTACCAACACTGGAGCTCACCAGGAGGCTCATTGGATGTGTTTAATTGGTCCTGTTTTACAGCACCATCAAGAAATTCAAGTTAAATTGGTCCCTCTCCGTTGGATTTGTTACTGAAAGAGACAAAACTAAAGACAGTGCCTGCCTATGTTTTCTGTTGTAAAGACACATTTATAGTACATAAGGATTGAGCAGTAATTTTGTAAGTTGTCACTGAGGTCTTTAGAGCATCTTTCTGTCTTCCCCAGCAAACTGAAAAAGGATGTAATAGAAAAGAGTAGTCTGGCCCAGTACAGTGCCACAAGGTTAGGAAACACCATTGTCTGAAATCTAGCTGCGCCCCAAGGTCTCTTCATTGGGCGGAGGGTAAGGATGTGAACTCCAGTTAGAAAGTTGTGTGATGGGAATGATTCCAGTGCCGAGAAAGCAATTGAAAAGTATTTTGAAATGTGTCTAAGATTACTTAAAAGTACTAGCTAATGCTGAATACCTCTCTTTTCCCTTTCCCCATAAGTCTTTTGTATGAGCTATTCAGGTGTATATATGTGACTGTGATCCTCAGACATCTCTCTCCCTTTTTGTAAGAGCTTCCTACTTTCCTTGTTCTTATGGGGAAGGGGAGTCACACGAAGACCTACTTTGCTAACTTTGTCTTTTTGTAGTATAACACTGAGTGGTTTTCTATATTTTAGAGTTCTAATGAGCTTGTGGAAACAATAAAAAAGAAGGTTTCTGGTAACAAACACTGTTCTTTTCATGAATTTCAGTAAAACACTGATCATCTGGTATATCATCTTAGCAGATAGTAGCCACATTTCCAAGAAATTTGATTACTTCAATAATGAAAGTGTGTTTTTAATGACTGAGATTGTGAAATGAGGCATCATTTCCTAGATTCACAGATTTTAGGGCCAGAAGGGACTTGAAAGATCATCTGTTCCCAGTTCTCTTATAAAAACACCGTTTTCTTCATTGCTGTTCCTGAAGCAAATGCATTCCTTCTTGTGAAGCTAAGCACAGCTTTTTCCAAAGTGGATTTAGTTGTAGTTTAGTGACAGCACTTAAACTTTCCACATTTACATTAAATTGCCTCTTCATTCCTTTTCTTGCACTTAGGATAATTTAAAGGCTAGCCAGTTGATAGCAAGAGGAACACTAAAATTTGACTCCTAAAACCGTTCATAGACACTTAGCTACATTAAATTTCAGTAAAGCAACTCCAGAACAGGAGTACTGCACTCTTACTTTCCTGTTACCACTCCTGGCCGGAACAGCAGCGATACTGGTGACATGATTAGCAGAGGCAGCCACCAGCTCTTTCCTGGACCATGTATTCCTTCAAAATGGATTGCATGCTGGGATTAGCTCATCAGCTTTTCTGAGTATCAGCTTACATGTTCAGGGTCTCTTTTTTTTATAAGGTTTTATCATACAGGAAAGTTTCAGCTTAAAAATTCCTGCCTTGAATCTGAAGAAGCAGAGAACTTGCCAGCACATCTTATCCCTGTGTTGCCTGCCTCTGCTCCAGGGTACAAGGATGGGTACTTATTCAGCCCTTGCTTTCCAAGCTGTGGCCATGGACAGCGAAACCCTGCTCGCACCTATGAGATCTTCTATATGAATTTTGTCTTCCTGACTTTCTTTTCTAACTAACTTTGATCTCTTTTTTCCCCAGTGTACATAAAGGCCTTCTGGCAGAAATGTCAGCTTTAATCTGCTGTTCATACTTCCGTAGTACCTGCTAAGGACCCCTATTTTATCTTGCAAACTTCGCTCTGACACAGCATCAGCTTAATTCCCTCATTGAGGTCCTAGCCAAGCAAAACTCACCTTGTTTTCATCTCTTGTTGTAATTCATTCAAAGCTCTTCCAAGAACATCCAAGATTTATTCTGTCATTTTAATCTGTTCTGGGGAAATAGATTATCCAAACAGATGCACACTTTATTTTTAGTTTCTGATTTGTAAGCTGCAGTAAAAGTGGAAAAAATGCAATCTTCAGTAATAACTGAAATTTTGAGGGAAATTCTGATCCATCTCAGTGACTATATGAGAAATGCAATCAAACAAGGTAAGAGCTCAAAATATACTGGGGAGAGATGGGTGAGAGGGGAACATTTGCTTGTTTATTATGGCACAGAACTGCTGTACAGAACTGTCTTCTAAGGCTTCATGTTCATTGCAAAAATAAAATCCTCCAGCAACCAATGGAGATGCTTTATAACCACATCAAGTGTCCTCTGACTTCTTCTGTGCTGTTTTTGTGGCAGGCTTAAAAATGAACCCAAGTATGAATTTCAAATGTTTCTTTTTTGTCTTATCATACTGCACATCATACTATTTTTCCATTAAAAGTAACTTCCAGGAGAAAACCTCAGAAGATARCATGCTGAAGATCATGTGCGAATTATTATAACCACTTTAGTCGCATATTGCAATTTTCAAAGGTTTTAACTGTAGAGAAAATGAATGTATCTCATCAAAATGAAAACCATAGAAATAAATCAACCATCAGTAATGAAAAAAAAGAGAATGATATAATTTCTATTTGTCAAGGTATAATGATGTCACCACCCATTTATCCTCTGCACTTAAAGGTTGAAGCTGTTCAACAAATCTCTCCTGAGCCACATACATCTGTTGCTTTAATGGTGGCTATAGAAAAGCTTTCTGATTAGTTAACACATCATTCATCAATTAGAACAGAAGGTAAAAGTTATTTCTCCCTACCCACAGTGCTTCATTAAAAAAATAACCTTTAATGTAATGAACGACAGCAGAATCGAGAAATAAATAAGAGGAGACATGGTGCCTGAGGAGGTCACTTTTTGAAGAATTCCAACTTTTTCTAGAGCAGAGGAAAATGAGAAACTAGGGGACTCAACAGCTGCACAAGTACAGACTTTTCTGTGGCTCAACACAGTGGCTATTAGTACAATAAGACACATATGCTATGTTACAAGCCACTTTACAAAAGAACTTACTAAATAGTAAGAATGCACTCCTACTTACACCAAGGTTTGCACTGAGTATTGTCCATACTAGCAATTTGTCCTCAAAACTCTTGCAAAGCCAAGTGAAGTATTTTAACCACTTCCAACAAGGAAGATGAGCAATTTGTCCAGGTTTTCATATGAATCTTTAGCTGAGCAATTTTATCCTTATACAGTGCATATACTGAAAAATGTCCCTCCAAATGTATTAACAAACCACTCTCTGGGTTGACAGGTAACATATTCACCTAAAGGTGAAATACGAGGATCCTGTTTTCAACAATTTATTCAAAGACAGCATCGTCAACTAAAGACATCCATCATGAACCCTGTGTTCCCCAAATTGCATACAGCCTTTTATTTCCATGCCTTATAGCACTGCAGTTAGTGAAGGCTTTCCTTGAGGATGAGACTGTGACTGCCTTCAGAGAGAGAAGCAGATCTCAATCCAGATTCCCCATTTTAGATGAGTGTTTGAGCCACTAGGCTACTGGGCAGTCAGCATGGATCTAGCCCAAGGCTTTCTCTTACAAAATTAACTACTCCATTTTTGATAAGTTGTTCTTTTTGCATCTAACATTGGACATTTTTTATTAAATGAATCTATTACATTAGGGCAGAGGTTGAAGGAGGATATTTATTTTGCCATTTAAAGTAATAGTAGTAACCACTGATGTGATCTAAATTGAATTCTTCATTTGGTTTGTCCAGTAAACCAAAAAATTAGGCTCAAGTCAGGTTTTTGTTTGGAAAAGCTGCTGCAATTACCAAGTTAGCTGCCCTACCTATTGCATTAAATAGGGTGGATAGCTGCAGGCACAATCATATGACAGGGGTCCTTGAAGTGATCAAAATAAACGTCTTTCATTTACCTGGAAATGGACCTGAAGTGATTGCAGGGCCAGTGACAGCACCTCACTTCAAGGGCAGTAATTCACTGCAGAAGGATGGGAGCATGGGCAACTCCAGCTACTGCTCAGGTGGATCCCCCACTGCACCCTGAGCTGTTTGCTTTGCTCCAGCTGCAGTTCCCCATTTACTGCAGTGGGGACCGACAGGAGCCTTGTGCACTGATGACACGCAATGCATTTTCATACATATCCCAAGGTCTGGGCTCAGCTAGACTAGCTCTGCAGAGCACTGATCTCATCATCTTAGTGACTTCTCACGGCTGTCCAGTCTGCAAGTCAGTTTTTTCTCTCTCACAGTGCCACCAGTAACGTCAGTGTAAACTCTGAACTCATTTTGTTTCCTGCTATAACTTCATCAGTAACAACTATTTTGGATGAGAGGAGAGAAATCAAACTGAAGACTGACCCCACCACCTATTTAGTGGAAAAGACACAGGACTGGGCTCGAAGCTGACAACTGCCAGGGCACGATCAGCCCAGAGGCAATCTCCTTTTCAGTAACAGCAGTCAACATCTTTGGTACATGACACTCATCTGCAGCCAGGAAACACTTTCAGGCTTTTGCCAGCATGCCTGTGATTGTCAACCCTATTATAGCCTCTGCATTGGCTCTGCAGAGCCACAGCAGCCTGTATAAAGTACACAAAATCTGTGCACGCTGGGGATGGATTTTCCATCATGCCACTGGGCTTACATTGGTGTAAATTGATGGGAAATTAGAGTTAGAGGCAGGACCTATTTCGATTGCAACACAGGAGGCAGCAGTCTTGATTTTCAGTTAATTTGAGAAATAGTCAGTAGAATCAAACCAAGAGAGATTTTGACCATCTCTTTTGTTTATAGTCTCTTTTAGTTAGAAAACACAGTTTATGATCCAAGTACCAGTCATACTGACTGTACAGATGTCAACACTCAAAACACCGTAGTCCAGGTTCAGTTTTGCCACCCTTAGAAGAGGCATCCAGGGAAACACTTGGTACAGGTTGCCATGTATTTTCCTGTGCAACCACACTGGTCTGGTAGGGATGACGTGGAGCAGGAGATGAGATGAGCCCATTCACTCTCCATCTCAGACTGTCATTAAAGAAAAGTATTTCTTCAACAGAAGGAGCACAACTGGATCCCCTCCTTCCTGTTCTGATGGGCTGCAGGAGGGATGGGACCAATAGAGATGTTTCTGGCACCATTTCCTGCATGCAGCAAGTAAGAGACAGATCTGTGCCCCTGCAAACAGTTTCAGCAGAACAAAGCCATCACCCAGTCACCTCCCTGAGATTTGTGGTTTCAAGCGGTTGACAATGTCAGCCTGTAACTGAAGCAGTTTGATGAATCAAACAAGATGCTGTAAATCTTCACCTCCATTCCTCTGGAATGAAAAATTTCTCAGGCACATGAGATGGCCACGACCACCACTTCTCTCTTCTGAAACATGCAACAAAGTAAATCTCGATCAGAATTATCTTATGCTCTGTGGCTTTATGGAATGCATTAATTAATTCCACATTAGCAAGGGGATGGATTCCCTTCCATTGCGGGCATATTCTTCCATCTATAATTTCTATTATTTTGAAAGCTACTTTAAAAAAGCATTGTTTCCTATTGGTCAGCTGGAATCCTCATTATGCCTGTGGGTTATGTATGCAGAGTGGACCACACACAAATGTGATATTGTAATATTGATTGCTCTTGCTTTGCTCCCATTTGTTACCTATTGATTTTCATGGCTTTGGTATAACCATGTGTGCAGTTAGTGAACCCCCCCAGACCCCAGTGAAATGACACAGGTTAAACTGTACAGTGTATTTGTGCCTGGATGAGCATTTGTGCAATCTGTGAATTTCAAGACCCATGAGCACAAGCTTGCCTGTACAAAATATGCTTTAAGAGATGACATTAAAGTTAATATGAAAGTTCAGAGGTGCAAAATAATTTAAATGCACAGAAGAGGTAGCAATAACGTTTCTAAACCGAGGCAGTGAATTATGTATATAARAAATATTAAAAATGCAAAGCTGACTCTATTTGCATTCGGAATGCCCCCTAGCTGTTACCAAAGAGGAGGAAATTGCTTTATGCTGAATTCAAGGGCATACTACTTAGTGCTGTATTTAAGTCAAGAAGGAATATCACTCATTTTTATTCTACCACTTAACTTGGGTTTATGTAATCTGTCTGAAAGCCGAGTCAGTTGTCTTATTTTCTATCATGGAGAGAGAATATATAATTCAATCATTAAACCTTTATATTTGGATGGTTCTGAGATCCCTCAGAACCACATTGCTGCATGTAAATCATGGGCTGTCATGAGCCCAGGACGATGGAAATATTGTGCTTTTGGGTAGATTACTTTTGGGTAATCACAGGGCAAAATTAAACTTATTCACCAGTTGGGAAATATGTAGTTGATGTGGAACAATTGAATGATGCCTGGTTTGCTTGCAGGGAGTGCGGGTGAGGTATCACTTCAGAGCATCAGGATCTAAAACCAGAAGCTTGATTCATCTAACAGGATTTAAACTTTGTCTGGGTGGAAATTTGTGAGTCAAATTTGCATTCCTCAGCACCCAGCTTCAACAGCAGTGACTGTGGGCTGGACATGAGCAAGTGACATGTACAAGTGCATGAGGATATGCCACCAAAAGTGGTGAGGAGGCAAAGGTCTTAAGCCCCAGGCAGCAAACACATGGACTGCTGGTGTTGAAATCCCTGTACTATAATCACCAACAAAGATTTTTCTGTAGTCATAATAGCAGAGGAAATTAATGTAGAAATAATTTTACAAACTAGTAGTTCCTGTCTGTCTCTGATCATGTTGTTTCTTTTCCACTTCCATATTTTCCACCATGAGCAGTAAAAATCAACCAAATTTTCACAAAGCTTTTATTTAACATCAACTTCACTTCCAAGATCTGTTATATATGTGGCAGGAAAATATCGCAAAACAGCTGCTTCCATCTATGACTTCATAAGGAGAATAAGCAGAGGACCAAAATGGAGTTTACACGTCTATCATCTATAAGCTTCTGCATGCTGATGCAGAGAAAACTACTTTTAGTGTTCAGAAAGCCAGCATTACTGACCAAGCTCGGATTTAAAATGTCAGATCAAATTAATCCTAGTTCACTGTGGTAAACAAAAGGAAAAGGTAGCAAGGATGGACATATGCAAGGGCAAGGTATGTTTAAGTAGACAAGCAGGCTGCTAATGCGTCTGTTTACTTCCATTTATATTATAGATGTATCATAATATTATCTTGTCTTTTCAGCAGCCCTGATATTTAAGGAAAAACTAAAATAAAAAACATTCAAAGTATATCACATATCCCAGGGAGTCTCCCCATCCCAACAGCTGCACAAGACAGTGTGGATACAAATTTTCCCAACAGCCACATCCTTACAATTAAAAGAAATGATCCTTTCTCCCTCAGCTCTCCCAAAACAGTCTCTCAGAGAACAGTAGGGAGAGGGGCTATTCAAGCTCTATGTTAGATCAGTGTTGCCTCTATTGCTAGTAAGGATTTAGGCTTGGAGGTAGTATTGAGAGAAAAATTTTATATACAGCTATCAGGATGTTTTAGCTCACAATGGCAATAAGTTGTCAAAACTGACCTTGCTTGATGTCAGGAGAGCTGTCTAAAGTGTAATTCTGGAATTCTCATGGGATTGAGTGCTTTTCTGAAAAGACCAGGTCCCTCCTGATATCTCAGAACTCAAAAGGTATTGCATGATTTTGGTTACTTTAAACGAAGGGACAAAAGATGGTAGGAGAATTACGACTAAAGCCAGGAAGAAATATACTGGAGATTAAATTCAGATATGAGAATAAGAAAATTCCATTAAAAAAGACATTGATGTGAGTCTCTGAGTGTAGCTCACTAAGGGGCAAAGCAGAGCTGGAAAAGTGAACATCTCCTTAATGAATATCAGAAACATGGGGGCAGGAGACAGCCAAATCAAAGGTCATATGTTGTATCACTCGTGTCAAAAAGAAGCAAGAAAATAAATGAGACTTGCAAGAATAGACTAAAGCCATTAGAACAGGGATGGCTGGGAAGGAAGGGTTGAGCACAGTGCTGCAGATTGTCTGCAGAAAGAAATGAAGACTGGATTAACCAGTCTTTGGAAATTACTGTGACAGAAGATTTGTAGCAGATATGGGCTTAGTCTGTGTTAGGTGGAAAAAGAGTGGTGAAGGAATGATGCTGTATGGGGGCAGTGCAGGATAGCAGGAACTGCTGCTCCAGAACAGTGGTGTTACAGGACAGAGGTCTGAAGTCTGCTCTCTGCCAGGCATCACTGCTTGGAAGAATCGAAGGTAATATCCATGGAGAAACCCAGAGGAAGAATACTGTTAATGCTTTGATCTGACATATTTTGTTTAATATTAAAGGGCAAACTTATGCTGACTGTTAAATCAATATCAAATCAAGACTGGAATCTGTTTTATGATCATGGACAGTGAACTCCTTACTGCTGGAGTCATAAATGATGTCACATTTCAGCAGTCCTGTGGCTGCCAATATTCAATCCAGAAATGCTCATTTTAATTAAAAACTTCAATCTGAAAGGCAAAGTGTCACTTGCTGACAGTGAGGAGTACTCTTTATGCTTCTCATGTGCTCTTGAGGCTCTGTGTGGAGCAGAAGACAGTTCACATCCTTCTCAGCACCATCCCGTCCCTCTGACAAAGCCTTGACTGCAGACAAACCTACAATTTACATTGTGAAAGCAAGTTTGATGTGAGAGCTGAGAAGAGCACAGGTCTTGACCTGGCCATTGGGGATGAAGGAATGTTACCACTTATGAACAGCACAACCCTGAAGTACCCTGTGCACTTCAAACACAACTTCCCTGGGACCCGGAAGTCCCCTCTCTTATGTCCCTCCCCTGTACCACTGAGCAACACAGCATGTGCTTTAAATCAGCAGTGCTTAGTCTGGCTTTTCAATTAATTTTGTTTGGCATGGGCTGGACCCATAATTCTCAAAAGACAGGTGTATTTTGCATCTGAGTTTTTGAATCAGATCCCAGAGGATTAGTTTTATCAAGAATTTCATATCCTAGAATGACTGAAATCAACAGAGACCTTTGCCACTTTCTTATTTATGTTGCCCCACTTGGTGCATACATGCCAATGACTGGGAAGGCTGAACTGCAAAGTCATTTTTTATACCTTTCAAAGTGAAACATTATTTAGGCACGTGTCAAAACTTTCACAGGTCTTAAGGATTAAACATAAGCCACAGGTGTTTTCTCAGGGATGAAAAGGTTTACTGACAYGGGGGATGTTGAAGCAATGTGTCCCATAAATCCAAAGACTGTCTGGAGGCCTGTGAACAGGAATGTCAGGAACTGACTCCCTCTTGCTGTACTTCAAATCTGTGCTGTAGATCCATGAAGACACAGAAACATCAGGATCTCATCATCATGAGGCACATTCCCAGGTCAGGATTCCCTGCGTGGCCCATGACTGATGACCAACTGTGGCTGAAATCAACTTACTCTGCTCAGTAAAACTGAAAAAAGTGACAACTACAAGCTCTTATGCTAAACCAGTCACCCTAGAGAAATAACAAACTTGGAGATTTCATCAGACAGAAACAATGTCAAGTCAGAAACTTTGCATTGCTCTAGTCTAGTAAGTCCCTCAAAGCAGCTGAATATGGTTGTTTTGCTATTATAAAATACTTAGGCATTTCTCCACAAAAGTAGCATGAATACGGGGGATTTGCTTTGCACTTTGTATTCTTCAAAGAGACAAAAAATATCCTCTGTGAAAAATTAATGTCTCATTTTAAATTCTAAGGCTAGCTGTCTCCCTTGTTTTAAAATTTATCCCAGATGCATCAAAATTGCTTTCACAAGTGCAGGCTGACATGATGGTAATCTAAAAAAGACAGTTTCTAATTGGGGCAGGACATATGTTACAGTCATGCCATTTTACRAGGGGAAAGTCATGTTTTCTCATTCACATGTTATGATAATTCCCCATGAGAAATTAAATTGTTTCTCCTAGATCAGATTTTTGCCTATATGGTACAGATCTTCTTGCACTAAAGAAGTGGGAATATTCTGGGAGTTTCCACAAAAAGATTTTGTGGAAGAGATTATGGTTTTACATATTACATGTGCTCCATGGAGGGCATTCAACATCTACAGGAAAATATGTCTGATGTATAATTAACATCTCATTTTACCTCTGCTTTTCAGTTCAGAGAAACTGATAAAAATACATTTAGACAGAAAATACTTTCTACAAACTCACAAATTAAAGAATAGAGTTCATTACTTCAAAATTTAATAAAAAAATCTACCTTTTACTTCAGAGCGGTGATTTTTTTTTCTCAAGGCAGACTTTTTCCACTTTGGCCTAAAGTAATTTGTACTAGATAGTCTTTGATGAAGAACATTGAACAAAATAAGCTGACAACCCAATGTAGTGTGATCTTCCTTATCAGTAATATAAGAATATTACTTTTAATTGCTTTATTTGAAAATGGCAATAACAGCCTCTTAACCTGGAAATTAACTCTGGACAACGGTTCCTATGAGATAATATATGGATTCGATTTCAATGAAATCTGTGTCTTTATGTGAGTAGCTTTTAGCTAATTTTGTTGGCTGCAAATGGGTCTCCCTATTTCATTTAAATGGAGACAAAGGTAAAAAGAACGGAAAGTTTCACAATGAGATCCAAGTTCTTGCCTTTTGTCTGTATGAAAAATCCTTTTCCTCACCACGTAAAGGTTACTCCATAAATTATGATGTAACTTTTGTCCAGAAAACTAACTTTGCTCTGCCTTTGTAGCATTAACTCCCTGGTTATGCCAGGACCCAAGGACCATGAATGACAGGCAATGCCTTAATTGATTCAACCTGATTCTTGCAGATCTGCCCTATTTTACAAGGTATTTGAGTCCATTCAATAGCAGCAGCCACCAGGTATGTATTGATCTGGCAGGAGCAATAGTGCCAGCTTAGCCCTGACATGGTGCTTGCTCCATCCTGATTTGTGTACAGGAGTGGAAGTTGCTCCTTACCATGAAATACAGCACAAAAACTTCAGTATTGCTTCTACCTACAGAGTCCCCCAGATCTGAATTCCCTTTTTTTCTCACTGATTTTCATTTAGTCAAGCTTTTCTCATTCCCAGTGTAAGGTCAACTTTGACAATTCACAGAAGTCATCATCTATTTTCTCTAGGATCTATCCTACAGGTGCCTATAGGTGGTGCAAACAGTTCCATACTGCTACATGGTGAATGTAGTGAGAGTGGACAAGGAGGGACCTGTGAGTGCAGCTCTACTCTCCGCTCCCTGCATCATAATCCTTGTGGCAATCACACCAGCTAATACTCCCATAAAGTAACTAATGTTCTATGCTTTCCATTCAACAAAATTCTTAAGTACCTGCTTAAGATGTATGCCTTGCTGCCTCCGGAGTCAAAAAGATTAGTCATATACTTGCAGTTAAACACATGCAGGAGTATTTAATATGTTTTAATGGCTCTGTATATTCATTTGTCTGTTAAATGGCTGCAGTTCTGGACATTCCCGCTGGAAACAGGATGAAATTCATACTTTAGATGCCTTCAGCCCAGCAGACTCTGTTCAATGGCTGGAGGGGGGTGCATAAGCAGAGATTTTGCATCATGCAACAACAGCATTTGTTTGTGGTGTGCTACAAAATACTCACATTTGTTATTTCTCTGAAAGAATGCTTTGAGCAACTATTATGAAAGGGACTACAGGAAAACACAGGTGTACTTAAAACGCTCTTTTTCTGCTCTCTCCATGTTGTGCAACTGAGAACAGATGTGCCAACTCGCACAAATAAAGAGCTGTCAACATGGACTTTAACCATACATTTTTATTTTCAACTTCTGGATCTTATATATTCTTTAGCTTAATCTATTACACAATTTTCATAGTATCAGCTATTTTTTCTGATTTTTTTCTGATATTTACTTAGTGAACAAGTCTGCTTTTCTTTGAGCTAAATTAATCCAATTTTCACAGAATCACAGAATCATAGAATTATTTAGGTTGGAAAAGATGTTTAAAATCAAGTCCCRCCTTTAGCCTACCACTGCCAACTCCATCACTAAACCATTTCAGGTAAATGGTCTTTAATTGTTATTATGGTTTACACTTAATTGCTGAACAGGACAGCAATCAAAATACTTGCTTCTGTAAGAATAATTCTAGTCAGTAGCAGCCTCAAGTATTATTATTCTTTAGGTTACACCAAGTAGAAGACAACACTATTTCACATCTAGCTTGTCATTTCAACAAACTGTTTAAACAACCTCCTCTGTAGTGCAAGAGGTGGCTTCAGCAGCACAGTCACTCAGCATGGCTATAAACCTGACTTAAGCAGCCACTTAAGGTGAGTTTATGACTGCTTTGCGTTGTTGAAGGAACATGGGCAACTAGAGCATACCAACCAGGATATTCTACCATAAAGTGCCATATGGTCATTTACAGATGTGGATGCAAATTCTATTGAGATTTTAAGCAATTATCTTCTAGTGAAATGCCAGGCAAGAGCAGTATAGAGTATTATTCTTTATTTTAAAAGCAAATTAGAGAAGAACACTGCGTCACCTTGAAGAAGACTGGAATAGATGATGGTTTCATGGCATTGCTATTGCAGTCCAGGCCACTGCACTCTGATTCAGGTCAAAATATCAACAAAGGCTCTAGCTGAGACAATGATTTGGGCACTGTGTACTCTAAGGTTCCACTCAGAGGATGTCTGAGGCACACGTACTCATTTAAGAATTGCAAAACACTCTCCTTACATTAGCTTCAGTGGATTTATTTGCATACTCAAAGTTATGCGCATGCTGAAGTACTTTGTTTTAGCTGAAAGCTGTACTTGATGGGAACATCCTAATCTTTTTTTGTTGCCATAATTAAACAACCACTAAACATTAAAAAGACCTCTGCTGCTACCAACTAGGTGAGCTTCAAAGCAAGAACTTAGTTCTGACTGACTCTCCTTCCAGATACTTGACTTCACAGTCAGACAAGACTCCATTATTTATTTTCTCCATTGTCTAATCATATGTTAATGTCGCAAGTGTCCCAAGAAATACGACACAGAGTCCAGGGAGAACAAAGCGATGTGGAGTTTATTATTATTTTACAGAGCGGCTTATATCCCTTAGCTTGCTTGAAGTTTATAGAAATGTCAAGAGTCTATTGGACCCTTGGTCAGCCACCTACCAACTTCATTGGTCAGTTCTAACACCTATTCCAAAATATTTACCTAAGCAAAAATGATAGCAAAGCGCAGCTGCACGAAGCTTAATTAATTTACAAAAACTCCTAGGATTATTTATAATAGTTTTGCCTGGGAAAAGAGAGAAAGAGAGAAGTCTCACGAAAATGCTGAGAGAGTTAGAAGGCCTCTCTGCCGACAGCTTTTCAGCAGTCACATGTTAATGCTTACAATGTCTGCTCAAAGAAGTGAAGACTTTCCATACTGGATTTTTGTTATTGTGCAGCCATGGTTGAATTGCATTGAATAGAAGGCCATGGTAAAGGTCCTATCAACTTCCACTAGTGAAGGACTGGGACCCCAAGTCAGTCACTATTTATGAAATATATATCCCCCTAGTATGCTCCTTGCCCTTTCGGTCCCCCTGTATGAACTTGGGAGAAATACTTCCTCATATTTCTCACRTCTGAATGTTACATCACTTAAGCCTGTGTAATAATGTTCTGGAAGTCACTGGTTAACAACTGCCACAGCACAAGCAAGTAGTTTTGATCAATCTTAAATCCTCACCTCTTGACACTTTAATCAAAATAATTTAAAATTCTATTAAGCACAATATGCAGAGCATTAACACTCTGAACCAGTGAGCAGTTGGAGTGCGGATGCCAAGTGATATATCTGAATAACAGCCTTGTTAGAAAGGCCATCATGTTTTGGTCCTTGCTGAATCATCAGGGACAATAGTGACAATATCACTCTCATTGCTAATGTACGGCTCAAAGGATCTGACAAATGTTTGATTCCCTGGGAGAAGCTGCTTTACTGAGATGCAAGTAAAATTTTCCATCTTTTAAGACTTCCGAGGATTCTGGAGCTGCCCATCACCCAGGAGGAGGAGCAGGAACCAACCTCCTTCTCAGTATTATTCCTGCTGTTGTGCATTCCCCAATCTCTCCAGTCTAGCTGCTACCTCTCATTTAATTCAGATCTGCTGCTCTGACTTGAGGCTTCTTTTTCTCACTGTTTGTTTCTCCACTGTTTTTCTAAACACCACAAAGCTGTGTCCAGCATCCCAAAGAAAAGCACCAAGAGGCTCATCCCACAGTCACTGGGCATCTGCCACTTTCCAATGCATTGCCATTTAAGAATTGAAACCACTTATTTGCCTTTCAAAACTTTGTACAGACTAACTGTACCCATACTGACCAATTTGCATAGAGGTTTGGGGGTTTGTTGGTGGTAATGCAGATATCCATCTGAACAATGATGAAGGAGGGTAAATATTTTGGGTTGATTTTGGCTACGCTCATATGGAAAAGCTCCTCATGAGAAGTGTACACAGAAAGCACAAATACCCTCACAAGACCTCTTCCCTTGCACTAGAGCTCTGTTTTTATTTGTGCCGTGCCGTAAGCACACAGATCTGAGGTAAAGTTCGTATTTCAGCACATATGTGCATATAAAACCTTATTTTTGTCTCCCTATTTAAAATAGAGCAGGAAAGACTTAGGTGATCTCTCCAGGCTCTTTCAGACCAATTTTCTATAATACTATGAAACCAGACATATGTGACACTCAAAAACACAAACATGTTTTTCCTACTGTGTTATAAGAGGAATAATACCTCCATGTAGATTGGATCATGAATGGTGATAAAGAGGAATTTAAGAAATGAAAGCAAAAGGAAAATTACAATAATTAACTAGTTGAGGTAGAAACTAGAGTCATCCCTGAATGCTGTTTATGTAATCAAAGAATCACTTGAAACAGACAGAATACTATTATTTTTACTATCAAAAGTCAAACTTGGGGAATGTACAGTCCTGTGTATATAAAAATTTTTAAAAGCCAAAAAAAGTTAAGAAAAACTTTGAAACCTTTCCTCCAAAAACATCATGCAAAAAGCCAAATTAGTTGCTAAACTAGCTGAAGTGTTACAGTGCAGCCTTGCCACTGGCATATGTAACAACAATCTCCTGTGAATTGTTCTAGCTGCAAAGAGTAAGATCAGCAGTTGTGATTATCAAAATCCAAATCTGTGAACACATGGAGCTTTTTAGCATAGTAAGTGAAATCATTACTAATTCCCCACTGCCAAAACACATACCTCGGTGTGTGTGCGAGCATGGCCTCTCAGGCAGGTTTTTCTTTCCCAGTAAGATCTGGTTAAAAGCTGCTTCACTAGGTTTTAAAGCCCACTGGACGTGCTGCACATTAACTGAGAAGACTGATCAACCCATACAGTATTAAAAAGACATTTGTAGACTCATTTAATCAATAATGTACAGTATTAGTGTGCAATTTAGATCAAGAGAAGACAGCTGTAAGACTATGATACATCAGCTAATGAAAAAGCAGAGAGAGAGTGATTCAAATCAGTAGGGAGGCCGAGAGGCAGCTTCTTAGCTGGTGAGAACAGGGATGGTAGCACACACTCCTGGGTCTCCAAGCCCATAATGAAGCTGAGGATTTCTCCCAGAGCAAAAGGCTGAGAGAGCTCTCTCATGCAGCATCCTTTCCACGGGCATAAGCAGCAAGATTTCTGAGCTACGAAGGCACCAAGCTTCTAAAAATGTCAGACAAGATTATAAAATGGCCCTATGTGACCTTGAGATGTTTCAGATGTTGACAGCTACCCAGGATATGTTGATATATACATATCAGCCTGATCTGAAATCCTCTGTCATTTCAAGACTCTCTCAAGCAACGATTTCTGCAGGAAAACAAACAAGAACAGGAAATTCTGCACAGATCACACAAGTTACCCTAAAGATACACAGCAAATCCACATGGTAGCTCTTGGTGCCATTCTACAGATACGGTTATCAAGTCCTAAGGACTGCACTGTTCTTAAAGATTTGGCCCTTTTTTACTGCTAGAAAGTGCACAGTTCCCTTTACATGTGAATTCCCCACAGTGAGCAAAGCTGGCCTTATGCCCTCATTCCTAAACCAATTTGATGTAACAAGGAAGTTGCCATGCAGGGACTGGGAAAGCATAGAAAAGCAATGGTTACCTGGGTCGCCATCCCTAATGCACTGTGCATTGGAGTCAAAACCTGGTTTGTACTGCCCAGCAGTTTCTGCCGGGACTGGGACCAGTCAAAGAAGCAGGATGGCATGCCTACAGCTGGCTCTCCATCCCATTATCTTTCCATCTTCTTTACACCTAGATACAAACCTCACAGCTTGTATTTGCAACCATATATAGATTTCCATAGACATTCCCTGCCCAAATGCTTGCTCCATTAATGAAGCAGATACATTCCAGCCTGCAGAACATGCCAGACTCTTGGCAGTGACAATTGCTTCACGGATGCACCATCTGCTGTTCTCTCGGTGTGACTGGTTACGCACTTTTCATGGTACATTTCTTTTTGCTGGCCAAATGGCTCCCAAATCCATGAGGTCCTCTTTGAGAAAGCTGTGTAGAGTCTCCTGATGTCAATACTTATGCAAACAGATATTTCCATGAGAATAGCCTTGCTCATCTTCATGTACTCCTACAGAATTGTGATACTTTTCCTGGCTGCAGTTTTTGCTAGCAGAAGATTTTCCTTCCTTTAGTAGGAAGGCACAGGAAAAAAACTATTTTCTACCACCAATGCTGAAGAAAGTAGCTGTTGTTGAAATATATGAACTGACAGGGGTGTTTGAAAAAATGGGAAGAATTTACAGATTTCCTTAGTCTTCTCCTGCATGAGTCACCACATCTCTCTTGTGCCAAACATCACAACTCCATGAAGGGTACCTTAAGGGGAGGTGGCAGGGAGAAATGGTCAGCTACAGTAAACGTTATTTGCTTTGAGTTGCCTAGGATTTGCTGCAGACAGTGAAGATTTTTCCTGCGTGAAGCAGCAAGGATTTGGACTGCTATTAATAGAAGTTAAAATATATTTTAAAAAAACCCAACCAACCAAACCAAACAAGCAAAAACCAAACAACCCCACACTCATAAAATTTGAAGTTTTCAGACATTTTCTGTAATCACTAATTCTTGATAATGTTCACTGTCTTACTTTACATAAAATCACTGCTGATACAAGTTTAGTTTTATGTAATACTCCATATGGTGGATTCATAAAAACCTTCTACTGGGAATACCACCATAAACTACTATTTTCTGCYATAAAAAATAACCAATAAAGTCCAGACATGCACAAACAAGGTAATCTGCCATAAATTTTGAAATGGTAAAATACTACAAATGTAAATGTATTCAACTCCCATTGCAATGCATGTAATTTCCACAGCTTTATTAGAAATCCTGCAGTTGCAGTGGTTTGGCGATAGGTGATAAATATAGTAGGAATGAGTCAGCATGCAAATCCCTTCTGTGGAAAACAATTTGAAAGATTTTATAGCCCAAAGCTGTTTATTATTTTGCAAGAATAGTAATGCAAGTTCATGTTCAAAACCTGCTGAGAGAAGAATTTGCAAATATCCTATTATGGAACAGGCAGAAAAAAGTATAAGACCTATGTAATCACACAGAACATTTCCACATCCCCCATTTAGATGATTCTTTTTTTCTCATGTACTTATCAGGATCCTTGTGAGATTATCACTATATCACACTGATAAATTGAGAGCACAGCTAAGGGTTGGGATTTCATTTCTGAGTTCATCCAACAGTCCTTAAAACCTGAAACACATGGAACTAAAAAAGGCTTCTAGAAGCTTGGCTAATATATAAATAAAAATTGCAACTAATATTGAAAGATTTAGAGTTTGGGATTTTTGAAATKATTTTCTGTTTCTGTAAATAGTAATGAGGAGAGAATATGTTTCTGATTATTCCAAACTCCTCTGTATCCATCTGACCCAAACATTTCTCTGTTTTGCATAATAGATTGCAATGAATAAATTCTGTAAACATGATCTAATGGTGTTGCCTAGGTATACTAGCAAGTGCAGAAAGCTATTTACTTCCAAGGCTGTCTCCATTATGTATGTCACACTGCAGAGACAGTTTGGATGCCAATGAATAAATAATGAGTCAGGTTCTGCAACTGGGGTAGAGTCGGCAGGGCAGGCAGAAGGACATTTCCCAACCCTCAATGCCCTGTGCCAGCAAAGTCCTTCTGTGGTGTGAGATCTGCTCAGGTTCTATACAGTGCACTGCTGACCCAAGATCATAGAGCCATTAGCCAGACTGGCCCTGACAAAGACGGCAGCACTTGGTCCTGCTGCATTATACCACTCACAAGCACAGAAATCTTGGCTACTCAGGGCTTTCTGACCTCTCACAAATACAGGCAGAGCACATGTGTTCACTAGCTTTTGTGCATTAAATACAGCTGTCAGTGTAGCTATAAGAATTACAATTTTTTAACGAGAACCATCAGATCAGAGCCAAATCTCTCGTTAGAAGTGAATGAGTTCTATCTCTTCACGTGGAATCTGGGAGAGGAAAGATAACAATTATGTCCAAAATTTTTTAAACATTTCAACAACACCTTGATAGAAAAAAATGCAAGCGAAGTGTGTAATTTGGCAAGGGCAGTTTGTATGGAATGATGTCAGGTTTTCAAATCAAAAGAAAATATTTTGGATCAGTTTAAAAGAGAAGGCTTCAGGGTGCCCTAACTGTGGCCTTCCAGTATCTGAAGGGACTCTGCAAGAAAAATGGACAGGGTCTATTTACAAGAGTACATAGTGACAGGACAAGGAGGAATGGATTCAAACTGAAAGATAGTTACTGTGAGGGTGGTGAGGCACTGGAACAGGTTGCCCAGAGACGCTGCGAATGTTCCATCCCTGGAAGTGTTCAAGGCCAGGTTGGATGGAACTCTGAGCACCTGGTCTAGTGAAAASTGTCCCTGCCTATGGCAGAGGAGTTGGAAATAGATGATCTTTAAGGTCCCTTCCAACCCAAGCTACTCTATGATTCTATGAATTAGTGGGGGCTCAGCTGATTGCTACAATGCTTGATCAGAGCTGTGATTTTGGTTTTCCATATTCTGTCTTCTCTCTGAAGGCTGGATATCTTTGCTAACTTATCTTTCCTGTGCAGCCTTTCCACTGACTGACGGGCATCAAAGGAGTCAGATGTTCCCAGTATATAAWGACAGGTGTAGCCTCACTCATAGAAATTTACACTATAGCCCCGATGAAATGCTAAATAAGATTTGCATTCAATGGAGACAGAGAAAAATCGGATTCAATCTGATTTAGAATCAAAATCAAAATGTTGGGACACAGGAATGCTCATGTTTTGTTTTCATCAAATATAGTCTGATTTTGACATATTGAGGCTATTTTAAACACTTTCTTAATTTGAATTCTCAGACTGATTTGGGAAAAATAGTAGAATTTTTTGTAAACTGAGTGCACAACAAACAAACTAAATTATTCACTTAGTTGAAATGAGGAATATTACCTAAGTCAGCTACATAGTGATGAGATATAATAAATGACTACTTAGATTAAGACTCTGCTTTGGAACTCGTGTACAGCAGTCACAGTTTTAACAACGTAACAGGCAACACTGGAAAACAGTCATTCCTATGGTGTACCTAATTACCACGCTACTCACAAAAATTATTCTTTTACTTAAGAATCGGTAAGAAATTACTTTTTAAGAATTTTCAGTTCTGATTTCTTTACTGTCTCAGAAGTATCATAACTGTAAATCAAATCTAAATAATTTTACTTGGAACTAAAAACAAGGGCCACATCTGTAGAATGCATCCAAAATGAAAGGGACAGGAAGCCCCCATTTTCTACAAGCAGCTAACATTTCCCTGTCTAAATAACCAATCTCATTACTGTCATTTCCTTACCCAGTTTAAAAGGAAGTCATATTTCCATATGCATGACAGAGTAAGTAGGATTTTTTCTATTAATAAGAATAACAGGTCCTGGACTATTCCAGTTAAACACTGATCCCACATTTAATTATATTATTATTATTTTTCTAAGGAACATACTTTCCCAACAGTAGACAGAGTTGCATGAAATTCTATTCTCCCTCATGGCAGCATGAACACAGAATAACCCCGTTGCTACTGACAGGACAGAGAAAGTGCAGTAGCAGAAATCTACATAAAGAGCTGAAAGTCAGAGCTAAAATCAGTGCCACTCAATTTCCCACATAAGTCCCAGATCCCAAATTCACTAAAATTTTGCACAATTTAATTTCATTATGCATTTCTGCACTTTGTTTATCACTGCCTTGGTATAAATAACCACAAAAATAACCTGTTCTCAGGTAGTAAAAGATATGAAGATACAGAGAGCTGCAGGTTGAAACAGCTCATGGATTACATTCTCCTTCAATTCCATATTTTCTTCCAGATAGCCAAACCCACAACAGCTCTATGTAATGAATATCTCTTAGATGTTTAATTTCTAAATAAAGTCAGGCCATGTTGGTGTTGACACCCAAAACTGCCACTTATTGAGCAAGGTTTGAGCTAATTGCCACCAACATTAAGAGCAGATGGACAGAATAGCGGAATTTCAGCTCCACCAGATATAAAACCACATAGATTCTCTTATTTATATTTCTAGAGTCTTTTGAGTGTGATTAYGCTACCTGTGTAAAACATTTTAAAAATATTAGACTTGTGGCTAAATCTTCAACTGCACAAAACTCTGTCTTAGAACTGCTCAGTAGAAGAAAGAAGGTGTCTTTGAGCCAGTTTTCAACAATTTTTTCCCTGCAGTGCCCTGGACCGTTTTGTGTTACACTGTCGGCAGAGCTCACAGGGACTGCCAGCGTGGTGGAGCACCAGGAGATGKGTTATGCTTTAGTCTTGCCTCTACCCGTGAAAGCCACACTTCTCATGTGTATCTTGTAACCATTGTCCAGTCTCCCCGCAGGAAGACAGGAAGCAGAGAAATGCCATTGCTGCCCTTCATTCTCCTCAACGTCCTTCTGAACTGGAGCCCAAGATACGAATTCTTGAAAACTGTATCACAGGGCATGTGCATTTGCAGGAAGACCTCCAAAGGTACCTTAGTTTTTGACACGCACAACAGAGCAATGCCTAAAAGCTATGCACATTCATGAGGAAGCAAGATGCCCGAGGACAACTCTTACCACGGGTGTAGATAAGGTCACCTAGAGGTCCCCTGCAGGTGTGGGAATGTCAAGTCACACTCAGAAGGGTATTTGGGGATTCTCCTTTTAGAGTCTGCTATCAGCCCTGCTACCTATTAACACTGCGTCTTTCCCCTCTGAGAGACAAGTAGAAAGCAAGCATAGATAGACGTGAATCTGGCTTTTAAAAATTTCATCTCAGTTCTCTGAGCCAGGCTCCATAAGCCACAGTACTATGGCTTAGCAAACCAGCTTCTGAAATTGGCAGGTTTCCACCACCAGCTCACATATGTGCAAGGGTTTTTCAGGCTTGTTTAACAAAAGTTGTGATTTCTCATTTCTTTGCTGTTTCACAGGATCATAATTTAAGATCTATCATTCAAGACTGCGTGATCTTGAGCCATGTCCATATATCACATAGAACATTAAAACCTGACCTTTATACACAGAATAATAAATACTTGTGAGTCACTTACAAGGTAGTAACTCACTCTCAGAGTTCAGCAGAGAGTAAGGGATGAATCTCATGAAAAATTCCAGTTGTTGCCAAATATGAGTGGGATTATAATAATACATTTACATTGGGAAGTCAATAAAGAAAGCTGAGTGTATTTCAGAAGCATGATGATACATTAGCAAATAGAAGTGAAGCTGAGCAGTCACCAAAACAACTGAAAAATCCAGGCTGCTGTAATGTCCACCTGCATAATGCAAGGAATTACTGGATTTGTGCTAGAAGCCAGGAGCATCTTGAGCCAGCTGGGTTGATCTGACTTCAGTACAACAGGCAGCGTCTCAGCCGACACAGTCATCTGCTTCTTCACTTTCACCATCTGATTCAGCAGCCTTTGCAGTGACACTGCTGCTGTGAAATGGGGGGTTTGCAGGGCTTCTTGTCTCTCAAACTTTGCTCTTTCACACCTGAGCCACTCCAGCTCTTCTGAGGGGGTGGCTGATGCATGGCTGGTGAGCAGTCAGAGGCAGTCACAGGCAGTCTCAGCATCTGCAGATGTAGCCCTCAGACCAAATGGAATTATGAGCCTTGCATTTTTTAGGTCTTCCATCAGGCAGCAGTCTCCGCGGGGGACAAGTGCAGTGCATAACCTTTAGAACACAGTGCAAGAAGAAATATTATCATGATTTAAAGGGCTGACATCAAATGGCCAGGTCTCTTGAAACTCTCCTCTGCCTCTTGATAGCTATAGTTAATATTTACACAGTGAGTTCTTGAATCAAAGAAGAGGGAAGGACAAAAAAAAAAAAAAAGAAGCCTTGATGATGCCATTTCAGCAACCAGGAATATCCGGTATAATATTTTGTGCATTTATCAGTGCACAATTTCTATGTGACAATAATATTCTTTCCTTCAGACATTGAGAGGAACCAAGAAGCAAGAGGGCACAGACGGTGCCTCTTTGCTCTCCTATGCATTTCCCATTGGAAGCAAGGCAGTGGCAACAATTGGTACATGTCTTCACGCCACCTGAGCAAGCATTTTTCTGTCTCGTTCTTGTTCATGCCATGCAAATACGAGCTGAGATCACCAGCTATTCTCCCATAATTTTGGCAGGAAAGTGGTGGAGGGGGAGTAACTGCTTCTTGCCTAGCAGTGAATTATAGGTTTTTGTCTCATAATTTATGCTATCCTTAGAGGAAACTCAAGAGAAATTAATTTACACAGCCTCAAAAAAAGACCACTAAGGAGCCCCTGTCATGGGTCATGTACTGATTTCATTTACACGGGTGTAAATCCTACATACCATGACCAAAATCAGAGGCATTTATGGAAGGCTTATAAGTGATAGTGGACTTTGATTCACAGTCCCTAAATACTAGCAGCAAACAAACTTGAAAGGCCAGAAGATTGTTATTTTCAGTATGGGATCAAGGAAGAGGAATAGCACAAAGTGAACAGATGAAACCCTGAAGTGAAATAAAGAGAAGTGTTCAATGAGAAGGATCAATGACATATTAGAATGACCTTTTGAGGGAGGAGACAAAACCACATCTGTTTCATTCCCTTCTTCACTGGCCAGGGAACCTAGGAGATATCTACAGATATTTAGAGAATTCAGTGTTGACTAAGCCCCATGAGGTGGGCCACAATGCCAGCCTTCCCCTTGACTCATAACAAAACACTTTCTGCCTGCTCTCAAGGGCACTTGAGGACCTTGCTCATAGATGCCACCTGGTTGCTATGCCACGGGCAGCATGCAGCAGGGACAACATGCTGGCTCCTCTCACCTTCGGTACCAGGGGTGTTGGGACAGAGACCACTGGAGGGATCCTGTGTCCTCTCGGGCTGTTAATCTGCATTGCCTTGGTGCAGAACAAAATGGGCTGAGTCACCACAAAGAGGTATTTTGTCACCCCATACAGTTTCTTTTTCACCAGCAAGGTATAAAATGTACCTTTCTTTCCTGGACTCTTGAGCTGATTATTTCCTTCTGTCAGTGCCTTGCCTCCATTTTGTCAACAGAGCAAGTGACTTTGGTCCAGGCAGGCCTCATTTTGAGAAGACAGCCCCTAGCATTAGATGGTACAGACGTTTTAAAAACTAATGGAGAATTTTGCTTCATTAAGTAGCCCATAAAACTAGGAATAATTGAGCACCAGGGGGAAGACACCATAATTAGTCAACGTTATAAATGCCTGGTTTCACAAAGGAGCACATAAAGGTTTTGATATGGCTCTACCTGCTGATGTGCTGGCAGATATCTCTGGATGTGAACTACTCTCACGTGAACAGGATCTTCGTTCCTTTCAACACTACAGTAGCAAAATTCTTTGAACTGGACAGGGTTTATTCTGTGTCTCAGTGATAGTGCCAAACTTACTAAACTGCAATGTCAGAAAGCCTTAGCAGAGCTGCTCTTGGACTCTACCAAGCTGGTGCCTTGCAAGCTACAGAAACTTTTACAGGAAGCTATACTCTTGATCTCTTGCCTTAAGATATTCCACAAAATCAAAAAATGTATGCAGCGCAGTTTGTTTCCTTTAGACTGAAAACCAAAACGCTGCAAAATAGAATCAAACCACAAGTAAGAYTATTATGCACATGTTTTTCAGCCTGCAAACTCTTTCAGTGGTCCCACAGACAGCTCTGCTTGATGCTTTCAGCAACCTGCAGGAGGGACAGATATTTTACTAGGAATAATCTTTTTTTCCTTTTGGTGTCAGACAACTTACAAGGACTTTGCTTTACTCTAGTAATAATTTCATCCCAAAAAATGTATAGGTCCTAGTCTACCCTACCAGAACAAATGTACATGTATATAGTTCCATCCAATGCAACATTAAATAGTTTTTTTGAAACTACTGAAATATCTATTATTCTTTTATGACACATGCTCAGTACTTAAATAAACAAAATGAAATCATTACTGTTCATAATTCATTGTCTATGTTTTCAATTCTGTGGTAGTCTTGCTGGGCTACCATGTCTTTAGACTGACTCTTGGAATGCTGTATCTGCTGGCACCCCCGCTTTCTTTCAAGCATCTAATGCAAAATAATTATGACCTTATGAACACAAATAACATTTACAGCATCAGAGAAATAGTTATAAAGCAGTTAAAAGAAAATACAGACATTTCTAGGCATGTTAGTGCTATCCTATTCTTCTCTTCATTCTGTAAATTAACATTTTTTTCAGATAAAAAAGACAAATTCATAGATTACTGCATTTGGCAGTGGAATGTAGCAATGGTGGCAAGGCACAGCTGGAGAGTTTGAAATGTGGCAGCTTTCTTCGAGGCCATCATTTTCCTGCTCCTTTGGGAATCGCTGCTAAATGTGGCTGCTGCTAATGTAATGAATATGAATCCATGTAAATCTCCAATGCAGAGCTGGGATCTGTCCCCTTGTGGGTAAAAAGGAATTTTTTTTCTATGCAGATTTTTTGAGTGTGTATGTGTGCATTGCTCTGACCTTACTTCGGCAGCTCACCTGCTCTTAGGTATCCAGGTACTGTTGACCTTCTCATTTTTCATTCTGCAGAAAACTAACAATATGCACTCCCTCGCTTTTGAAGATCCCTGGCAGAATAATACACCACCTGTTCAGCCCCCCTTCCCACCCCCCTCTTTACTAATTAAGCTCTGAAACTATTTCCAAACAAAATTGGATTTCTTTTCTTCTGCTCCCGTCTCCTTCATCCCCTGACTGCACCTTTGTAAACATTTTTGATTGGGCGTGAAAGGCACAGAAACAGCCACAAATAAGATGACCTGTCACTTCAGCCAAAGCCATTAGTGCTGCACGGAGAAAACTGGTTGGGCTCATGCTGAGCAACTGTGACATACCCAGGGATGGAGAGTAACAGAGAGGGTCTCTAACCAGTGTCCTGAGAGGTCTCAGAAATGATGGGGTGCACAGGACAAAACTTCTTGGCTCCTTATCTGCCCTGCAAAGGCTACTGGCTGACTGATTCATTTAAAAAGTAGAACATCTCAATAGCTGGCAGACATTTTCCAAAGAGGGGGTGGCTGTGTGAGGTGTGCACATTCTGAGTTTGTTTCCACCATGGAACAGGCAGTTGGAATTTTAATCTGTGTAACTTTCGTCTCTGTGTTTGTACAGTGCTTCACACAATGGGTCTTTGTGTGCTGCCAGAATACTACTGCAATACATACCATAAATAATAATTGTAATAACAGTTACAAAGCTAAGATTTTTTTAATGGTCTCTAAAGCTGGAAGTCTTTTCTGGGCAATTGGCATTTTTGAAAATCAGGTCACCTAGTTAGGCTCCTCATTCTGAATGCAGAGTCTTATTTCACCATTCATTTTCTTTAAAACATAAGCCTCCAACTTGGCTCATGTAGATAAATATTAAGTGAGGGGGAAGCAATGGAAACACTTGTCAAAATAAACCGAGAATAATTATTGGATTCCATTCACAGGTTTTTGGAGGGGAAAGATCAGGCCAGCCATCAAATAAGAACAGCTCCAGCCAAAATCTACAAGTAGAGGGACATTGTTCTGCTTGACAGTTCTTCACTGAGGTGATTAACAAGCCTGGCTGACGACCCTTTGGGCTCAGATGTACACTTATGGTATCACACATCAGCTGAGCTATCAGCACACTTCCTATGTGCATGGCCTTGGAAATATAATATCATGTGATTTGGCTTCACCCTCTTCACTGGGACTAATCAAAGCCATGTTGTCTTATAGCTGCTGTCACTTAAACCATTCACCTAGATACCACAAGTTCAGTTGTGGCACTGAAACACAATACTGGCAACTATTTAAAGCAACAGATTGATTGCAGCTGGGATTCACATAACCAAAAGTAGAGTTAGTGAGACAGTCTGGGTGCCATCCACCTTGTCCTGAAATGCAAGTCTTGAAGTCAGAGGAATTGCACTTGAAAAGTGCATCTTTTTCTCTCTGGATCGTGAAGGGAGTCAAGTCAATCACCTCAGGAAGATAATTAGAGTGGAAGAAAAGTTACCTGGTATGAGTCTTGTCCCATGCACCTGAGCTCTTAGACAATTGCTCTGTCATCTACCCTGAAATTTCCAGTTTGGAATCCTATATACAGGTTAATATACAGCAGTAGAGCAGCATATAAAGTAGTGTTGTAGATGTCCTTTGCTTCAGTCCAAAAAGAAAGCACTAACTGGGCTCAAACTCCTCCAAGGAACTCCACCTCACTTTTTTCTGGACAAGAGCAGAATTTAACTAGTGACCAAAGGAGAGGCCATGCAAAGGCAGTCTATTACAGTCATCTCCTCTAACATATTTCACAACAAATTTTATAGCCTAGCTGTGCTGCATTTCCAAACACACTAAATCACAGTTCTGCCACATCTTGATGCAGAAACCGATGCAATCAATTTCAGCTAATTATACATCCAACTTGTAAGGGAGGTGTCCAGAGCTCATGTCATCACCTAAAGCTGAACCACTACTGAAAAGCAGTGTTTTGGCAAGGGTATTCTGTGTGTGATAGCATGGTTTTAAATTTATGAAACAGTGCAAACAGTTTCAAAGCAGAATTTGGTTTTAACATTTGTGTACCTGCTTCTGCTTCCACTGAAATTAATAGCAACCTGCCACTGACTTCAGCGGAAGAAGGTCTGAGGTCTTTATTCCATAGAAACTCCAGCAGTAAAATCCAAGAAATTCATTTTAGCTATTATATTTTGGAAGGCTGACAACAGCTGCATGAAGAACTGAACCTGAATCTCCCAGGGAGACACGTAACACTTAAATCACTAAGCCATTCCCTTTGATATCCATGCTGTATTATAAAATTAATCTTTTGTAGCAATTAATTAGAGTAGTTATGAGGAAAGTCATGCAGTCTGAGACTCACATTTATTGCTCAGTGTGGCCTTGTTTGTTTAGTCAGATTCCCTTAAGCCATTAATAGAGCTTTATGTTAATTTCCTTAATGCTTCTGATCAGCATGTTCAGAGTTACAGCTCCACTAGGGCTTCCCAGATTATCCCAACATATAGTACAAGTAAACAATAGAAGCTACTTCCCTCTGCATGTCATTCTCCAAGGATACCCTAATGAGATTACATCTATGCCAATCCAAAATGTTAGCGATAAGTAAATGAAACTCCTTGGGCTATGACTGAACTTTCTGACACATTTAGCCCTGAACAGGTTAAAAATAAAAAGCTGCCTGGGTTTGTTGCTGAAATTGTGAATAAGTAAAGCAAGCAAGTACATTCTTTAGCCAGATTTCTTTTCTCCAAAGGTATTTATCTGGAAATGCTTGAAAAGCTGGGTAAAGCACAATCCCGATTTTCTTGAGAGGAAGTGAGATAAGAGTAAATCTTGAAAATACCAGACATAAATGCCAAACTGGAATTTATTCAAATGCCTTTCATGTCTAATGCATAAAGCCTGGTTATTCCATCAGTTGCTTTGAATCAACCCTAGGTGCTTAAACATGTGAAAAACCCTAAGCTCATGTAGGAGATTTTATGTGTGTAACTTAACAACTGGCCCAAATCTCTCAYTGGTTTCAGATTTCAGTAGATATGGAAACAGGCAAGCACTTGTCTCAGGATGCCAGAGAATAATCACTACATTTGTTACACTTTCCTAAAGAAGTCAGCCAATGGAAAAATTACGCGCTACTGTGCTAAAAATAAATTATTGCACCCCTTAAACACAGTCAAACAAACAAAAATCCCCAGTCCAAAATGAGTGGCAACGCCTACAGCGGCTGCTTAATGCACTTGGTTACGTATGTTTTCTTCTTCAGACTCTAGAGCAGCCTCTCACAGCTGCAGAACTGGAGTAATGATCCTCATGTCCTTCATTTGCAAATATGACTGCTAAAAATGGCAGTCTGAGGCTGTTTCAAAAAGCCAGGAAGCCCTTGGAGCAGCATGTGAATGGCAGTGTGAAGGCTGTAAATCTCACACAAAGAGACCAGGTGCTCCATCCCACAGGAGGCAGAAGCTGTTGGTGTGAACTACAGATCAGACTATGGCAGGCCAAGCCCTCCAAGCTACAGCACACACAGGGTCATGGAGTAACTGACCTCACCTAAGGATCCAGCCACTGGATCTATAGATCTCTCCTAGTCTCCTCAAAACCTGCAACTCACCCACATCTGAAAAATCTCATTGTCCACTGATGCATTTGTCACAGATAGTTTCAACTTGGGCATGTCAGCACTACTTGTGAAAAGAGTTTTTATCCTTAAATATCTCCTCTTCACTGAGCACTCTTTTAACAGCCTTCTGTCTTGGCCCCAACTAGCAAAACCAATCGTGAATCTGTGTCTCCATTTACATGCTGCCTTCTCTTCTTAATTACAATGGTGAGTTGGACCTTTTTCATCAATGTAAAAATCATTTTTTTACAGACTCATTTAATTTTTCTTCCTTTTTTCCCCCTAAACCTGAGCTTCCTACTTAAGATCAGACCTTATCCTCTGCAGATATCTATGTTCATTGTAGTTCGAAGGCATCGCCTTCCTATCAACTTTTAGAAATAGGCTGCACTAAAAAAAAATAGCTGTGGGATGCAGAAGCTACTATTGAGTAGTGCATTGAACTCTGAGATCTTTGCTCTAGAGATGAACCTGGAGAAAAAAGATGAGACATATATTCAGAAAGAAATGGATATGTGCATGTCAGTGGTATATCAGATTCTAATCAATACTAAACCTCTAACTGCCAAGATCAATAACAGCTGTAGGGTCATAGCTGTCGCATAGTTTCTCAAACATATCAGCTAATAATGATTTTTACTTTGTGCCTTTTATGCCTAGTGGATGAGGAATCTCTACTCTCATCTTTAATATTTTCAATATTGAAATTCATGTATGCTCTCGATCAGATGTCAGGATCTGAGTAAGCTTACCCACTAGCTTAATAGACAATAAACACACCACAAAGATCCTACACTCTTTCCAAAATGTAATTCTGGAATGTTGAGTTAATTTGGAGTCAGAGATTTTTCAGTACTGCAATGGTCAATAATTTTTGCCTTGTCTGCCAGCACCCAAAACAATACTGCAACAGCTCAGCATGATACTTAAATGGGAATTATTCTCTATTACACTGCTTGCTGTATCCTAAAAACTAGCTGACAAATTGTCACTGCCCAGACATCCTCGGGAATATGATAGCCGCGTGTTCTGATAGTATTTGATTGAGTCATCTACGTAAGAATCCTTTTCACCTACTCTTTTTCATGAGGGGATGTTCACCCCGCCGTCTCACAGATGAGTGAAAAAGTTGCACTTTCTGGTGAAGTTGTAGCTTTGTTGTAGTTGCAAAGGTAAAAAAGTGAGCAGGATATAAGCAAAAGCATAATATAATTTATGGGACTAATCATTGTAGGAAAACTATTGACATATTTTTGGGTACATAATTTTTTAAATATTAAGTTTAACTGGATAATTGTAATTGTTAGACTGAGAGAAAAAGTGATTAGTTCCACTGGAAAAGGAATGGAT
The DNA here is from genome assembly GCA_018881555.1 of Amblyornis subalaris. Classification (NCBI taxonomy): domain Eukaryota; kingdom Metazoa; phylum Chordata; class Aves; order Passeriformes; family Ptilonorhynchidae; genus Amblyornis; species Amblyornis subalaris. Next base: position 3,143,664 of record JACAXG010000061.1, on the reverse strand, counting down.
TACAAGGCATCAAGTTTTTCAGCTGTAGAAACCTGGACTATTCACCTAGGAAATTCGAAGTGCTCTTTAGGTGTAATATTAGTGCTCTGTTAGTGTAATTATTAGTGCTCCTTTGTTCTTTAGTTGTAATATTCCTTGAAGTCTAGGTATGGGAACATGGAGTTGCAGTGCACCCTGAGAGAGAAGTGACAAGGGGTTTTGCAGTGCCCCTGACCCAGAAAAGCAACTTAATTTTATGCATTTCTTTCCTGTCTCCTCTCTCATTCTGATAATAGTGTGGCTGTGAGGGCTGTGTCCATTCACTGTGTACAGTCTACATTAACACAGGAGCTKGTGAAAAAGCCCCATTCAGTAAGATCTCTGCCATATTATTACCCTCAATGCTAAATGCTACGCAGTGGAGAAGACAAGATTTTCTTTATTCTGCTGTGTCTTACCATGAAGGAAGGACACAGATTTTGCTTAAATTAATCACACTAAAATTTGGATTTTAAAATAAGCATTTTTCTTTAGAGAATAATACTTTATCATGCACAGTGCACAACTCATCTACACACAGCAGGAGTGAAGATGCTTGTTTCTGCTGTTCCAATTAACAAATATATTACAGAAAAACAGACATGATCACCCCCAAAAGCAAGAAAGTTATTAAAAAATAAAGAGCTCAGTTTTTAATGTGATCCCCCTCTCCTCCTCTCTTATCTGTGATTTTTTGTGAAAACCAAAGGATACCGAAATGACTGTAAGACATTATTTTTGTTCAGTTTCACAAGTGTTTTGCTTTGTTGGCATTCAATGGTTTTACAAGAGAAAATAATGAAAGCACATAAAACCTGTAACCATCCCCACTGGGACAGAAGTCAAACAAGAGAACGCTGATGTCTTTGAGCTGACTGAGCCACAATAGGCCGGTCTTAACACAGTAAAGAATTCCACGGACTGCGTTAGGGACTGTCAAACCTACCTCACTAACACGAATTAACTGGAAGATACAGGGATCTCATACTTTGGATCAAAGCCTTTCTTGTCCAGATGAAAGATTGTATCAGCTTTGAAAGMAAGCTACAGATGTTTATGGGRAAAAAAAAAAAATCCCTCTTCCATTCAGCTTGTTTTTCAGCAAATTTTGAATTATTTTGTCAAAAAGAACAAAATAACATCCCAGCTGGAGAATGTGTCAGATGTTTCATTTAAAAACAACATGAAGTCAGGAAGGTGATAGCCAACTTAGAGGGACTGTTTGATTCTTTCCCAAGACTACGTTGCTTTTGAGCAAGAGCAGTATTAAATCATTTACTCTAATCAGTTCTCTAAAAACAAGCAATCTTTAAAAAAATCCCACAAACAAAGCCAACTAACTGTGCTCTCCTGCTTCATACAAGGGTGTCATGGCATCAGCACRTAGTGCTTGATACAGCAACCCACATCCAGGAATAGTGACCTCACTGTGCTGTAACTTACTAAAAAGGCTGTAGTGCTTATCAACCAAATTGGCTTAACAGTGTTCCATAAAAAGTTATGTGAATAGTAAATTCAAATATATTCGATGCATTAGTGGATCAGAAAATCTTACTGGAAAGCAGTATCTGACACCATGTTCATTGCCTCATTCATTTTAGAGAGCACAGATATGAGCTGATAGTTTTAGAGATTAATATACACAAGTGCTTTGTTGCTAGCAAGGAACAGACATATCAGCTAACATAAAAGAAATGCAGTGAAACCTACTACAGACTATTTTGGGGACAGAGAGTGCACAGTTAGAGTCAGTGGGCACTTTGCCAGGGTAAGGATGCAATATGGACTCAGCCTCTGCTTGTCGCAGTTCCTGTCATATACTTGTGTTTTAACTCTGAGAACACATTCAAGAGACATGCAAGCTTCTTTGTTACACAGGTGGATCAGCAGGCTCAAGATATTTCAGCATTTTTTGGGAAGGATTTTCAGGCAAGCTTTTATAGAGCACTTAAAAATGCAGATTAAACTGACGGAGCAAACTGAATGGATCCAAGCCTAGGCATTGAGCTAAGAAGGTTTTATAGCTTAGGGAAAAGTACCCAACAGCTGTAGTCTGCTAGGACAAATTCTGCTGTGCTGTACAAACTACATTATGTTCAGAAATAGTTTTGCCTCTGTCTGCTGACTCTGGGCAATATTTAGACTTTTTGAAGAAATACATTTACCACAAGAATGGGTTTATACCAAAGCTGAAGAAAACAGTACTCCAAGTTTTGGTGAAGTATGGATTGAATTCAGAGGTCCTTTTCTCAGTTTCTTCTCTCTGAGAGGAACAGGAGGGCAGCATTCCCTCTCAGACTTTGAATTCACCTGTGTGCAGCAATCTTGTTTGGAAAGACATCAGTACGTCAAAGGCACATGCCGAATACTGCAGAATGGAAAGCACAAAAGGGCTTGAAATACAAGACCTAGATTTATGGCTTCTTTGAGCTGTGTGAGCATTAAATATCTGGATCAGAAATGTGTAGTACAAAATCCTGATTTTCTACTTATTTTGAAAACAATCAAGCTTTTAGATACTGTGAATACTAGCTTATACAGTGTTACTACTGCTTATTTTTGCTTTGATTTAAAATTACAGAAGCAGAAGCAAAAATATTCCAGCCTTTTAAATACCAGTAAAATATGTGAATTATCTTATAAATAAAAAGAAAAACATATTAAAAAAGACTTGGAAAAAGTCATATAAATATTCTGCTGTAAACAAATCAGTCGAGTGAGCAAAATAAAATTATAAATTTAGGGGAGAAAAACAGCAGAAAACAGTGAGCATTCATTCCCTTCAGAAAGCAAAGTGGATAAATAGGTTTAGTCATCTCTGTCCCAAGAGACTTTCAAAGCATGCATTTTTTTTCAATGTAAAGTGCAAAGAATTGCATTGCATTTTGAATTCCATTTTAAAACTAATTAAAGGTTTGATTGTGCCACTTTTTCTGTGTTGGAATGCACTTCAATAGTTACTCAGCTTAAGGCATGTGCTCAAGGAGAACTATTCAAGCACTTAACATCAATAGCTATGATTTTATGTGCTTTGCTGGGTCTGGACCGTAATGTATACAGCATAGCACTCACCTAGCAAGTGAATGACAAAAATTAATGTCATCCAGGCAATTAATGAAATGGATTTACTCCAGATGTAGGTTGCTATATCTCAGAGCAGCCTCCTTCTCATTTAATTTAAATGTTCAGGTTATTTAAGCCAGACATGCAGTGTTATATGGAAGATTTCAGATCTTGTTTACAGAGGCACCGAAACAGCATCATAAAAATATATTTAGAGGCCATCTTAACTAACAGGAATATTTAAAATCTGGTTTGATATTCTTTCCTGTCCATGCTGTATTTTTGTTTGCTACTATATTTTAGGGTAATGTCATTTGCAATAACTGTTTACTAAGTATTTTGATTGCAAACGAAGATCTAAAACAGTAAGTGACAATTCTGATTCCAGTTTACCAGGAAGGCTTCCGAGCCTCATATTTCCCGATCATATGTCTAAAAAGCTCTCTTAAATAAATATCTCACGCCCTCATGTGGTTAAATGGAAACACTGCCGAATAAATCCTTTGGCGTGGCTTTTCCCTTTCTTTGCACACAGCAGTGTGTGCCCAGAGGAGGAAGATAGCCAAACTGAATAACAGCCTAATTTAGATATTTTACCAATAATGAATGTCTACAAATAAGCAAACTATAGGAAATTCTGAGCTGTTTGAGGTATTACCATGGCCTAGGATAGAGTGTACTAAAATCTGACTAAAAATGCCTCACCTGAGACTGCAGCATATATTGCCTTGACCAGTGCTTAGGAGGACACCAGCTACAACCCACTTGTTAACATCGAGGTATCTTAGTTTTTTATTTATAGTTTAATTAGAAATATGGCCTGAAAATACCTGAACTTATGTTCTAAATCAGTAGATTTAGTGTCAAGGAGGTGGATGAGTGAGTTTTTCTCAAAGCAAATGTCCAGTCTTAGGAGTCTTGGCAAAGCAGATATCAAGATAGATTTTTTAGTATACTTATTCATGTCCCAGACCCCAGAAAAAGAATGATTATCATATGTCATATCCAGCACCTTGTTGCTTACAACAAAAAGAAACAAAGAAGTCCCCACATATAACTGATCCTAGGAATCTACAATGGTATTTTCTAGATTAGAATTAGAGGTAATTCAGTATTTGTAATGAAACTCCTTTTCAGTAATTTGTATTCATCTAAAATCGCAATCCCTCAGACATGTCCATTATACCCCCATTAGTCTGCATGGGGAGACAGGTTCAGTTCCTTTTGGCCACGGACATGTTTTTTGACCTACCGTAAAATCACTGGAAGTTGTACTGAAAGATGTTAATAGAGACACTGAGTTTTTCTAAATTCCAAGGTCAGTACTTCCATTGAAATCAAAAGCTTCTGGGTATCCCCTACCTCTCTATTCAAACACTTAACTCTCCTAAGAAGCTCCTCAGCACTGTTGCCAAGTTTGTGATGCCTTCTCTCTCAGTACTCAGGGTACAATGGGTAGATTGGCCAACTGAGCTGATTGTTAAATGCTTATATTTATTTATGCGCACTAAGTAATTGGCACCATTACCTGTGGAGCAGAATACGGCAGTGACGCTACAGCAGACAAGCATATGACACTTAGATTACCTACCCACTGTGCTCATCCCCTTTTGCTGTGATTACCTCCTTACCACACTCACAACTAATCAAATTAGGGGTTACGTCCATCTGTTCTGAACCAAAATCCACGGCATGGTGTTAGGGTGGAATCAAGCCCAAGACCCGTTCCTTGCTCAGTCCTGGCATCCACCTGTGGTGCTGCACACTGACCTCCCCTCAGCCGTCTATTATGGCGACATCCTGTGCGAGAGGCTGGTGAGATGAATTTAATTGAGAAATTAATGTACAGCAGGAGGGCAAGAAAGAGAAAGGAAAATACGTGAAAGTAGGAGTCTTACAGCTGTTTGTCATACAGAGATGTGAAATTGGTAGTCATTATGCTCTACTGCTTCTAGACAAATAGTTTCCAAATTAAACAATCTTTAAAGAGATAGATACGCAGGAAAGGAGCTTCCCTCCTTTGTGCCCAACCTGTCAGCCTGCTCCTAAAGAACAATTTAATTTTTTCTACAAAAACAAATGCAAGAGTATAAGGAATTATATGATAGGACTAGGTGACTGTCACCAATTTYTCCAGTGATGTACTGTTGTAAACAGAAAAATAAACAGCTCACTACTGTAAAAAATTACAGGGCTGTAAATCCACCAGGAGATTGTGGTGAAATCATAAACTATAAGAACAGAGCTCAAGTGGCCTTATACAGTCACCACAATGCAGCAATGGAATTATAGCCCTATAACTCAAAATTTACTTAGTTCTTATACTCAAGAGCAAGGAACTAAGCTTTGGATCAACATCCAGCACAGACTGTCCAGGTTTGCTTTTCTCCTCCTGTTCTTTCTGCCTCTTAATCTTTTACTGCCCTGGCACTGCACACAGCTCTCATTTTTCCTAGCACTTCCCTAACAATGCGGCAACTGCCACCAGAGCTCCTTTGCTGTTGGGACTAAAACTCCTTGATTTTGTCTTTTAAGAAAATTGGTGTGAGGTTCAGGGAACTGAGTAGCAAATTAACTGACTTGGCATTTGATAAGGATTTTGAGGAACAGTATCCTATCGGAAGTTCCTGATGCTCAAGCCAATACACCAAGAGTTGAAGAGTGACGCTTCAGGCCATTGCCAGCCCATCCCAGAAATGCTGGACACTACTGGTAACTCCTAGAAGGACCAATAAATGTTTTTTACTCATAAAGGTTTAGACACTTCTCTCAGGCTAATGGTGTGATTCTTAGGATGTCCTGCACAGGGACAGGACTCTATGATCCTGATGGGTCCCTTCCAACTCAGCAGATTCTATGATTCTATAATAAATTAGGGATCCCTGTGCCACAGTTTTGAAATGTTCTCCTTCAAAACAAAGTGAGGTTGAACACAACTGTTTCAGTATATATGGGCCCCAAACTAGCACAGCAACTAAACCTGAGTAATCCTGGTGTTTTCTTCTAGATTCTTTCATTTGAAAGTTGCATATCCCATCCCATATTCAGGTTCTAGATTTGTGCTCTCAGTGCTTTTTTTTTCTTATTTATTTCTTCATGAGCTTTCCTCATTCAACTGCCCAGAGACATCACAGATGAGCTGCAAAATAGCCAATGCACGGGTTCCAGTACTCATTTGCACCTTATCATTCCCAGTCTTCCCATTAGAAACCTTCTGATCCCATAGTCACACCCTAGGGATCAGATCTTCACAAGAATCTGTCCTCTGTATTTCAGACAAGCAGGGAAGCACAGACAATTGCCAAAAAAAATAAACTAAGAGGGAGGGAAAGTAGGGGAGAAAAGTGACTTTTTTTTTCACAGGACCATAAAAATTTCAGTGCTAAAGCAGCCAAGCTGTCCAGCAATATCCAGTACCTAGTGTCAAAGAAAGCTGCACGAAATCTGTAATAATTGGACAACTGTCTGCACTGTTAATCTTGTCTCTTTTCTGTCAAGTTGGTCTCTCTTCCAAATCCCTATTTCAACCAGCTGAGAAGCTCTTGACCCTCTTCCTGGGAGGTGGCCCTGGCAGAAAGCTTGCTCAAATAAGCTGGACCTGCTTCTCCAGCTTTGTCGGTAAAGCCCTTGCAGTCTTTTTCTCACTCCATGGAACATAGGTGTTTTCCCTTAATTTTTTTCCTCTCCTAAATTGCTTACATTTTTTCCTAAAGTGAAAATCCACAATTCAGCTAACATATAATTTAATCTTCAAACTCCTGTGTTTATATACAATGCACAGGGGAACTATTAAATGAGCATAATATTTCTAAGGAAAAAACATTCTGAATAAGGGGAGAACAAGGAATGAAAGTATTTGTATCTATAACTAACACAGGTTCCAAACTGAAAAAGTGAAGGGAAAACATGGAATAATGAATCTATTAAGAGTCCCTTGGTTAATAGCTAACTTGAATAAAATCTACTAATGATTTTTTAAAGTCCTGAAGGAGTTTTTAAGGCATAATTTAATGTTGTATTTTTTTCTCATGCACTTTCCATTGCTGCCTGTGGACTCTAGATTTAATCAGATTTCTCATTCTTGTAAGACTTTATGAAGTCTTTCTTGATTTGCAGCCAACCAAAGCACTTTTAATAATGTATGGTAAAAGGGTTTAATTTTTAATAGACAAGAATGGGCAAGAGCTGCTACAAGCGATAGTAGATTGGTAAGTATGGTATTACACTCTGCAGAGTAGTTAGTAAAAAAGAATGTATTTATATCCCAAATGTTATTGAAAACATGTTTATTTTATTACTAACACAAATTTATAATTGAAGAACCTGTCTAATCTGGAATTATTGTTCACACCTTATTTACCAAGAAGACAAAGTCATTTTCAGCTTGTTACCATAACAGCTCAAGCCTCTCATTGTTTTCCTGTCTCTCATGCTGCCTTGCTGCTTCAAAAGCTCAAGGACAAAAAATTAGAACATGAAGTTACATATCTATAGTCTGGATTCAGGGAACCAAGGAGGAAAATATCTTCTTATGCTGGTGACTGATTCATAGGAATTAACCTTAAAATAAGATTATTTGTACCTTGATATTTGTATACATTTGTCCTTTGTTTACTACTACCCAGCTAACAGGAAAGCTCAGAGATACATGCATGTGAAAATGTGGTTTAAAACTAAAGGTCTGATTCCGCAAATCAGAGAGGGCTGTTTCATAAATGTTCTTTTTCCATACCAAGCTACAGTACACAATGAAGGGGGGTTTCATAGTGGAGTAAGTTCTCCTATTCTTCTGCAAAATGCCAAAAACCGAGCTAATGCCTTATTAATAAAGATTGAAATTATCACTGTGTCCACAGTAAATTTACAGATGGTGAGGATTTATACCTGTGATATTTCAGCACAGCCATTCCTGATGTAGTATTGGTTTTCTAACGAAATGAGGCAAATCTTTTCCTCTGTGCATAAGTATGTGTCTGTCAGTCATCCTTGATAACTTTCAAGTGTAGAAGTCAAGTTCAGTTAAATTGCAGGGAGAAGTCTCTCTGAAATAAAAGGCATAGCAAGAGAGGATAGACACATTGCTCACACAAAGATCCTACAGTGAGGTTAATCCTTACTGGACCTCAGAGAATACACACTGTCATTTAATATTCAATCAATAAGTTAGGGGAAAGCAAGCTTCACTGGTTCCCCTGATCACTGAAATATTTATCATCAGTATGAGAGGGACACCAGGCCTACATCTGTATACGGTGTCAGGATACTGAGTGAAGTGGAGGTGTATCTATCTGCTTAGAGTCATATATATTCCAGGCAAATACACCTTGCATTGTGCACCAGAACTGAAGCACAACAGAGCAAAGCCAACACAACCACTGCATGCCATAGGAAGGGGTGAAAAATGAATAGAATTGCTTGCCACTGAAAAGAATTATACCTTTTTAAATCTTCTTACTTCAAATTGAGACATAGGATAGGTCATATAATACATAATGGCAAAATGAATATATTATGAATGATTTATCATTATGGAAATGCACAGATGCTTATTGGTGGCATGAGTCATATAACACGCAATTTTCACACAATATGTTGTTAATAATGGATAAGGATTTATCAGTATGATCTCATATAAAAAAAAGAGCAATATTAAAACTTGTTCTTTCGCTGGAATCTAATAACTGTGCATGGAGTTGCTTATGAAATTGAGCTACTTTTGCCATTACTACTAATTATATTTTAATGTCAAATTTTTAAAGTAGATATCCATCAGCTTGTCACAAATCAGATCCACCTTACTGTTATACCAATAAGACAAACTGCTCCTACCTATGTGCCAAAATGTGCCTACCTACATTAAATGAAGGGGAAAACAGAAGCAAACAGTACCTTGTCCTAGTTTGTCATATGTACCAGCGGGAATACTCTTTAAACTGTCCCCGCCTGTGGGGCTTCTTTCACATGTAGATGGCTGGGCTCATTCCTATTGAACTGGGAAATTTTCAAAACAGAAGTCCAGTTATGTTCAAATCCGCTGAACAGCTTGGCTGAGGAGTGATGTAAGATCCGATTTAAGATAAAACAAGTGTAGGACCAGAGACCAAGAACTCAAAAATTGTTTTCAACTATACGCAGAGTTGGGCACATTCCCCTCCATGTGCCTAAATCAGACCCTTTGTGGATCAAGCTGGAGCAATTAAAGAATAAAGAGCCCACTTCTACAACACAATGTGTCACCAACAAATGTGTTTTCCCTCCGCAAATAAATAATTTTAATAGATCGTGACAGGATGCCTCAGCTGCCTCAGCTGGAAGGCAGCTGGGCCAGCTTACGCTGCTACTGAAGTCACGATCACATTGATGAAGAGCACTCATGTTATCCATTCTGGTACTTCAGCACTAGGGACTGACAAGTCCTTCCTCAGGAAAGGTAATGAACAATCACTGTAAGTGCTTGACTTGAAATTTCCAAGGAGTTCCTGATGTAGCGCCATCAAAGGCAAATTAATTCATGAGAAAGTACAGAGACACACAACTCTCTGACTGCCTGGCCTGCAAAACACCTGAAAACTTCACTTTATGTTGATTAGGAAATCAACATACATAGGAGACAAGCTGCATGTCAAGAAAGCCTGATTCAGCTTGGACAACAGCAATACATTTTCTTTTTCTGTCTAGGGAAAGCAGAATTTGTATTTGTGCCAAACAATGCAAGAGAGAGTTTTTGGATCTTGCCATTGCCATCTAACTTAGAAGGCAAATACCTTCACAAAGTTAACTGCAAGATCATTGATCAAGAGTGGTTCATAAACCAACAGCTAGATAAAAGGAAGGCCCGGTGGTAAATGACCACATTAGATAGATATTAGAGCATGAATTGCATTTTTTTATTGTCTTTATTGTTACCATAAAGAAAAGGAACTTGGAAAATCTATCTATTCCCACAGATTGAAGTCCCCCTGACATGAAGCTCCAAGGAGTCAGGAACCCACATTCAGCCCTTAGTGAAAAGAGACTATTACTGCCCCTGACCTTCCAGAGCACTAAGAGGACATTGGCTCCTTCTGGAGGTCTTCATTGACATTTTATTCTCTCTGTTTTCTAAAGAATTTGGCTCAGACTTGCAAATACAAAATTTTGGTATCCCCAAAATTCCATTTCCCTGCCAAGAGTATTATTTAAAAACTGAAGACAGGTCACCTACTCTGAGGAGAGGGATCATACCAAGGCACTCTGAGGACAAATGCATCATCATGCTTTCTTACTTCCTGCACACATGGTTTACGTATTCTCATACAAGCTCTCTTCATGAATCACTACCGGTACAGGATCTTTTCCCTCCCTATCTATCCTGTTCTAAAACACCTCGTAGAACAGTCTCAGAGAATGCAAGGGGGACCACTGGCCCTTGAGACTATCCAGAACTGTGCTTATTCCCATCACATGAGCCAGAAATTGAGCTTGCAGCTCAGAAAGCCAACTCTGTCCAGGGCTACATCAAGTGTGGCCAGAAGGTGAGGGAGGTGACTCTGCCCCCATACTCCACTCTCATGAGATCCCACCTGAATTACAGCATCCAGCTCTGGCTCTTCTGATGTAATAAGGACATGGGCCTGTTGGAGTGGGTCCAGAGGAAGGCCACAAAGATGATCAGAGGGCTGGAGAACCTTTCCTATGAAGACAGGCTGAGAGATTTGGGGTTGTTCAGCCTGGAGACAGGAGGGCCCTGCGGAGACATTATAGCACCTTCTGGTACCTAAACGAGCCTACAAGAAAGTGGGAGAGAGACTTTTTGCAAGAGCCTGTAGTGAAAGGACAAGGGCGAACAGCTTTAAATTAAAGACACTAGATTTGGATTAGATATAAGGAAGAAATTCTTCACTATGGGGGTGGTGAGGCACTGGAACAGGTTGCCAAGAAAATTTGTCCCATCCCTGAAAGTGTTCACGACCAGCTTGGATGGGGCTTGGAGCAACCTGGTCTACTGGAAAGTGTTCCTGGCTATGGCACGGGGGCTTGGAACTAGATGATCTTTAAGGTCTCTTCCAGCCCAAAACAACCTGCAATTCTATGGTCTTTGAAGCCAACCTTTTCTGCTGTCAGCCCAGGCCAGAAGGCTTGCACACCACAAAGAAACAAAGAGGAAAAAAATGTAAATAGTGTGTGCAACAGCAACAGAAAGTGACACACAAAAGCCACTAACCAATTAAAATACATTATTTTCTCACAGGAGCTCCTCATTAGCTACTGATACCGTTCTCACCTATTTTAGCAATTTGATGGTCTCCTGTCACATAAAAAATGACCAGACTCTTTGACACCCTCTCTATCTCAAGAAGTTCATCTAAGAGAAACTGTTCCCTTTTCACTTCCAGCTCTGTCAATCAGGGATTTCCCTCTGAAGGCTGCTTATGACTTTCAGGATCTCTGTTTCAGGGAATCTACGGTAGACATGGCTTCATACACACACCCATTAAAACTGCCAACTTAATTAAAAAATGAGGTTACTTGCAAATCCTTCAGCTTCACTTTGCAGCAGACAGTAACCCATTGTCAAGAGATAAACAGTCCATACTATCCACATTGCCTGCAGTATTAAACATGTTCTCTCGGGACAACATTGCCAGTGCTGTGATGAGACAGACTTTTTACAACGCTGGTGTTGAGTTGCAAAATCACATGTCTAGAGTCCAGTTTTCAGTGTGAGTACTCACTGCAAGCAATCAGGTTTGCTCCATATGGGGCTGATTTTAAGTACTAACTTAAATCAGTTCGAGAATTTAAGAATAACAAATGGAAGAACAACACAATATGCTTTTTTTCTAATGTTAGCCTGGCTCACCAGCCTATGTAGCAACCAATTCAATGTGCACTTTAAGGATACATTGAGTGTGCATCCTGAAATCTCCTTCTGAGACAGAACACGCACAGGTAGTCCAGTGCTTTCACTGCATTCAGCAAAGTGGCAGATGCCTTTCTAAAAAGCACCATTGGATATTTGGCCTTAGAAATATAACCTTTGGAATTTCTAAATATTTAACTTAYGAGCAAGGATTTAAAAGCATTCTGAATGCAAATTAACATGTCCAGTTTAGAGCATAGACATTATGTACGTCAGTAGATCACGCTGACACATAACATTTCTTATGACCTGATCAACAACTTCAACAGACAGCACCTGATTTCAATGAGCCAAACATCCCTAGCTGTACGTAAGCATAAACAAACATTCTATGGTCCAAAAGGATTGTTTAAGCAGAAGAATGCTTACAAGGGGAAAGCTTCCATTCATAGTCCTTCTGAGGACACTGATACAAAAGAAAGAAGCAAGGTGATTTTGTCTACTGGTGATGGAGCACTGTGGCTATTGTATATCCCTGCTGCTGTGGCTCTCAAAATTAGCTAATTAAGACATACTTCACCAGAAGAAAATATTTGTAAAGTCAGCGTGTCCCTAACAAGAAGTTATGTTGTCTAAAAAGCTTCACAAAAGAAATTCCCAACATTTTGCAAATATATTCAAATTACCTCCCTAATTAATATTAGGAATTTGAGCTTTAGAGACTGACATCATAGTGAAAAAAATTTTTTTTGTTTTCTGGTTATATAAAAAGATGGCAGTTTTCTTTTCTGTACAGATTTGGAGCTCTCTAAGTGAGCAAAATGAAAATAATTTCAACCAAGTTTATTCTGTTTTCTTTAGCTACAGTGGTCTTTCTAACAACAAATAGCGTGTGCCTAAATGAACCGATGAAGTCCAGTCTGCAGAGCAGAGAAGACAATGACGATAAATATTATGAGGTAAGATCTGTATTACTACGACACATTATTTGGGGGAACTGTGGGTCAGATCCGGAGCACATTGGAAGTTTTGGCACAGGCTCTCCTAGCCTCATTGCACAGCATTCAGCATTACAGCACTAGCAGTATGAAAAAACTTGTTGAAAGGATTTTCAGGAAATTCATTTGCTCAGATGCACATACCGTGTAAATCAACTCATGTTTCAATTTTCTTGCAATACAGCTTTGTGATTAGGCTGAGACATTTTCTGAAATGTTTTGTACTTACACAGTGGGTCCTCAATTAACATTCCTGTTAGGCATTTTATGAACATAATATAACAGATAGATTATTAATCCAAAATTAATAAAGGCATGCTTGTAATACTCAAAGAATAATGATAAATAGAGAACATTTTAAATCTAATATAGTTAATGGTCTTAAAATTTTACTCTGGAAAGTGACTATAAGAATTTCTTTGCAGGGTTGCACATTTATTACGTCTCAATAGATACCAAATGAAATTTGCACATTTCATCTGTATTATTTTTCATGTCTGCCCTCTAAATACTCCCCGGGAAATGGGAGCCAACCTCTCTTTTTGACTTATCATCGTTGGTATAATAAACATCCTTCAAAACAAAATACAATTTTAATTATGCTAGTCAAATTCTCTGATCTTTAGCTCACTGTCTTTTATATACTTCCAGAAGAGGTGTGCAGGTGCAATCAGAGGGATAATTTATTTAATGTTTTAACCATGAAGTATGAACTAGAATGGCTTGTTCCCCTTCTCTGCCAGTAACTGGAGAAGCTCACAGGGAAGTCAAACAGGGACAAGGAAGTGAAATCAGGATTAGTAGCATTTGCATCTGTAACTGAAATTTAAACCCATATTTGTACATATTTGCTGTTAAGGCTTGGAAACTTATTTTTGGCACAAAAGGAAGTGATTTTCAATACGCCAAAGGAAGAACACTGTTCTGTAAGAAGGGTCATATTGATACAGCTATTTTTCAGGCAACAGCTGCCCTTTATATCATGAGACACGTAAAATACTAGGCTTAGTTCTTCATTGTATGTCAGCATAAACACAGAAAGTATATTTTGTGCTGGTTGCACAAAAATTAGGAGCCCAGGAACTCCCAATGCATCTTGTGTACCAGTGGAGGACTAAAGCCACTTAAGGTCAGGGCAACCTCTATGCTGCAAAGCCGCAACAGAAATTATGTGAACTTGACCCAAATGATTTCCATAAATTTCCCTGTCTGTTAGCCTGGATGGATACTGGGTCCAAAGCATCCACCCAATGCTTAGGAAGAAATGAGCTATACCTTCAAGTAGCTTGGTTCATCCTCTTGTTCATCCAGGCCAGATGAGTAAGAATCTGGGTCTGTGTCAAGTCACTAAACATATTCAGCATTTTCCCCTCCAGACAACTTCAGGTGGTGATATTAGCAAATGTGGGTGTGACTATGACTGCTGTCCACTCTTAACCCAGGTACTGACATCTATGTCCAGAAATATTTCTAACTGACACCATTTGAACTGCACCATTTGCTGATACTGATATGGAGATGTGCTCTTGTGGTCAGAGTTCTGAAAATGTAAGCAGGACCATGTCGGCATATGAAGCAGCTCACTTTACAACAGGAGTTTAGCAAACACAACTAAAAAACATTACATATTCAAAAAAATAAGACTATTACCCAGCAGCTTTCTAAGGAGGTATGAAATTGAATACTTTGTGTGATTGGTAGCTGGAGTAATGCCCTATAAAATGAAAGTCTCCTTTTTTATTTATTTTTCTCTAGATTAAAGACAATATTTTGGAAGAAAAGCAGAGGAGTCTCAATTTTGAAGAAATGGAAGACTGGGSATCAAAAAATGTCGTTAAAATGAACCCTTTTACAATAAACAAGATGCCAAATTCAGTTGCTAATTTACCTCTTAGATTTGGAAGAAATTATCCACAAGAAAGAAGCATTAAACCATTTGCTAATTTGCCCCTGAGATTTGGAAGAGCTTTTGGAGAGAACATACCTAATCATGCTCCAAAGGTATCACACAGGCCTGGGAGATCTCCACTTCTTAAAGGTTCCAGTCAGTCACTTCTAAATTTGCCACAGAGATTTGGGAAGTCACTGGCTGCCAGTCTTCCCCAGGACGTTCAGGACTCTGAACCAGGTAATACTACACAAGTTTTCGAGCCACATATTAAAATGTATATTAAATCATAGGTTAGTGATGATCAAATACAGCTAGAATTTCTCAAGGAATATTCCTAAGCATTTCAATATGTGTTTAATTTGCCAAAAGAAAGATTGCAGTTCATCAAATCAAAAAGTCTCATCAAAAGAAGCAGTAGAGAATCTTTTTATAAAATCTTTTATAAAGAGAAGATGCCAAATAGCCAAATCTGAAAATCTTCATATGACAGGATTAGGTTTGATTTTTTTTAGATCAGGTTTCATTTTGAAGTTATAGCTTTGGTGAAGAAGGTTCAGAATCATTAAAATATCCCATTTCAGCACTATAAAATTACAAACTTACCTAAAAACTACTCTTCCATTTTCTAAATTTATGCCAATTTGAGTTTAAAAAAGACAAAATTCCAAGCTGAATAGCAGCATTTTGAAAATGTTTATTTCTCACCTGATCCTGTGATTTTTTCATATTTTCTTACTGAGACAGTGTCTGAGATTTTGATTTTTCATTCCAAGTTAACATGAAAAATTTTTTTTGACATCTCAGAATATTTTTCAGGATACAAAAACTATTTCCTGCCCATTACTAAGAATAATTTAAGCCAGCTCTTCAATAACAGTCCTTATCATAACTGCTGCCTTACTGGAACTGCCCATTTGTCTTGTAACCAAGTTTCAGTTGGCTACCCCTGACCTCCATCTGACATATGCATAAAGTAGAAGTTCAGGCCAGGAAAGATAACTGATATATTAGAAGCCAAGGTTCTCTCTCATTTAATTTGGTTCCTTTCATTCCTTTCTCACTGTCTCACCCAATTATAACAGCTTTTGTTTTATTTGTCTGGTATTTTTAGGGATATGAATTCTAGCACGTTAATACTGGAGTGAAATTATGAAGACAGAATCTGAAAGACCTGGAAAAGCTGCAATGTGTTTTCAAAACTAAAGGTCATGGAAAGGAAATGTGAATTGAAATGCAAACCCGCCTTCATGTTATGCATAATGTATTTATTCCGTACAAACCCTTGACATATAAGGCAATGATAATTGTAGTGATTGTTGTAGTAGTTTACTTCAGTGGCAGTGTAGTATAAATTCTATTTACTTCTGTGCAACTTATGCCCTACTGGTTGTAAAACCTAATTTCAGAACAATGGCTATATAATTGAAAGCATTCTGAGCAGAATTAAAACAAGCATAATATGAATAAAGATGCATGGTTCAAATAAAAAGAAGCCTATGATGTGAATAACAATCAGAAGCAGGATCAAAACTGCTGATAGCCTTTGTGTCATATGCAGATAAAGAAAATTAAGTAAAATGTTGGGAAAACACTTTTCCTGCTTTCTGTGAGTCATCTTAGATATAAATCTGAAAGGCAAMTTATTTCTCTGGTAGTTGGCTCCTACACCTCCTTTCTGCTCACCAGCTAGTCCAGCTTTAAATTGACATTAGAATCACACACAGAAATGGGTCCCTTCATCAGTAGCCATTTGATGCTCAGTCTGTTCAATAGCTTGTAACCAGAAAATCTGTCTCTCCAGTTCCTAGCCTTCAGACCCACAGGTCCCTTTGACTCTCGGTCTCCCTCTCTCCAGTGTCTGGCAATCAGACCACTCACTGTACTCGCCAGCTAGCCTGGCTGGAGATTTGCTATCAGAGCATACACACAAGTACAGTGTCCATGCGCACTCATATAGCAAACCATTCAATTATTGAATTTGACCAGAAGATAAGATACACTGATGATCAGGAACAAGGCATAGCCTGACTAAAATTACTGACAGCAGCTCCACTGCATGCAGCTCATCTCTTTTATCCCCCCTCTTTTCCAAATTCCTATGCTTGTTCTCCCCCCATCTATCTTGATCCTTCCCTTTGACTGTCTTTGGGGCTCTCAAAACTTTCCCACATCCCTTAAAACATCCCGTAACAAGTTTTATATGAGCCTACAAGCCCTCTCAAATATCCCATTATTTTGTTCTTTCCCATGAGATCCATGATACCAGATACAGAGCTCTGGCTGAATCTCCTCAGGGCATTGAGTGGTTCCTTTTGAGTTCCACCATGCAGTAATGTAAGAGTTCTGCTCTTTGGTGCTGTCTTGTTACCTCCTCTTCCTCACGGCTTGGGTATCTGAGAGTTTAATTACTTCTCCTGTCTCTTGTCTTAATCTTTATGCTGAATAACCAGTAACCAGACATTCCACATACCTTTAGAAGAACCTGGAAAAAAATCCTATCAAATTGATCAGATAAATTCATAGTTGGGACAGAGGCTGAATTGCCATTCCTCTACAAAGTTAATAAGGTTACTTGAAACACAACACTATTCAGCCTGTGCCTGGTAAATCTAATTCAATCCAAAGGAATCAGACTACAGTCCTGAGAATATCTATTCTCTTTACTCACTCATACTTGAAATAACAAAGATATAGGAAAATCTAAAGAGATAAAAAACAACGAGATTGCACCTTTTGAACATAAGAGTCCCAAACCAAACTYTGGGCTTCTCTCTGAGCCTCAGAAAACACTTTACCTAACAAATGCTGGTGAAAGACCTGTTTTGCAGTATAACACTTGGGTACAGCAGCCAAGTCCATGCTGAAGGACACTGGTCAACAAATTGCATGTGGGGAAATTCAAAGACCAGGCTATGAAGTAGAAGCCTTGTCATTGCCTGCCACCTGAACAGGTGTCATTCTTTCTTAAGTCAGGAAAACTGTGATCTTTAAGTGATTTACAGTCAAATGAACAGCAGAAGGAAATGCCCTGAACTTTGAGTTGTGTTTCTGGTCCTGCAAACCTCACTGCATGTCATGTGAACCAAAAGCAAATAAGATTTGTGAGAATCCCTGAGCAGCAACAGAAGCTCCCTTTTTAAGGCACATATCACCTAGCAACAGGGATAGCGTACACATCAATTGGCATTAATGATGGCTGCTGTGGGAGGAAAGCAGAAGCCCAAACAGTGGCCCAGCAGCAGGTACAATTAAGTTGTCCTCTTATTGCAAGCTTCATAGCATGGATACAGGAGATGGCTATTGATTTATTTTCCCTCAGCAGAGGAACAGCTAGGTGAAAAGTACATAAAGTAGGAATTATGCTATGCTGTGCAAAATTTCTGTTTGGGTTGAGAGCACATGAGCCAAGAAAACAATCACTGGATAGAGCAACAGGAGGAGAAGGGGAACAACAGGCAACACACATTGCTCTAGCTATCACTCACTGGATTATTTATTATCCGTATACAGATACTATTCAAGAATTGGGAAAAAGCAAGCAAAGGACTCAAGTAAATCAATTGACAGACCATTGAGGCTTACTGGCATGAATTCTTGTAGGGTTCAGGAGCTCCCAGCCTTCCTTGCCATACAAGTAATATTTATACCTATTATTAAAGTCTCCACGCAAAAACACCAGGCTTATTTTAGGTTCTGACTTAAGCTTATAGAGAAGACAGCTGACAATCTACTGATTAATTTATAAGTCCACAGGCTTATCATAGAGTTGATTTCAATATATCATTTGGACAGATTTAGTGGAGTGTAAAGTGACACTTTTGGTTTACCCTCAGAAAAAGCCAGACTTGGGAATCTGGCATTTGAAATCTGTCAGTCTTAGATTCCCTTCAATTGCTTTTGCAACCGCCTTTTGCATTTTCTTTAAAATATAACAACTGGACTATACTTAGTCATCACAGACCACTAGAAATTTCCAAACTCTAAACAATACACTTTAAAAATTTCAAGTTTAAGAGTACCCAGTAGCAGGAATTGGAAATGTTTTCATTAGTGACACCCGCTAAAGTATACCTGGTACAGATACATTGACAGCCGTAGATATCTGATTTGCATTTTTTTGCTCTTGTGGTGACATAACATGTAGAAGGGCCTCAGCTAGTGCCGCTCAAATCTTTGTAGCACAGAGTATGGATGAGAAAAATCTGTGCTATTAGGAAAGAAAAGGGAGGCTTACAGTATCCTTGTGTTCATTTTATCTCAAGAACGATGGATAGTGTAAAATACATTTTTCTATCTTTTCACATCTATGCACATGTATCCTATGCAGTGATTAGTCAGAAAGTCAGTCCTGTGGCCTCACTCAGAACCATATCCAATTAAAATTTTGGTGAAAGCCAACAAAAAATGGATTTCTCTTACAGTTGTCATCCAAATTATCCACCTAGAGTCCTAGAGTTAACTGGTAGAATAAATATTCTAGATTGGCATTCAGAAAACTCAGACACCTTTGTAGGCTACCATTGTACCTGTAGTATCAAAAAAAGTATATGGTTTAACAGATTTCTAAAACCAGAAGGTATTAAATGCTATTTAAGTTCACTCCACCCCTTTATTACCATCCGACAACCTGCTGATAGTGCATAAAGCGAAAGGAAGAACAAAAGGTTATTTCCATTGTTTGCAGGTCTTAGAAAAGGAGTCAGATGATTAAGACATACATGGGTCAGCAAAACCTTGCACAGGAAAATACATTTTGCTACATCCCAGATTTTCAGAGGCACCCAAGTCTGGCTTTGTCTCACACAGCAACACCTCAGCAGATAATTATTTCTTTTAAGGCCCTGCTTTCAACACGAGGTTGGACCACATGATCTCCAGAGGACCCTTTTAACCCAAACTTTTGTTTGTGATTCTAAAATTCTTCAAGCTTGGGAGCTGCAAGGCTAAGGCAAGACTGTCAATTCACAAAGGAATCTTTATGTCCATTTCCTTATGTACCTTTATAACTTTGATCCCAAGTCCCTCACCAAGCAAGTGTAGGTCACTTACAGCAGCAGAAGGTTTCTTAGTCAATAGCAGTAATGGTGCAGGTGGGTAGGAGCAATTAACAGTTTCCATTTTCTGGAACTGTGCTATTTCCCCCTATTTTGTCATATTTAGGACACTTCCTCTGGGTTTGAAGCGTTTGCACTTAATACACTTATCTCATCTCTGATGCTTATAACAATTGACTTCTGACACACCTATCAATTACCATATAAAATGATGTCCAGCTCTTTCTCTCTTGCAACGCTTTGGAAATTATAGGCACAAGATGGAAAACAAATAAAACCATAAAAGTCAGTTCATGGTTCAACAAAGAGAAAGCAAAGCTTGCATCAGAAACTTCCTTCTGTAACTTTTCTCAGAATTTCAATAATTCAGACAGACCCAGAGGGTTGATCTTACATATAGAGCTAGAGATAGCCAATAACAGAATAAGGAATATTTTCAGTCCTTTCAGTTGCAGCTTCACATTTTACCATATTCCAAAACATTTATTCTCCTTTCTCCTCACATCTATTTGATACCTCAGCCATACTGAAAGAAATGTTTAAATAATAGAAACAGGAACTAAACATCACGTGCTGCGCACTATAGCACAAATGCACAGACATCCAACAACGCGATATGTGGGTTCTAGGGCACACAGAACCATGTAGCTGTCTCTGCAAATACCACATTTTTGCATATACAGGTAACAAGTGATAGATGAAAAGTGGTTCAAAACCAGAGGCAAGTATTAGGAATTCTTTAAATCAAAACTTTGCTTGTGTTTTGACCCTCAGTTCCTAAAGCCACCCCACCTCACATAAAAGAAAACATTAAATTAGTTTGCATCACTGAGGTTCAAAGTACCTTATATCTCTGAGGAGCTTTATACTAAATTTTTTAGTTGAAAACAGATTTACAACTTGCAGAGATAGATACTTCTGGTGGGCTGATTCAGGATGGACACAAGCTGCCTACCAAAGCCACCATATCACTTCCTTCTTCAGCTGGACAGATAAGAAAAAAAATATAACAAATGTCTCATGGGTGAAGAAAAGGAATATCACGCCCAACTGCTCCAGGTCCTCCTCTCCAGCAGTGCAAGCGATGGGGAAAGGGAATTTGGGTCAGTTAATCATATGATGTCTCTGCCATTTCTTCCCCTTCAGGGGAAGGACTCCTCACACTCTTCCTCTGCTCCAGCATGGGGTCCCTCTTACAGGAGATACTGCTCCATGGACTTCTCCAGCATGAGTTCTTCCCATAGACTACATATCTTCACAAACTGCCACAGTGTGAGTCCCGTCCATGGGGTGCAGTCCTTCAGGAACAGACTGTCCAGCATGGGTCCCCCATGGAGTCACAAGTCCTGCCAGCAAACCTGCTCCAGTGCACACTTCCCACAGGGGTCACAGCCTCTTTCTGGCATCCACTTGCTCTGGCATGGGGTCCTACATGGGGTGCAGGGGTACAGCCTGCCTCACTAAGGTCTGAAGGATGCAGGGGAATCTCTGCTCCAAAACCTGGAGCACTTCCTATTTGGATGAATTAGTGAAGGAGAACAGAGGGGAACTTTTAAAAATCATCTTCTTTTAGCTGCTTAACTCTGTTGGTACTTAAAATACATCCACATCTAGGGGTCATAAAAGTGTTTGGAATTTATTCTATGGCCAATATGGAGAAACTTATTTGTAAAAGAACGGAGGTAAACTTTCTTTGAACTCTGCTGTTGAAGARAGAGGCTCAAGAAAAACATAAACGCATATGTTTGGTGCTGAGCTTGTCTTTGAGCGTGGTTACCGTTTTGACTAACTACCTACTTGCCTTTAGAGACCATCATCAATTCTGAGAGCTGCAGGTTTGCCTGTCCCTCAAGAGGCATTTCAAATGAAATTTTACAGCCCAATTCAGCAGCTGATTTCTTTTGGCAGCTAGGAAAGAAAAGTCAGAAGTTTAATTTAGATTCCTGTGAAGAAATTAAATAGCAATGGAGGTACTCCAGGGTAACCTATAGTGTAGTTATACAGGGATCACATATGGCTTATGGAATCTTGAAAGAAGTGTGAACCCAGGTGATTCTGAATTGCTCTTGACGTGTCAGTCTGCAGAAAGAGCAGGGGAGGGGAAAAGAGCAGACAGTTTTCAGAAGGTACTTCCTGTGTCAGCTCAGCTGCCACCACATGTTTCTAGAAATCCTGTATTTCAAGACATTTCCTAACAAATGTGTTCTTGCACACATTTATACTGCACATGACTTTATGAATCCAGGGGTGTCCTGGAGGATTTCAGAACCCACCCTCATCTCAAATGTGTACCTAGTGATAAATTCTTTCTGGGCCTTATTTCCCTCCGCTGATAAGTGCAGATGGTGCACRGTTTGGCACTGACACAACATGTGCAGTAGTGATTTACTTAGTTACCCCAAAAATCACCGAGATGAGGATACAGTAAGTTGGGCTGACTGAAAAGGAGCATGTAGAAAAAAGTTTGCATGTACAAAGTAATGCAGCTTTTCCCCCCTATTTTCCAACACATAATAGAAAAATATTCTCATTTGTTAGTATTAATTGACAGTAAATAGTCTACTTTTGTTTTTTATAATACTTTTCTCTTAGATCACTATTGCATTACATGCTCTCACATGTGCTACAAAATTTCTTGTTCAGACCCTCACCAGCTAACGAACACAAGACAGATCACTGTGCATGCATGTATACCTATTCTGTCTCTGGATGCTTGACTATCAGAAAATGTGATAAGTGGCAGCCTTAACTGAAACAATTCAACCCTCTATAAGCCTGTATTGGACAGCAATATTCATACAAGGGATAAATGGTCACCCTGACACTGTATAGGATCTTTGTAAAATATAAATTGACCTTGTGGCCTTATCCTGCCACCAGCCTGGGATAAATCTAAAGTAACTCCAGTGGAATCGATGTATTGATTGATTAATTGACACGACATGGAAATTGAGTGCAAATTAACTTAAAAATAACATAAAGATTCACTGAAGTTGTGAAGAAGCTGCCACATGCCATTATGCAACATTCTTCATGTGAACAGACCAAAAGTGGGGCACAAACCCTAGAAGTGAAATTAATTTAGTGTCTAGAAAATAAATTCTCCTTAACTGTTTCTTCAAACATGCAAGTCACAGCTTCATATTCTGGGTTATGACATAAAACTAAAAGAATTATATGTAATTAATTTGATAATCTAAATAATCAACTATTATACTCAAATGAAAGATACACATAAATACATTTTATACAGAAAAACTGACTCGGGAATTCAAAACTTTATGTCTGTTCGCTAAAGTAAAACCAAGACACTTGCGATTATCGAAATGCCATTCAAGTCTGGAATTCCCGTCGTTGCAAAACTGCAAAACTGGCCCGTGGCCACAAGAGGGCAGAAAGAACAGTCCTTGTAAAGCTTGATTTCGGGGAGAATCGTGTATTCCCTCACAGAACCAAGGATGTAAACTGCCAAAAGAAACTCCTGAAGGAGTTAGGAAAATGAAAATTAAACAGTTAGCTTTACAAAATCTATCTGACGAACTTTCAATTTTAACGACTCTGTTCATCTCAACTTTCTGTCTTTAAATAGCCATTCCTAGAACAAAAACATTAAAAAAAAACCTACAATGACATTTGATATAAAGCTTGAAGAGAGGATTTCTTGCAATGTGTATTAAGCTGTCTATCAATGTTTTCTAACTTTTGCCTTTTAACACTAGCTTAAGGATATGTATCATTTCTCACTTCAATAAACTGCTTACTTTGGCTCTTTTTCGATCTGAATGCATGTGTAGCCCTCACAATATCATGGCTATCAAAATCAGTAAGAAGTCCAGAGAATGAGGTCTCAGTCTTCTTCACTGAAATGCTCACATCCCTCTGTTTTCTCCATCAAAATTATGGGGGAAATATGAATTAGATAAATAACGTTTCTTCCTATTTAGCTGAAATGGCCTCACCTTTTCTCGGCCCACCACCATGTAGGTAACACAGCTTTATTCACTTAGAAATGATGTTTCTATTTTTGGTTTCCACTGGCTATGTCCCGTTTCACCATCTGAAGCATACTGAGTTTCAGCATGGAGGGTGTACTGGTTTAATAACCATCTTGGAGAGTCTTCATCTTTTCTGCATTAGTCAATGGGAAGTTTATAAGATCTCTGCCCTGAGATCATATACGTACCACAGCAAAATACAAATTACTATTTTGTTGTTCTCGGGTTCGAATAAACACACGGAGACAGCTGTCAGGGTTCACCCACAGGCAGAGGCCAAAAGGGAGGAAGAAGAGAGAGCCGGCCTCTGCCCTCATTTTATTTATATGTTTTCAAAACCCACCGTGGATTGGAGGATGGGAATACCACCTCCTGCTGTCCACTGGTCAGCAATATTGCCTATCACATAGGTTAGGAATTCATAACAATCTTTGCCATTAGGTCAACAATTCGTGTTTACACAAAAGTGCGTGAGAAACTATTTCGCTGAACCAAAAACACTGCACATCTGAAGAACTGCAAAATGCAGGGCCACACTATTTTACCTGTCTGTCAGAGCCATCAAGTGATTTTAGTCCCTGGGAGCAGAATACTTTGCTTAAGAAGGCAGATTATGCTTTCAGTTCCTTGTTGTAAGGCTCCTTCCTCTCTTTGCCCCTGCAAAAGGGATAGTTGTCTTTATCCCACTTTCCACATAAGTGCTAGAGCATGGGAACAACTTTTGACATGCTGTCATTGTGGGATTGTAGGAGCAAGCAATCAACAGGGCAGTGGAGTAAGAGAGCAAAACTGTGGGCAAGCTCTCAAGAAAAACCATAAAAAGGTAGAAATGGAAGCACTACATGGAGAACTCGCTGCAGAACATGTTTAATATGCTTAGGTAGATAGCTTGAGTAGTAAAGTTGTCAGAGTTCTAATTGTCATGTTTAGGACTGGGTTGAAGTAATTTTTTCTTAGGTTTCCTGAATAACCTGGGAAGAATTCTTAAATGATGATGCCTTTTAATGCCACCTCATTTTTGTTTTTGATTTCTGATTTTCACAGCACTTTAGAAGTGGTTGTGACAAGTTTATTCCCTATGTTCTTCATGACACAAGATGGGACCAAAACCAGAAGAGTGTTTTACTTAGCAGTCTTTGGAAAGCCTGTAAAACACACATACATGAGTCTATCGGCCCTGCTGGGATGAGTGCTGAAGGAACTCACTGATAGTATCTTGAGGCCACTCTAAACCTTGAACAATCATGACAACTGGGAGATATGTCTGAGGACTGAAAGAAAGCAAATGCCACTTGTATTTTTGAAAAGAGCAGGAAGGAGGACCCAGGGAACTACAGGCTGATCAGCTTCATTTCCATCCTGCAAAGACATGGAATAACTCATCTTGGAAACCACTTCCAGGCACATGAAGGACAAGGTGATCGGGAGCAAGGATTCACCAGAGGCAAGCAATGGTTGACCCACCTGATAATGTTTTACAACAAAATGACTACTTGATAGACATGGTCAGAACAGCGGACATTGTCTACCTGGACTTAAGTCATGCTTTTGACACTTCCACATAAAATTCTCGTAGACGAGATGATGAATTATGGTCTGAATGAGAATGAAAACTGGCTGAATTGCTGGGCCCAGAGGGTGGTACAAAGTCTAATTGGAGGCCAATAATGAGCAATGTACTGCAGGAGCCAATACCGGGGACAGGTCTGCTCAATGTTGTCATAATGACCTGGGTGATGGGGCAGAGTGTATCCTCAGCAAGTTTGCTGACGATGGAAAATTGGGAGAAGTGCCTGATACACCAGAGGGTCACGATGCCAATCAAAAGGATTGGAACAGGCTGGAGAAATGGATTGACATGCAATTCAACCACTCCTGCGGTTCAACAAAGGTAAATGGAAAGTCTTGCATGTAGAGAGGAACAGCCCCAGGCACCAGCACATGCTGGGGGCTGACCAGTTGGAAAGAGCTTTGCAGGAAAGGACCGGAGGGTGCCGGTGGACACCAAGTTGGGCAGGGGCCAACAACCTGCCTTCACTAGAAGGAAGGCAAATGGTATCCCAGACAGCATGAGGAGGAGTGGCCAGCAGGTTGAGGGAAGTGATCCTTTCCCTCTACTCAGCACTGGTGGGACCATATATGGAGTACTCTGTCCAGTTCATGACTTTCCAGAACAAGGGAGACGGAGCTGCTGGAGAAAGTCCAGTGAAAGGCCACTGAGCTAATGAAGGGTCTAGAACATTTCTCATATGATGAAAGTCTGAGAGAGCAGGGACTGTCCAGCCTGGAGAAGAAAAGGCTCAGGGAGGGTCTCATCAATATGTACAAATACCTGAAGGGAGGTTGCAAAGAAGATGGAGCCAGGCTCGTTTCATTTGTGCCCAGTGACAGGACCAGAGGCAATGGGCACCAACTGAAACACAGGAGAGTCCATCTGAACATAAGGAAGCACTTTAGACTGTGAGGGTGACTGAGCACTGAGAAGGTTGCCCAGAGAGGGTGTGAAGTCTYCCTGCTTGGAAACATGCTCCTAGGCAGCCTGCTTTAGGTGGCCCTGCCTGACCAGGGGTTGGACCAGGTGACCATCAGAGGTCCCTTCCCACCTCAAGCATTCTGTGATTTTGCGATATCCATTTTTCCCTGACACTGTTGTTCCATCAGCACCAGACACCCACTGCAGCCTGGTAAGGGAGTTATACAGAGATATGTCAAGGACCTTCATCCTCCCAATTAGGTTTTTTCCAAAGAAACTCAATAATCCGGAGATACAGATGGCAGAGAAATACAGCATTTAAGTACTGATAGATTTACGTATGGGGGCGACCTCTTTTGTGTGAAGATTTAGAGTGTAGAAGTGATGTCCCAAGCCTTTTTCTTCCAGTCAGCACACCCTCTATAATAACAGCTGAGGTAGGTCATTCCCATAGTATCTTAAAACCACAACTCTAAATCTTCCACAGTATTTTTTTGGAAGGAAATAACAGAGATTTTTCAACAGTTGAGTAATTAATGAAATGAAGGAAAGGATTCTGCTGAACCTTTCCAAACATTCAGCTCTAGAGTAAGATGAAGCATGAAAAAGAAACACTGAAATAATTTTTTTTTTTGGAATATATTAAACTTGTGAACTCTGGAAATCACTGATACAGCTATATCACTTGCACATGGCACAAACATTAAAGTGTAGTTCACTTTAATGTAATGGCCAAGCCACCCATGTTAAAAACAAATCAGTGGTTCAAAACCATAATAAACCAATTACTGGCTCTACTGGATATTAATAACACAATAGTGCATTTAATAGGTACTCAGAAAAGCTATTTATATATTATCACCTGCCAAAAGACATGCTTCCAGCTTTTTTCACTCTGCTTTTCCAAGAAAAGTAGGACCTCCAGCTAGTTTTGCTCTGACTGGTGAAAAAACCCAACAGAACAAACATTCTTTTCAAATGCATCCATTTATTTTGATGCCAATTCAACTCAAACAAAAACCATATTGAGAGAAAAGAAAAGGTCAGCAGAAGAAAGTAAAACAGATCAAAATCTATCATCATGTCTGTCAGACATAGGAAGGCAAAAACATTCAGCAAGCCATCTAACCAGAATCCAAACTCCACCAGTGGCCAGCTCCAACTGTTTTGAAGGATGGTGTGAATATCCCACATAAGACCTAAGCAAAGAATATTGGTATCTCTCAAGAATGGGAATAAAAATCAGCACTTCACAGAAATCCTGCTGCTGTGCRGCCTGCCTTACTTGAAATCCACTAAGCTCAGCCAATTTGTCAAGAATTGAACCAACACCCACATGACTTCACTCAATTCTTTCCAATCAAATTTTCTGTAATGAACTGTCTTGGCTTGTGGGTGTATTTATTGCTTTATTCAGGAGAGATAAAGCTGCACATCKCCTTCGAGTGTCCTGGATCCCAGCTCCCAGCTGTGCTCTAACAATCTTCCCCGCTCATTCAACAGTTAACCACCAGCTGACATCACCAGATGCCTCATCCTGTGTATCACTCCAGAAGATCCCCAGCACCTTCTTGCTGTGATGTCAAATACTACCAGAACACAGACCAAAGCGTAGTCACAGTGCACTGGCCTGAATGAGAAGGTAGGCTTAATTCAGAGTTCAGCCCTACACAGTTTCCTGTTAATGCTTTCTTCCGAAGAGACAGACAAGAGAAGAAGCTGGAAGAGAGGAGCTGCTCTCGAAATACTGTCCCCTGCTTTGGAATAATATTTCTTTAGGATTCTGTAAGCACAATATTTGAAAGGTTGTTACATTTAGAAATCAATTTTTACTTAGGTATCATTTCTCAAAATAATCATATATCATTTTCCTATACTGTCCTACCTTCTCCCACTGGGAGCTTTTCCTCAGCAAAGCCTCCCAGTGAGAAAATTCATTCTCTTGACTATGGATTTCTGAAAGCTCTGGGGCTGAAATGTGTGTGATYGTGGCTCCTCCTTTGGAGAGATATCATCCTGGAAACTAGTGATTTCATTTGTGGGTGATTTCCCCCAGATCAATAAGGACTTGTGACTTTAGTCATTGAGCTAAAATCCCCTTGGCTTCTTCTGCCAAGGAATTGGGCCAGATTGCCAGGGAACAGAACTGGACAGACAGTATGGGCTCCTCTACATGCATTGGACTGTATCTAGAGAGCAGTGTTCAAAAGGATGTCTTGACCCTTGGTCTGGATCCTGCTGCTAAAGGCAGGTGCCAACGGCTACGAGTTTGAGGTCCCTGAGCCAGCCACCTGGAAGTACTATGCAATGATCTATTTTTTGGAGCTGAAGGCAAGTTTTAGCATTTGAATGGCGATTTTGGACTAGTGCAGCTGCAGGGACATGTGACATACGTTCAGAACCCTTTAGATGAGGCAGTGTGGACTACTGCCAATCAGTGGTGCTTGTGTTGGTATGCTGGGTGAGACTGCAGATGGGTTTAAGTCTGTGTGTACATTGTGGATTTGAAACTGAATGCAGTCAGATCACGATCTGGTGCTATGGATGATGGCTGAAGTGCTAGGAGACTGATGAAGTAAAATTGATGGCATAAATCCCTGCCTCAGTGGGCAGCTGCTGTCATGGAGTTGCAAAGAGAAGCTATGAAATGTGATACCTCCCTATATGTGCAAGAGGCAGAGGCAAAAAATCTACTAGTCACAGGCTACATCTATAATTCTGGCAGCCAGAAATAAATTTATGAGAAGGGCTAATAAAGCTGGATAGAGAGGAAATTCCACTGGGATCGGAATAGTGTGGACTCAGAACTGCATTGCATTATAGAACCACAGCATTTCTGCTGGAAGGAAAGTCTGATTTCTGTTTCTTGCCCACTTGCAGATTGTGGATAAACAACCCATAACATTTTTCTTATTACAAGCCAGTTGCACTTGAATCTGACTCATCAGTATAAGATTCCCATAGTGTTCATGTAGATACCATAGCAGACCACCCAATACTCTATAAGCTGCCAGCATGATAGAATTAGTTTGGATTTTTTCACTTGAATATGCTACATCAGCTTCTTATCTTCAAAAACGTATGGCCCAAACTCCCAGACATCCTAGTAGAATAACATACTTCAAATATTTTCAATTTAGTTTTCTATTTGAATAAGGCAAAGCAAAATCTTTTGCATTTCACTAACATCTGCCAGAGAAGAAGAGGGCTTGATCAAAATATCTTTTTTTGTCAAAGCTTTGCCAAAGACAGGATAGCAAACATGTACCGGTCAGATGAATACATATTGCTTCTTTCTCCTTGAGACTCTCCTCAGACTCCTCTTCCCATTGTAAGATCCATATCCAAAAGCTAGCAGACAATTAAGTGCAGAGCAACATTCAAGTCTTAAAGGTACAACTCAAAACGTAAGGAGGTAAAACAAAGGCCTTTCAGCCTTCTCCATGTGATGAGCCATTGGTTTAGTCAAAAGGAGCCTTGTCACAGTTTGTGGAGAGCAAAGTGAATTCACTGCTTCCTTTTGTGATTGTGAACTTATCTAGACATTATTACACACTCCTACTGTGCTTGTCATAGACCTGAGGGCTTCCTCTGGATTGTCCCAGAAGAAGCAGGCACAGATACAAGGGAATGCTCTGCTGGCTCGTGGTGGATGGGGGATGAAGCAGTAGTKCTTCTCTGTCTACTTCGCCTAAGAAGTTGATGGTGTTTTTTGAGAGAAGACTCTTTGTCACTGTGAACCAAAGCTTCATTGGACAGAAAGTAAAAGTCTTGGTGCTTTTACACAATAGAGCAGGTCAGAGCAGAGGCAACTTGTTTAGGTATAAATGCCTCCATGGAGTTCTGGAGATCTGAGTGTTTTATACTGACCTAACACAGCTCCTCTCCTCACAAACATGATGAACCAGCAATGAAATACAACTTTGTTCAAGTGAAAGGAGGACTAAAACATTTCCCCTCAGCACAGAACTAGAGACAAATATCATGGCAATAAAAGAAAAAAAGTCTTTTCTATTAAAAGTATCATGGGTTTAATATCTTTTTCAGAGTGGCACTGGAACTTTACAGTGAATCTGAATTGATCAAATGCGATTTTCTGAATGCCAGTACTTTCTGCATCCAAACTTTCTGCTCTTATTACTTGAAAGCTTATTTCCAGCTTCTGTTCATCAGTAACACAAAGCAACCTCTTTAATCTGCCTCTTTTTTTTATTTGTGTATTTGTTTTATTTTGTAACCTGGTACAAATAACCAGTAGCAGTAGTAAAAGCAATCATTGTTTCTTGTCGACACTTGCCAGAATTAGGCAGAACCCATCTGTTTAAATCTTAGTATCCAGATGCAGTAACAAACTCTTTGGTATTTGGTATTTTATCCTGCATCTTCCCCTAAAAGTTCAAATATGAAACACAAAGCTACTGCATAACCTGCCCCAATACTTCAGAGAAAATGAAGGACCTGAAATCCTATCAAGAACCTTTGATTCGAATGTAGTACTAACTCCACCTCAAATTCCTTCTTGTCCAACTGTCTCACAAGATAGGTAAGAACCGAACTTGTAAAGGTAAATTATTCCATTAGAAGTATTTTATATCAATTTATTGTTACTGAAAGTATTTTCTCATGGTTATGTTTTTGTGTCAAGACACATTTTTTTCTTTTTGCTTTAAAGAACCTAAATATCTTCTATTTTGTGCAATAGTCTGTCAGTTCCCTGGGAAATATGCTCATTACAGCTGAAAAGAAGACTGCTAAAATACATTACACTGTGGCTTTAGCACTCAAAATCTCCTGAAATAATTTTCATAAAGAAAAAAATGAACATGTATATTGCAATTCTAATTTGGAAAAAATGAGCATATTTCACAAATCAATCACCAACAATTATCATGGTATCTACTCCTGTTTTAAACCTTTTTTTTTTCTTCTCTAGATTACAGGTTGACCTAGAATTACTGAAATAAGCTTTTAAATTAAAATTTAAAACTACAGGAAGATTGCATTTTGCTCTCATAGTCATCAATGTGTAATCAGGATGTTTCAGGAATCATTGCGTTTTTACTGTATTTTGCAGGCTCAATTATACTATTAGCTAGGGGGCAGGATGTGGCTAAACTCCTGCAAATTTTAAAGGTCTGGAAAGCTGAACTTCATTGCTTGGCACTCGTGACAACTTTTTTCAAAATTTAAATTTGTATTTTTTCCATACATAACAGATTTCAGAGTAAGCCTCAAGTCCTCCAATGTTCTTTCATGTGAGATTTTATCTCTATTGTTAGCAAATTCAGGTCTTAGTTTCCATCTTTCTGACAGCTGTCTGGTTTACTGCTATTGATAACTTCTTCCATTATTCGTAATGTCTCATATCCAGCATCTGAATTCCAGTCAGAGTACTTTGATATTATTGGATTATCACACTTGTCAAATTGTGTCTTGATGCCTCCTACTTACATATCTGCCCTGAGGCAAGCTTTTGTGGTATTCCTTGCATTACAGGAATTTGGTGAATTTCCATCTGCACTCTTTTAAGTATAAATAGACTTGAAAGTTTACTGAATTATAGACCTCATCTAAATTTTAATGAATGTACAGGAAAGAATCATGTTAACTACACAGGATACCCAGAAAAACAAAAAATTAAGCTTACAATGAGATGTGGTATCAGGATTTGAATGGAACAGCAAAGCATCTTTCAGATGACAACTGTGTTAGACCTAACTCTGAAACACAAATATAATACACATAGGAAGGTTGTAACTTTCWTTTCTCTGTGACCAGGAAAACCTGTATTGTAACACAGGTAGTAAGGTATATTTTTCTGCTGCTGTAAGCACACACTCACATGAACTCACCAATCCATACTTGAAAAGAAGATGGCTGCATGTTTTACAATGTCATATGTTTTTAAAATGTTGCATTTTTCCTAGTCACATAAATACAAATAAATAAATAAAACAGTTGTCCTCAGCTTTTAAAAATAATGCCAAAAATCCATTGATTTTATTACATTATTTTTTAGACTAGAGTATTTGTTACTAATATTTGCAAAGATAAACAGTGCCCCTGAGTAACCAGAAGCATGTACATATATCTGAATAATGCTAGGTTGTATATATACATATATAAAGAATGTATCCTATGATCAGATCGTCAGATTCAGCATTGATATACTAAGATTACATATATAGTTATTTATAGGTTTATTGGGAAACAGTTAATAAAAACAAATTCAGCCAATCCCACTCCAAAAAAAATTCACTGAATTCCAAATCAATATGTTGCTCAGTGACTATGTCACTTGGCATTTATTGTGGACTACAGAAGATGTGTACAGTGAAACAGTTGGTGCTGAGGATCTGAGGTGCAGAAAAAAATATATTTCAGGTGCTCTTTACTTTGGATTACCTCTAGTGTGATTCCAGGGATTAAGGGTCCATTTTGTGGCTGTGGTACCCTCCTGGTGTATTTCTGGAACACATCTTTCAGATAATTACATCCATAAGGATGTAACCCAGTCCACATACTCCAAGACCAAGGCACTACAAAATAGAGACCATTCATGTCAAAAGGGGATGAAAATGCCAGTGTGAATAAGAACTCTGGAAGCTGTTGGCAGCACACCCCCTCAGATGTTTTGGCTTCATGCACTGATCAAATCAGTTACTGGAGGCCTTCACAAGCTCGTAATTTAAGACACTGTATTCATACACTGATTTAGCTCCACACAACAACAAAAGAAAACAAACCTGAAGGGAAAAATGCAACTTTTTAATAATAAAGAAGGCACTGGCAAACTGATGTTCTGATCCCAGAATATTAGCTGTTTAGTTGTGTGTGGTTTTTCTCAGAAGAAAAGAGCCAGAAAGCTGGAAGTTGTTTGTCAGAATTCAGAATAAATCTACAGCTGTGGAAGTTAGAAATGTTAATAGTCTCTCTTAAATCCTTGACTATATTGCTGAGACTCTTAATACGATACCCACTTTGAAAATGTGTACACCTTAGCCCTTTTTCGATAATCTCTGGGCTGAGACATATTTTAATATGTCGTTGAAACCTCCAATATCACTGGATCAATATCGGCTATAAGTGTTTCTTCATGAGAAGGAGACATATTTTAAGAAATATTTTAAGTTTAACAGAATCCTGTTTGGGCTAAATGGATGATCAGACCTTTGTATGCAATGTTTCTCTTTTATGTCTAATATAAAGTGGTCATTCTGCACCTTAGTAGCCTATAGACAGCAGTCAACAGGAATGATTTATTAATGTTTCCAGTGAAAGTTGGTTTGATGGATACAAACATCTCAGTCACACAGGTGATTTGACATCTGCCTAACTACTTTCAGAATGGGGAAACAAAATTTTAGCTAGAACTTGTGAATGGATGCCTAAGTTCCTTCAGAAACTGAAAACCAGAAAACTTTTCTGATAATCCATGGCACATCAGATTCTTACTTTGGTTTATCATATAGTACAAATATATTATCCTTTGCACCCTGGAAAAATGGATAAAGGAACAGCATCAGGCAGCAGCAGTGATGCTGAACCACGCAGAAGAAACTATATGACAGGAGGACAGTGCAGTGCCAAGAAACCAGACAGGATAAACCACAAGGCAGCAGCATTGTCTTGTGTCTTGTAGATTGTGAACTCTCCCACAGACTTCCCTAATATCTATTTAGATATCTAGGACTGCCACAATATCAGTCTAAATGTACTCTGAGAAGAAGTTCCTGTAGCCATTATTTATAATTCCTCAAAATCCTATACTCATAACAAAGGTCAGGACAGTAATGCTCATTGAAATGCCCATAGTCACATAATAATAAGCCTATTTCCCCTCACATTTTAGGAGAGGTGGGCTTAGGGATGTTGTTCTACCTTTGAAACAAAGTAAGACAAAATTGGAATTAGAGGAACCTTACACCTGCAAAACACCATAAGCCTGATTCCAGGTAGTACCTGTAGAGTGGCACTTTTTCCCAATATAGCTTAATAAAAAACTCCCTCCATCCCCAAAGTAATGCTCAACACTAGCTAAGATTAATAACACCTCTGCTTAAACAAGGATTTCTTTAGCTGATACACCTTGCACCATCAGGAATGCAAAACCAGAAACCTATAGCAATGCCAAACTTTGGAGCACATGGCAGACAAACACAAGGTTAATTGGGAGCAGGTTGGAATATTTCCATGATTCACCACAGCCTGGGCTGTGACAGCAGTGCTGTGGCTACAATGCAGTCAGCAAAGGCACTTCCACTGGTCTGCAGCCATGTGCAGTGCTTCACTCATTAGTAAAGAAACACCCAATACCAGAAAAAGATGGTAGCACAGATGAGGTGTAGCTAAACAAGAATAAGGGTCACTGAGTGGTGGAAGGGCTGACAACAAGCAGACATGGCTGTAAGTTCCCAACCCATTCACCTAAACATCACTCTCTCTGGTTTCATGTGGATGAAGAAAGCACACCAGTAAAACACAGAGGGTGATCATCCCCATCACATATCACAGCAGTTMATTACTTCCTTGATAAAGTTTTCAGAAAATCTTGAACACCAAGTCAAATTTAAATCATTCACTTTGGCTCTTGTACAATCACAGAATCATAGAATATCTCAAGTTGGTAGGGACCTACAACAGTTATTGGGTTGAGCTCCTTGCAGGACTTGATTCCTGAATAAGATGGTTGGATGTGCATGTGTTCTCCTGACTGAAAAATTGTTGCAACCCAAAAGAAAAGGAAGATTTAAATTTTCTGTGAGTTTGGTGTCCATCTTTACAACACTGTAAACCAAAACTATGCAGGGTGACCATGTATCTAAATAAATCAAACTGCTTGATTTCAAATGACACCGATGTACGGAAATCATCAGCCTCTGGCACATCCATGTGAGTGCCTGAAACAGCTTGCATTCAGTGTGAACTCCAGCTACTAAACAGTAACATTTCCCACCCCTCTGTAGAGATGGAGAGGGGAAGTCTTCAAAGGCATAAATAAATTCTGAAATCAGTGGGAATTAGATGCTAAAGCTTCCATCTGCGCTATTGCATATATTTGCTGTCCATATGCTACTTATGTAGTACTGAAAGGGGAGTGCAGGTATCTTGTGCTGGCAGCTGAGACTCAATTACACTGCAAGATGTATATGCTGCACGTATCTGTCGCCTTCTTTCTTCCTCTCACTGATCAAAACATAATAGACTTGATGCAATCTTCATTAAACAATTGCCGATCACCGTTGAACTAACTTCTCCTAGTGACAGTTCATCCTAATAGCATTAGCCAGAAAAAGCTGAGTAAGTCAGAGTCATGAAAATAAAGCCAAGTTGTCATTGTTTAAAAGATTTCAGATAACTATCACTATTGCTGCCATCAAAAGACATTTTGGGTTTGGGTTTTTTTCTTTCAGAAATAAAGAGTTCAGGAAATTCCTTCATTGCTGCAAGCTTCTCTGAGGAGCAGAAAAGGAGCATGGAGGAATTACTCTACCTGTGCTGCCAGAAGACAACTGAGCAAAGTCAAAGGACTTCCATGTACATTTGTTAAAGGATGTCAACCTTATCATAGTGGTGAAGATCCTTGGCCAACATAGGCTAGACAAGTTCTTCTTACAGTCGAAATGTTTAAGTGAAGTGATTTTAACAAGGAAAGCATCAGGTAAAGGGTTGGACACCAATTTAGACTGAGATGTGCAAATATCTGCATTCCAAAAATGGGCACTTGAAGCTTTTATTCTTTTCACAATGCCCTAAATATTAATGTGGAAATATATTGGTACTCACAAATCTCTACACGGTATTTTGCTGAAACACTTGATGTTCCAAATTTCCATATTTATTTTTTGCCCATCATTTGATAATTATTTACTGTTGGCTGTTCTCCCAAACACCTTTCCTGACCTTAAAGATTTCACTTTTGGCCTGATTTACAGCCTCCACAAATACCATAGGCATAAATATGAAAAGTCAGTGCTCAGCTTTTTCAGAAAGCTGTTGTAAAAGAAGAGATATGTCTAGACAACAGCTGAGAGGAAGAGCTCTGGGATATGCTTTTTGAATTAGGGCTCCTTTTCCTATCCTCTTACCACAGCTAATTTCTTCTTCAGAATGTACTGGGGCTGGTGCCACTTCCACTGAAACCAGTTCCAAAAAAAAAAAAAAGACAGACTACCTGAAAGATAGGCAAATGACAATGCCAAATTCCTGTTGTTCAGACACTCATGTGGGTTTCAGATCACCATTACTGACTTACGGGAAAGCTTTGAAAGCAGAGCATGCTGCTTAGGAAAGCTTTGGAAGCAGAACATGCTGCTTAGGGCTGACTCAGAAAATTTCAAGGATAGCTTTCAGTCCTGCAGCCTTTCCTGGAGAACAGGAATGGAACATGCAGACCAGAATGTCCAAGACTTAAAACATGACTCAAAGACTGGAAACGTGCCTCCCCGTCCTTGTTCTCCTCTGTGTTATCATGAGCTAACTTCCATGTAAAATGATCATAAAGTATCTCAAGTTGGAACGGACCCATATGGGTCACCAAGTCCAACTCCCTCCTCTTTGCAGGGCTGTCTAACACTAAACCATGATTAAGAGCATCGTCCAGACACTCCTTGAACTCTGACAGACTTGGTGCCATGATCACTCTCTGGGGTGTCTGTTCCAGTGACCAGCCACCTGTACAGTGAAGAACCTTTTCTAAATATCCAACCTGAACTTTCTCTGATGGACCTTCATGCCATTCCCTTGTGTCCTATCACTGGTCACCAGAGAGAAGAGACCAGCACCTCTCCCTCCACTGCCCCCCTCGAGGAGGGTGTAGACTGTGTGGAGGTGACCCCTCAGCCTTCTCCAAGCTGAACAAACCAAGTGACCTCAGCTGCTCCTTGTAAGTTTTGCCCTCGAGACCTTTCACCATCTTGGTCCCCTCCTCTGGACACACTCTCATAGTTCAGTGTCCTTCTTATATTAATGCACCCAGAACAGCACTCAGTGCTCGAGGCAGGGCTGCACCGGTGCAGTGTAGAGTGCAACAGTCACTTCCCTCTCTTGGCTCACTACACTGGGCTGGATACATCCCAGGATATGGCTGGCTCTTATGGCTGCCAGGGCACACTCTTGACTCATATTCAACTTGTCATCAACCCAAACACCAGATCTTTTTCTCCAGGGCTGCTCTCCAGCCTCTCATCCCCCAGTTTGCACATATAACCAGGGTTACCCCATCCCAGGGGGAGAATACAGCACTTGCGCTTGTTAAATGATGCTGATGGGACTTCCATCCCAGAACCATGGCAAGGTGCTGTGATTCCACAATGATAGGATTGGTGCAAGAATGTACAATGAGCTTGAAACAATAATTTTCATTGCTCTTGTGTTTTTCTTTCCTGAATATGTAATCCCTTAGATTATTTGTTGTCCAGACACATTAATGTAAAGCCCCTAACCAATCCAAGTGAATCCCACTCTGAAGGAAAAAAGAGGTCCTTGAAGAAACAAGCCTTCCCTTTTCCACAGGGTGGAAATTGCCTAGGTGGCATATAGTCTATGTCTCTACATTCCTACCCTCACACTGAGAGCAAGAAAAGGTTTTGGCCAACTTAGGCACAGTACCTCAAGAGAAAGCAGATGAGTCACAGCAACTACACATCCCATCTCAGAAAGCCAACATAGCAGTCAGAAAGGGAGAAGAGGTTTGCAAACTACTTCATAAACCTACTTTCATGACATTCATTTGTTGTTTGTCCTGGACAACTCTCACAGTAAAATGTTACTGCAGAGGAGTTGTCCAGAGCATACACAGGTACCCACAATCCTGATGATGCTACTGTAGGGACTAAGTAGAGTAGCCTTTCCTTCATACTAAGTTTCTGTAATACACAGAAAATGGGTAAGCAACAGAGCTACAGTAACCCCAATAGCAGCAGTTTCACTGATCTCAATGAAACCTACCAGAGATACAGTCTAGAAATTAATTAAAAACTTACTCAAGTGAAAATAATTATAGAGGAGAAAGCTGAAGCAGGCAAGATGCAAATGAAGTATTTTTGTGATTGTGCCTCTGATAATACTGGCACAAATTTCAGTGAGAAAAGTAYGAGAAGCCTAAACAAATATGTTTATAATAGAGTTTGTAAATAAAACTTTAGGAAATATCCACCGTGAGAATTGATTTTTTTAATAGGGAAAATACTGCTTTTTCATAAAAGCCATACAAAAATATCTAAATAATATCCCACAGTTAGTGCTGTTTTAAATATAACTTTCTAGTAAATAAGACATTATTAGATTATGCTGATATTTGTATTTTCTAGATATGTGCAGTACTTTGAGCTGTGAAAGTATAGTGTACAGGGCAAGCACCAAAGTCACAGGGGGGTGATTGCTTGTGCTTCAGTTTTTAGATAATTTTTAAGAAGTATCTGAAATTTTTTAGAAAGAACCCAAAGAATATATTTTCCAGTGCATCTTTACATAACTCTGTGGCTTTTACACATGCTGCTGGCAATTTTCTTATGTAAAAAGCTATAGAACCCAAAGTAATTTTTTGTTACGTGTAAAACAAGGGTCTGGCAAAGTCGGCTTTAGGAGGAAAATGAAATGAAGCTATGCCCAGTGCCACCCAACAGGTGCTGAGCTGCAGGGAGAACAACGGAAGAACAGCTCATGAAAGCTTTTTTTGCCGGGTGGTGGAGTCACAGCTGAGATCAGATTGGAAGGGATTTCTGATTCTAACCCCCACTCACTGCCAGGCCCCTCTCCAAGTTACAGCCAAACTGCTACAACTACACAGGTTCTTCTGAGTGGGATAGGCAGATGCCAGTGCAAAAGTCACCCACCTCCTGATTCAAAGGAACAAGATGTCCTTCTACAGATACAACTACTGCCACTTTGCAGAAGCACTGCTCCCAAAGATTAAAATGCTATGTGTTACTTATTGAGCCAGGCCTCCCACATGCATCAAACACAGAAGTAGTGAAAAGTGCATCTTCACAAGCACAGTAGTTGAACTAGGCAAAAACTAAGCATTTCCAGCTTAGTAGGTTTCCATTTTAATGCTGGAAAGGGAATTTGTGTCATTACAAACCTACATATGCATTGATCATCCCAAATCAGCAGTCAGACTCTTAAATCCCTGAATCTGGCTCTAAAGAGAGCACTACTGCTCCATAGCAGCACCCTCCTTCAGCACAGTATGTCAGAAGGAAGCCCCCTCAGCACCAGCTGTCCTGTCAGAAGGGTCCACAGGACCTGGCCTCTGGATGGAATTCGGGTATGACTGTGGTGTGGTGGGGCTGAGAGGGAAGGGGAAATGAGACGGAGGTGCTCAGTACTTCTGAATACACATCTTTGCACGAGAGGTGAGACTAGAGGTGAGAGCTGGAAGACTAGGTCTTACCACAGATACCTGCATTGGTCACCTGACAGCGCTGTGGCACACACTACACAGCACACACTACACAGGACAGTGGGGAATGTTGGGAAGTGCTTAAAGAGGAAAGAGAAGACAATAATCACTGTGAATTTGTGGTTAGATCCAAAGCACTATGAGCATATTCCCATTGGACTATGCCGTAACCCTCAAGCCTCCCTTCCGATTCAGTATCATTTCTCTTCCTTGCAGCCAACGTCTCTTCTTCAGCCATGCAATTAAGGCCACCCATTCCTTTTAGCAACATACACAGGATTAGAGGCTTTGAGGGAGGCTTAGCTTTAACAAAGCCGTGTGAGAACTGTAATGCTTTTTCTAATACCAGGAAAATCTTACTGGTTATAGCTGATCTTTCCACCCGCACTTCCATCATTTTCGCACTCTCATTCGCTCTCTTCCGTTGGTTTTGGTTTTTAGCGTGGAACCATCTTCTCTTTAGATTCTTTTCAGTGAAAAGCACCATGCAGTTTGGCTGGATTCTGTGAGCCCTTTGGCATCAGAAGGAGCTGAAAGTATCCCCATAACATACAAATAACTCCTCATAGGGTCAAAAGTTGGAACCTGTATGAAGTACCCATATGAAGTATTTCTGCAGCTTCTGCTGAGTGTTAGGTGTGTGTCGTGACGGACTGTAAGAGTCAGGCTTTCACAGGGGGAAATGCTCAGCATTCTCAGGAACTTTAAATTCAGGCATTGGTGCTCAGCACTTCTCAACATCCAGCCCTGCATGATGTAGATTTTGAAATGCAGGATAATTTCCACACTGGCAGCATCTGTAAGTTTTGATATTGGCAGTCACCTGAGAAATCAAAAAAAAAAACAAACCACAATTTATTTGGACTTTTATAAGGAAATGGAACATACTTTATAT
This sequence comes from Amblyornis subalaris, assembly GCA_018881555.1. Lineage (NCBI taxonomy): Eukaryota > Metazoa > Chordata > Aves > Passeriformes > Ptilonorhynchidae > Amblyornis > Amblyornis subalaris. The sequence goes on along the minus strand of JACAXG010000061.1, from coordinate 3,103,030 downwards.
ATTTATGTGTTCTCTTTCCATGGAAGCCTTCATACTGAACAATACTATGACGTCGCTCAGCTGAGAAAAAAAAAGTGATGTGGTGATGTGTGTATGAATGATGAACTGTAAGTTTAAACTGTCAGTTAACCAAATTGTGAATTTAATGCATATAACAGCAAGCTGAATAATCATTCTACTTTGTTGATATGCAGTCCAGATGTGGTATGAAATCAGAAGCCCACGTTCTGTAAAAAGGGATTAGCCAGTAACAAAGGACAGCAAACACACTTGGGAAGGAAATTCAGAATATGGCATTGTGTCACTTCAGTTTAAGTAGCTCTTCAACAGGGATGTCTGTTTGCTTTATAGGTTGCCTATATTTATCTACTAGTAATACTCAAAAATACTAGCCTTTCTACTAGTTAGAATCCAGATCAAACTAAAGTAACTGAAGTAACCATGACACCCTATGTATTTCAGTCCATTTTCCTCATATATATTTTTATATATGTATTTTTGGAGGAGGCTTGTCAAGGATTATTTTCCTCATTGCTGCAATTCAGGAGTTTTTGAGTCAAATTGTGTGCTGCTGGAATTTTGCAATCCAAGACTTTGCCACTTGATGGCACCAGCAAAACACTTAAACTTGATCAAACTATGGAGATTTTAGATTAAGGTAGTTTAAAGTGTGGATGTAAATTCTTCAAAAGGAGAAAATGAACAACCTCTTATATCAGAATTGATAACTTCAGTATATTAGAAACCTGAGAATAATTCTGCGATGATTTCACAGTTACCTTTATAGGGCTGTGAGGTACATTCCGCATGACAGTTCCTCACGAGAATGGATCATCCAGGTACACAGCCTGAGGAAGAGATCACAGCACCTTTATGGGGATTTTCTTCCTTAAGAGGAAACAACCAGGGACTGCTGTGACTCTATGCCCTTGTACCAGCTATATAAGGAGGAAGGAGATTTTACACGAGTAAATCAAACTCTGCTCCCGTACATACTGAAAAGTACATAACCTTGGACTCCGAATATTTGATCAACAGATCATTAAARTACTTGCTCCATTATTATGCGCTCACATCTTAACCTGAAATATGCTGGGTCTCTAAAAATATGTTATGCTTTGTCCTAGTTTGAGCATTTTCTTTCCCTATAATATTCTACTTTCTTGGTCTTCACAAGACCTTTAAATTGAAGAAAAGAATATATCCTTTAAAACAAAAAGTGAAACACACACACTAAAGAGTCTTCCACGTTCATAGTCCAAGGTCTTTCAGAGCAAACATTCTTCCTTCCATCAGGAACTATTAAATGGTGACAGCCACATGGAACTTTTCCTGAAAAATACCCTCTGAGTGGTGCTAAGCAGACCTACCTGGGAGCTATTAACACTCAGTTTATTTACGTTATAGCCTGTTGAGGGCTCCTTTGAGCCATTATTGTCTTTTGTGGGAAATGAATTACCAGGTATTTGCAATAGCTCTTTACACTTTTCATGGACCAACAATGCCTTTGCCTTAAGGATGAACACTATCCATCGTCGTGCAGTTTTGCACTAGAATCAATCACCAAGTTTGTGAAGATGTGCTTTTCTAAGTCCACTGGCACTGGGTCACATACATATGCCCTCCCAGTCAAATGTACTGGAGAAAAGTAGTTGCCTCCTCCCTTCTGCAGGTGTAATGAGTCCTCAGGTTCCCATCAAACAAGACCACAAAAACTGGGAATTAAAAAACACCCTTCAGCCACTGCCAAGAGCCCTGGTTATACACACACACATCAGGCTAGAGCACTGGCAGCTGTCCTTCCACTGACAAGCCACACCAATAAGGTTTGCAGTGGGTTTAGTGACAGCACAGAATGAATGAAAATCGACCTTTTTTTTTTCCCTTGTGAGTTTTAATCTGGTTTTGCCATTTATCATGCCACAAAGTATTTACATTCCTCTGGCTGTGTCCCAGCTCCTTGACCCCTGGTAGTTCCCAGACCTGCAGATCCCTGACCAAGCAGGTTTTAAGGTTAGGCAAGGTAAGTGATTGCCTCCCTTTGCAAGAATAAAAGGCTGCAGAGAAAGTCAATTTACACATGTCAAACCATTTATTCTCCAGTTGTAATTTCCTTTCTGTTAAAATTGGCAAGAGTAATATGTCTGATTCTCTTAATAATTTACAGAATACATGGGAAATTAACAGGAAAGAGAAGCAAACGGATCTCTGGCTTGATCTAGAAGAGAAGGTGAAGGTCATGAGGCTTCCCATGCTGCATCACTTTCAGGTCAAAACCACACTTGAGAGAAGAAACAGACCTTTAGAGGTCTCTAGCATGTGTCGGAGAGTAGAAAAATAGTGCTAAGTGAGAGCTTCTATGAAGGTCACACAGGTTCCAATGTGTCTCTTATTACTGTTACTGAACAAGTGCATCTCTCCACTTAATGCTCTGCACATCAGGAGGGGAGCTGCAGAACCACCACACGGATATCCATAAGGATACCCTCTCTCATGTGAAACTTGATTTATGCCTATTTTATCAAAAAGTGTTTGAAGAGTGCCCACAGCGCACTCATTGCTAGGGAAATGGGTGTCCATCTGCACCACTCCCTTGATTTGTTCTGGGTCTTTCCAAACTGTGAGCATAAATCCCTCCACCGTGAGCTTGACTTCTTTTCAAGAGACAGATAGACTCCATATCCTCTATGGACTGAACATAGAGGGGCACACAACATAATATCAAGCAACTGTTTCTTGTGTGATACTGGCTGACTCCAGCAAAAGTCTACTAGAACTCCAGTGAAAGCATGTCAGTGTCAAATTCTGAAAAATTGCTAGTATCTTACTTCCTTTCCAGACAAAACCTTTCTTATACTTCTTTCTCTACTGCCATCCATTCTGGGTGGCTTCAGGTTTGATTAACCAGTATGAGTTTTAAAAACATAACAAACATTCTAAAAAACTGTCCACCCTTGAAAATGCAAAGCTTTGCTGGCTGTTACAACCTGAGCTCACAAAGCTTCTCTAAATCATGACAGTCACTAAAATGCATGTTCATTCTTATTTTATTGCTGCCTTAAGTTTAGATGTTATAATGAAAAGTGATCTACAAAGGTACTTAAGTAGTTCTGTCATGCCAGAGCACAAAGCAGATTGACTGTCCTTATTTATGTATATGTCTATCAACAATATGTCCAACTATTGCAGTGAAGAATGTAACAAGTCACACTGTAAAACAACAAAATGGAAATTAAAAATACTTCTTAATATTTCTTKTCAATTCACATTCTCTTCCAATAATACAGCATATGAATTGAAAAGAAACATGAAGAAGTATTCTATATCTACAGCACCAGTAGACATACACCAATTCTAGCTGTAGAAATGGAAAATCCATTAAAATTATCCATGGAATAAACTTTCAAAGATTGCTGGTCTGTGAGTACGGCTATTTCTGTGAAGGCTTCCAATTATTAAGACAGACACAAAGTTTGAATCAGAGTCCCAGTTTGTTATAAATATAACAATATAAAAATGGTTGCCAGAATTCGATACTTTAAGTCCTGTTATCTCTGTAGCATCACACATTAAAAGTAGATCTTTTGTTCAGCTCAGCTGAGGCATGAGTTATGCTGGCACGGCAATTTGTGAGATATCACACCTCATATTGATTGCAGTGAGTCCCACAGCATCACAGCACGGATTTCACAATGAAGTGCATGACTTCTGTATGTTGTATCAGAATGTGTGAAGAAAATTGATCTGGCACTTAAAGTTTATCTTCAAAACACCCATTGTAGTATGGAAAGAAATAAGCACAGGACTGGTTTTAAATTCTTTGAGTGAAGGGGCATATTTCCTCTTTGTAACCAGGTGAAACCTATCTTTATGGAGACTAATTCAATGATGAAGTAGCCCGTTTGCATATCGAGGTGACTTGAAGAGAGCTTGAGTGTAGCTCCCATGCCACAGCTATGACCGTGCTACTGAGCAAACCCCAGCCGTGGGAGGAAGAGAGTTATCACAGGAACTGCTAAGGCTGAAATGATGGAGTCCCTGTAGGGCCTATTAATATCCCAACAGGGCTCTGTCCTCAAGCTGAGCAAGGGGAGGAGCCCTGAGAAGTTATCATCATCTGCTTGGGAATGAATCTGGGACATCCCTCTACTCACTGAGGAAAACAACAGGTTTTCCTCAAGCCATATGAAGATTTTGGTATACAGCTTGAAGAAACAAGAAACATTATGTGACAATGTACAAATAATAAAGCTTTAAAAAGGGCTATCATCAGACAACCTCTCCTACCCACTTACACTAAAGACCCTTTGAAGCAAGGCCTGGTAGAGAAGCCTTTCTTCTGAAATGCACAAGTCTTCGGAGCTACAGGTGAACTACTTAGATTAGCCCAGTAATACTGTACTTCAGGCATTTATTTTCTTTTTTATCATATCACAAAAAAACATTAAGCAAATTAATTATTTTTTCAATCTTAGATATTTTTCTAACTTGGTAAAATTGCCAAGAGACTCTTAGTGAGGCCCAATGATTAAATTCTCACCCTTTTATTTTGCTTGTCTTTTAAGAAAAACTAAGTCTCCAAGGCAGAATATAAATAATTTGTTAGCATGCTATGAATAGGTATTTTCTCTGCAAGTATAAACAAGGTATGTTTTTTGTTTTGTGTTACTGCTAAAAAGAGGGGCGTTTGTTTACTTATTTTTTGTACTAATAGTACATACCATTGTTAACTAATATAGAGTTTATTACACAAAAGTCAAAGAAGACTAATTTTTTTTTTCCTCACCCTATTTTAAAAAGACATTCCACACATCGCATGTTCCTGATGTCTTTTCAGCCTTTGGCACCTAGCAACACAAAACATTCCTCATGTAATGAGGGGTATTTGTAAGAATACTGCCTGCACTGCTTACACATTGATTTGTCCCTAATGTAAATTGATAGTGATTGCACTGACTCAGATAAAATGTGGGAGATGCAAACGAATGTGGGTCATTTCAGGTAAGTTATTACATTTCTTCCCTAATATAGTCTTTCCAAACAACCAGAAAGTTTGGCTAAGTACATTTCACCTGTATCTTATCTTTCCTTAATGAGATAAATGAGCAAGTTGTTCCTCTTACAGCCATAATTGCACAGTGCAGGTTCCTTGGCAATAAGCAGCAGCAACACTATGAGGCACAAAAATCTCTCTCTTGAAGGAAGCATGCAATGATTAGTTGTAGAAGATTAGCAGTGTTTGCCTAGCACACCCACTCTCCTAACAAATACAGATCTTGCTGACTTGCCTATGGGCTAATTGGGTTTTCTTGGCTGTGTTGTTCATGGCCTCTTTACCTAATGTGAATTAAAGTGTTTGAGAGCACCTCCACAGTACAGCTTCTCTCTCATAAAGCAGATTTATGAGAGAGAAGCCTCAGAAAAGTCCAGCTTGATAAGACATCTCATTACGTCATAATACACAGTTTCAGGAACTGAATTAATTTGGCTCCTCTATAAGGTTGTGACTTTGCTTTGCACAGCAATTGGAGGAACGTGTTTGCTCTCACTAAGCTGCTGTATGCAGTAGTGCTAAAGTTAAAAGAACCCGAATAGGGTGCTAGACTTTCTTATTGGAATAAATCGCTGCTCTAATTTGCCTCAGATTTCATTATTCCCCTGATTATAATAGGTTTTAAATTATTCTATCATTAAAAACTTAAAGCTGAAAAGAATAGCCTCAGGAACATAGGCACTCCATGAAATCCCAGTTCTCAGTATCCCATAAAATCTCCACTTTAGCTTTATCCTCCTTCCTCCCAGAAATGTCATCTTAGAGACCGATTTTGATTACACAAGCACAAACTCAGTTACAATTAATTGGAGCTGTGCAAGAATCTAGTCCACGTTTTCCTTCCCTTAAGCCACATAAAAGTAAATGAGAATCGGTATGATTGATCATGCACAAAAGCTGCAAGGGCAGCATCATTGGGAATTCTTTGCAGGGTGCAAGCAAAAGGGGATTAAAGAACTAAGATATCACCTTTTTGATTCTCACATCTCTCCCAGTTCTTGCAAACTAGTACATCTAATCTAAAACTCAGTGAAATGTGAAATAAGGAAATTTTCTTTCTTTCTGTCCTTCTTCCTGACAGCTCAAACCAACCCAAGACCACAGTGCCTGCCCTTTCCCCTCTTTCCCCTCTACTCTACACACATTTCTAGGTACAGCATGATCCCAAACTTCAGATCACCTAAGATGGAGACACTGGCATCGATACAAGCAGTCATCAGCCTTTCCATCCCAGTATCTCTAGCAAGGCTGTTGACATGGTTGTTCTGAGGAAGACCAGAGGTAAAACAGTACTCTGTTGGTTTACCATTTATTCTTGAAACTTACTTAGAAACACTATGGAAGCCATGACTCTTTTCTGAAGTTTAACAGAATCTGAATACATCAGTGGTCAAGGTAAACACATTGGCATAAGTTAAAGCTGTATGTGCTGATAGTTGCAGTCTCATGGAGGATGTCTCAGCACAGAGAATAAAAGCAACTCATGTGGCCACCTTGTAGCCAAGAGAGCTATTAGCATAGCTGCTATTCCCACAAAAGTATGATGGATCATTTAGTGTGTCTGATATCTTCTGTCAGACAAATAAGTCTTCACAGTCCAAAACAGGGGAAAAAAAATAAAGAAAAAATTGGTCAGTGGGATCAAACCCTAGCATTTTTGGGGCCAAAGTCATGCCTGCCACCTTTGCTGAGAACAGAAATACCCCTGAAATAAGAGCTGAATGATTTAAAACATTTTATCACTACACAAATGGTAGAACAAGATCCAGGGAGGAAAAAACTCTTCCTATCCCTTATGAAGACTGGGAAGAAACCCTAGACTTTGATTATTTGCAGAACACTATGTAAGCCATCATCAGGTCTTCGTTTTTAATCCCAGCAGCATTTTGCCTCGAGAGTGTTTTACATAAAATATTGGAGGAAAAGGGCATGAAATTRTTGTTCTTAATCTGCTTTTCCCTAGTGGCATTCTGGTACACTCGACAGGTATTTTGTTTTAGAAGACTTCAAAGATCATCTGCATGAACTGATGAGGAGTACTTGGCAGCTACTGCCCACACAGGGTTATGGGGAATTTGGGACAGGAGAAAGCCAGCACCTCWTTGTGCCATGGCAGTGCTTGTCAGGAAGGGTTTGGCAATAARTGAAACAGAAAAAGAATATGCTGGCATGGATAAGAAGCTTTTCAGGAAAGTAAAAGCTGATAATGTTAAGTGGGAGGTCATTTGCATTAATTAGCTGCCATTCGCAGTCATCGGTACAATGCTGTACTGTTATTTATATAATTGGGTACATGAGTGATTAGTAGTGGAGTATTTGTCCATCCAAAACCAAAATCTTTGCACAGAATATGTAATGCTAGCAGTAGTCATTTTTAGTCAGTTTTCGTTGATCACTGGTCAATTTAAGAAACACTAATCATATGTGGAGGTGGACTTACAAAGCCTATTTTTGCACAACAGGAGGATCATCAGAGACCAAAACCTATTTCCAGCAAAGCTTAGCAGGTTCAGAATTACTAGCTAAGGGGGCAGTTACCACTGGCACTTAGGAAATACTTTAACTTCATCTGCTGTTCCCTCCATGTTTTGACTTCCTCTGAGACCAGGACACTCCTGATCTCATGACTGAAGCAGAAATCCCTGGTTAAATATAGATAACCCAGACCACACTCAAGTGATTTTTACCAATAGAAGGTTGTGTTTAAAAGCTTTGTGTCTTTTCCACATCTCACCTTTACAAAACTCATAGTATCTACTATGTAATTAATGCTGGCAGCATCATTGTGAAGTAAAGAAGGAAATAGACTGGAGAGAAAAAGTGGTGACAGAAAAAGGGTTGGAAACTAACTGCAMTGCAGTTTCATTTTTACAAGACATCCAGAAGCACTCATTTCTGACGGTGATATTAGGAGTTCAGAGCAAGCTTCACAATTCATTAAGCTTTAGTGTTTGCTATTCCTGCTTGTAAAAATCATACACAGAAAATGCAGGAAGAATCTTCCCTGCTGGTGTGTGAATCAATCCAGAGCTCCTGCAATTGGCCATGCTAATATGGCCTTCTGCAAAGGCAGCTTTTTTTCTGGTGTAAGATGCAGCCCTCAGCCACCTGTCACTACTTCTTTGCCTAAGACAATTAGCCTTGCAGATCTAGTGGTGCACATGATCACAAAGAGTGCTTCCAGAAAGACTTCGTTACACATCACTGGGTTAACTAATGCTGATTAAGTAGCTGATCTGGTCTAATCCTGCTGATTTCATACAAAACTAGTGAAGATGAGTTCTGTTTGCACATCCATCAGGTCAGTTTCCAAAGGTAAAAGAGACATGAGCAGCAGCTTACAGAAAGCCCCTCATCCACCAGCACCGTGGTCTTCATAGTGAGCATTCATCTACAGATTAAAATGCAGATCCATCTGTCATTCTGATCAATGTAGACACACTGTTTACAGATGTGGCAATGGAAACAATAAGAAGTAGTCCATTTTAAGGCAGTTTATAATTGTGACTACGAAAGAAAGCTTACATAGCTTTCCCTGCCTACCCATGGAGAACTTGATTCCAAGTTATTTGACTCGAGTTCAGCTAAACTATGTACCTGTTGAAATTTCCGCTTGAGTACTAATACTGCAGAGAATACATTTTTTCACCAGATTTTACTTTTATTAATATTTGCTAAACAGATAACTGGTGGAGGGGAGGGTGACGCAACGTGTGTTATTTCAAGTCTTTAAAATAGTCTTTTCCATCCAGCACACATTTTTGGTTCATACCTTACCTATCTCTTCTTATCCCTCAGCTTTTCAAATTTGTTGATGAAAAGGGTCAAATATATTATCCAAATCTACCAACTCCACTTTTAAAGAGCTAGAATATAACCTGTCTCCAAGAATAACCAATATGCTACAAAACAGTGAAAGGGCTCTGGAAATCACAACATACAGTCAGGACTTCACAGGTAAGCGATTTTTATTAAATTAATTTAATTGGGATAGCAATGTGAGACCACAAAATGTTAGCCCCTAAATTTTTCAAAGACATTTCTTTTTTGTCATTTGGTAACAAAGGACACATAAAGAAATTTTCCAAGGGGATCAATTCCGATTTTCCTAGCCAATAAAAATGTATGACAATAAAATATRTCTCTCTTAAAGAACAGGTCCAATATATCCCCTTATCCTGGATAACTATTACATAAAAGCAGTTCACAGATTAACTGGAGAATGAGGTGAAAACATGGAACTAGCAAGTGCTGCATTTACTAAGAATCTCATGCTTCCACCCCAAGTAATACTGGCAATAGTATTATCAGATTCAGTTGGCAGAATTAAGCCTTCTCTTTGATAAGCACAGGGCAAAGMTCACTCTAAAGCAGAGGCAAAAGTTCAGAAGACTAAATCAGTCCTGACACAGCTGGTTGACAGAACTTCTGTAATGGATTAATGACTTGTTCAGGGTTGCAGAAGGGGAAGTTATCGTTATTATCTGCTTACTTTTTATCTTATTATTTTAAGTTGGCACCAACACATGACAGCAATTCAAAAGACCTTTTGCCTTGAGTAGTATGAGCAACAGTGTCCATAAAACGAGTTGGCAGCTCTCATGTGAATGGTGCAGCACTGTAGAGACTGAAATGTATTGGCTACATGTTCAGCTGCTATTTATCAGGACAATCTCACTGAACTCATCAATTTACTGTCCTTATTGCAGTACATATTTGATAAGTAACCTATTATCAYTGCAGGCTACTGCTTCCTTAGTAACCATACCTGTTGAAGTTTGGCAGAGTTTCTRTGATTTATACCCCTCCATCTGCATAAGTGATTTGCCTTTCTTTCTCCAGGATGCATCTGTAACATTAGCAGGTTCTATTTTAATGCAAAGATTTACCCTTAAGAATGTATAAAACTATATTGAAAACTCTGTGTTTGTTGTCTTCAACACTTTTTATGTTCTCTGTGGCCTGTATAAAATTGAAAAGATACTATTTGCATTAAATGCTACTCATGCAAGAGCAGCATAATACGGTATATAAGCAAAGCAAATCAAGTTGGGAGTTGAGTTGTGTTTTGCTAATGCATCATTACTTGTGATGGCTTTATATACACAGCTCTGATTGATTGTAACTGACTAAGCAATTCTGCAGGTAAAATAGAAGGAACAGATTCCTGCTCTGCTGGCTTTACAGCACTTCCAGGTTCGAACTACATGGACATACATAAAGCAGGGCAACTAAGTAAGGAGCTGTTTTTCTTAGTTATAGTCCAAAATGGCCCCGGATAAAAAGTCCACAAATTGTTGTGCTTTTCTTCTATTGGATTAAAACAAATCCACGTAAGGAAATCCCTCCTGAAACAGCATTTACAAATTTCTGATAATTGAATCTCTGTACCTGAAATGGAAAATCTGTCTAACGTTTTCTTCTGTGTGATGAAGAAAAAAATGTTTTGCTTTATGATAATGAACACTTCAAAGAACATTTTCAACAGTTCGTCTCTGGAAATTAAAATCCAGACTAGCACCTTACATAATTCAAATCTGAGCAGTTTTATTGCCCTCTGGCTTCCAAAGAGTGATTGGCAGGGGCCCACCCTGGACTATGCCAATTTATGTGAACAACACTCATTCTCTTAGAGCATACATATGTTGAATATCAAACACTCAGATTGTTCAGCACAGTAACTGCTAAAGTTCATTCTTTGGCTACTGGACTAAAATGTACTTTATGTTTGAACACTTTCTTTGGCTCTGCACCAGTATCTGAAGCCTGAACATTGCAAATGTTTCATACAAGTTATCAGTATGCAAGCAGYGGGTTAAACTGGGATTAAGAAAGCTAAAAAGTCACATGCTAGCGAGCATCCTAAAAACCACCTGCAACAGTTCCTAAAAGAAGTTAAAAACACACTAATGCAAGTCACCGTTTATACTATCATATTGTTATGACACCACAAATGAGAAGACACATGCTTATAGAAGAAGAGAGCACAACACATCTATACCCATTGATATCTTATGCACTGGAGTGGAACAGAATATTTTCTTTTCCAAATCATAAAAACTGACTCTGAGCTATATGACAGTGCCAGTAGCAGAGGTCTGAGCTGCTTCCCTTTGCCTGACAGACCTTTAACAGGGCCTTTTCACTAGTTATGGGCAATGGTTTGATAAAATAAGCAGTCCCTGCTAAGAGACACAGAAGACAGTGTAAATCCTGCTACTTTCTCCATCTAGAAAGAAATATTTCTGCCTGATCCGTCACAAGTGAGACCTCCTGAAGGGTGCACTGCATGCTTGCTTCAAGGTGAACATCCCCATGAATCAATTCTGCAAGAAGAGTATTCCTTCAGTGTTCAGATGCCTTCATCTGCACTCAGTGTTCCTACTGTCATAGCCAGGTACTAAGGCACAATGCTGAGTGAAACAAAAAGAGCAGCCAGCCTAGGTCAGCACCGCAAAGTGACAGAAAGCACAGACCAGAAATGGCATGTGAGCCAAGAGCAAGACACTCGGTCTCAGACATGCTACCAGAAAGTTMCTTATCTTGATTCAAGCCCAACAATAAACAACATTCAGAAAATCACTGACATGTTGTAAACAGAAGCATTGTAGAGGCGGCAGCTTTCAGGAAGGCCCAAATTTGAATGCCTTCTAAAATCTGCATGTTCCCTTTCCTACAAAGACTTCAAGCCCAGACATTTGGATCAATATACAGTACAGGAAAACCCAGTTAGCCTAAGCAAGCCAAGCTTACCACTGGATGTTAACTGTGAGCAAAGTAGAATTTTGTTGCACAAACTTTGGCATCAAGAAATGTCAGGCTGTGTGGAGACGACAGGATGGGCCAAGAGAGAMAACGTTGCCTGAATGGATCCTTAGCTGTGAGGTTCCTCAGCACCAGACAGCACTGCTGGACCTGCAACATTCCTTCTCTAAGACAGTGGCACAAAAATATTTATATGATTCCGTAAGAGGAGAAAAAAACCTCAGAGATACCACTACTGAGAGAGGCACAAGTCCTACGGTTTCAGTGCTTTTTATTGATTTAATTGATGCATTCTTTCAAAAATGGTGTAACAAATAAAAAGTACCCCAATACAAATTGTCTGCCCTTTCCTAAAGAACCATAATAAATTCAAACAGTAAAGAGAAAAGCAACTAGGGTAGCCCAGGACATGTGCAGACTATTTGAGAAGACTAGAAGAGCTTGTCTTGGTCTAGAGGCTGTAAAAACATGACTATTCTAGAGAAACACATTACTGGGATAAACACTGATTATGGAAAGCGCTGGTTTGTTAAAGGCCAAATAGATTAATAAATGAGCATTACAGTCTAAGCGAGAATAAACTTAGGGTGGGTATCACAAGATGATTTCTAATGTTCACAGCAGGGAGATTCAGGAATAGCTGAGGAGAGGATCAGAAAACAGGCTACTTCCGTTTAKGAAAGGTGCTATGACCCAGTTGTCAGCGACAGCTGGGGATCATAGTTACCAACCCAATAAGGTTTTTTGCAGGCCTCCACAAACACTAAGCTTCCAGGTCAAAAGGACCCTCTGCTACTCTGCAGGGAGTCAAACACCAATAATGGCAGCACTGCCACTCACACGCAGGAACAAACATGATGCTCATGAGCTGTGGAGTCTCTTTGTCTGTGCCCAGCACATTCCCAAAGTCTCCATGCTCTAAGATTGACCGTGGCTTCTCCAAGCCCACATTCCTATGTCAGACCTATTGTGGCTTGTTTCAGACTCTTATCTCTCCTTTTTCACTCATTCTCTAAGACMGGAATATTTCAGAGAACTGGAAAGGCCACAGAGACTGTATTTCAACTGCAGTGAAGTCTGGTAGATGGAGAATGGGATTTAATAGTCCCTCCAGGGATTTGAAGCAGCTTTAGAATGAAGTAGGAAAGATACAGAAATCATGTAATCTGTTATGAGGAGTCAGCCCTAGATGGCTGCAAGTGGTCAATATAGTAGCCAAGGATTAATAATGGGCATTATTAACTTGGTGGTTATAAAAATAATTAAGAACAAGAGATAAGGACAGAACAGCTCTGCTGCCATGTTGTGCTCACAGAGCTATTTTAGATTTCTGAAAAGTGAGAACAAAAACCAACTAAAAAAATACTCCCCAAATACAATATATTTAAATATCTTAAATAATTTTTGTAAAGCTTTTTGAAAATAAGAAAGCAGCAAAGGAAACATTCGTGGAAAGCTATCTCATGACAGAATGCAAAGAATATGCTTAAACTGCTATTTTCCGTGTGCTGACAGATTTATGTTGCTGCTACACAGATTTCAGGAACATAATACCGGAACAGCTTTTTCACAAACAGCTAACATTGGCCCAATGCATATCTTAGGAAGCTGCAGCCAAGTGGGGATTGGAGAAGCAGAAACAGCACACAGGCATTCCCTGGTTTGGGTTTTTTTYTAATTCTTAATTAAATTAGAGATTATTCAGTTGTTTCCCAGAAAGGACCTGAAGAGGGAGCAAAATACYGCTGTATTTTTCATTGAGAATTTTTTCATTGCAGTCTTCTAAGCTGTCCCATCAAGAGATCAGMTGTATTTCCCTCTCCCTTCAAGCAAATCACCAGAGTTCAGGTGACTGGCAGGATCATGCTCTGAATACATGGCTCAAACACAACCTTGCTTCCAGCTAGTCCTCATCCAATGACCTTTCCCTTACAAAAAAAAAAAAAGAAAAAAATACTAGCAAAGAATCATGGCATAAAGCCCCTATTACTTTATTCATCTGTGAGATCTTCAGGAGGTCAATCAGGACACAGTGCCCCAGTAGCGCACTATTTTCTGTACAAGTATGCAGAGTACAAAGGGCTCTGTGGCTACCAATATAACTAAATGACAACGGGAGTCAGACACCTTACTTTCCATTAGGAGAGGATACTCACTTTCTATCCCACCTTTACACATTTCAGAAACAATGAGACTTCTAGTTCTTAATACAGAGGTGATTTATGCATTTATTAGGACACAAGAAGAGTACAGGAGAGTATCTAGAGGATTTAGTACAAAAATAACTGAGCAGCATAAAAATAGATGAAATTTAAAAGCAAAGTATGAAGAAACGTACTGCAAAGAACTGTTGAAGACAAATCAGCCACAAATGAGTTTTAAAATAGTTCTTACCTCCTCCTGGACAAATTGTTTTAAAATAAGTGCAGATCCCTGCCTTTTGCTCTGCTTCTAGTACAATTCAGGAGAGATTAATGTGTAGCAGCAGAGAAGACAGAATACTATGCTCTTTCTGTATCTTGCATTTAGTTTTGTTCAGCACATTTCCTAAGTAACAAAACCCAAAAAAGTCTGGGAATATGATGAAGGCAAAAAGACTGACATAATTTTTTAAAAAGGCTTAGAGACATGTCCTAACAGCATAAGAAAAACATCTCCAATGCTAGTAGCTTGGATTAAGTGTTCCCAGGGCTCTGAAACTTCATGCTTTAGGATTATAAACTCATCCTGGGCAGCTTTTTGTGTCTGCAAAACATTCAGCATTCATCATTGTCAGAAACAGTGCTAAACCACTAATCTGGTCTGATATAACCCTTGGCATGTACCTAAAGTCAGATGTAAAAAGAAGCAATGAAGCTGGGCTATTAAAGCCTGATTCTAAAACTATCAGCCAGGTGATTACTTGGTGACAAAACTCATGAAAACTTGACACAACAGGCAGCAAAACAAGCATAAGATCCCTACAGGGAGGAAACTCACCTCTCCACTGACAGAAACACCTGATGTGTTCCACCACCTGCAGCAGTGACTTCCTCTCAACGAAGAAGACTATGAAGATGACAATCCATGAACCATGAATGTGTTGTCTCGTGACTTGGTCAGGCTTCGCATTCAGCAGCTCCTCCTGCTGCTGTACACAGAGCCCTGCTAGCTCTGCAGAGAACTGGGTTTACACCTACAAGCATTAAGCTTGCCAAAGCACACCARTTTTATTTCTATGGGAGAGCAGAGATAAACTCGCTAGTTTATGGCCTTATTTCTATTTATGTTATAAATGGTTTCTCCTTTGAAAATCCTAAGGTAATCACAGCTTTTATTTTTTAAGACTCTCATGTGAATAATGGGGCCCTACCAGTGCTCTGATTTCATGACAGGCCGTCCTGTCTGGCCTATACCTTACACACAAGAACTGTGTAGGCTTTAGTAGATTATATTAGATTAGCACATCATTATTAGATACGGAGACCCACCCATACAAATCTCCTTACAAAAGCACTCTCAATTTTAAGCTTTTCTCAGGGCTAAATTGATGCTTTGGAGACCAATTTCACAATATCTGAATTTAAGGTGTTGCAGAGGTACTTCTTACTCTATAGCTTGGATTATTCAGAAGACAACATCCCAAATGATCATGTAAATGAGGCGACRGTAATCCTTGGCTCCCACAGATACACAAACATACACAAAGCAAATGTGTTATCAATGTATCTAATTGTCATCCCCTCCAAATAGGATATCCCTGAAATTCTTCCAACTGTTAGATTCATTACAAAGAAATTTTTTAAATGCAAAATGTGGTAGTTTTGGCCAATTATTTGCCAAGTAGAAATTAAGGCCAGTAGAAATTACTGTTATTGCAGCATGGTTTTTTCCATGTCAGATGGAATCAGACTTTCAGATAATCTCCAAGGACATTTATTATACCTCTATTATTTTAAGATTTCCAGTAAACTGTGGCAGACTCCACAATAGCATGAGACTAGCTTTAAAGTTAAAAACATGATGGACTTAATAAAAGAACACCCTTTCATTTGCCTTTCAATTCCTGAATCCTTAAAGTTATTTTTTAAGTTCTTTTCCAAAAGAAACACAATTACATTTTTAAGAAAAGCTGAACTTCTGAAAAATTGCTGGGCCCTGAATCTTTTAAATGTGRATGTCCTTGTGGGTTAACTTAATTAACTTTGTCCTTGAAATAAAAAAGTTCTCTTTTTTTTTAAATTACTATCTTGAATCACCTCTCTTTTTAGCCTACTTTCACTATGGGAACTGGTTTATAAGGATTCTGAATGATTTTTCTGATAGTAAAACAAAAGCTGATGCAGTCCCATCCTAGGCCAAGTCTTGCATTCAGAAGTCCTTTCTTGCTATTCCATGCTTCATTGCAAATCACCCCAACTTCATGCACTTATATTTTGTACTCACCACTCCTCTGTAACTCATGCAAACAAGAGGCCTCTGTTGTGTTACTTTTCTCAAACCATCAACTGATTACAGAGAAGTTGTATCCTGCACTTCTTATCCTATTCTGAGGTCCAAGGTTACTCATCTGTGAGCCTACAGATAACAATGTTGYGGATAGGCAAAACCTTGCAAAATGAAGGCCTTGTTACCCTTGTAAAATCATGGTTCACTTCTGTTACTTGGGCTAAGTAAAAAGGCCTCTGGGAAGGAGCTCAGCTAACTTAGAAGTAGAGAAAACAAGTTACATAACTTTCGCATGATCACATCGTGGTATATGGTGGTTGGTTGAACKTAGTTTGTTGTGCCTTCAAAGTACGTAAACTAATAACAGACTAACGGCTCAAAAAGCCTGGATTTTTGCAATAAACACTTCTCCTTTGCACCTGCCTGGAGTCCCCACATCGCTTTGAATCTCCTAATGTTACATAACAAGACATCTATCAGTCTGCAGGCAGCTACTGGGACAGGTGCTTGAGCAGGGCAACCCCATATCAACGTAGTGAAGGCAGTCATTGAGGCAATGTTCTCACTTTGAGGTCTGTGTTTGTTTTAAGTTGACAAAGAGTGACTCTGAACCCTGGATCTTCTTACCTACCCAGCTCCCACAGGTCATATGRAGGACAGAGAGCTCTACCTACCCCAGCCTTGGGGACACTTCATCACACAATAAATGGCTGCTGAATAAATCTCCAGGACTGAGACCACATAAAACCACAGCATCAAAGAAGGGTCAAAGTACTTTGCTATTTTCACACCTGTTAAACTCATCAGTAAATTTATCACTCAGTAAGCTATGGCATTATAATGATTGTGCAATGGATTCAGCTATGAAAGTTTGGCAATCTTGCAGCCGCCCATTCTGCTTTGYACTCTGGCTGGGTTGGTTGCTGTTGGCTACCTGTGCCTCCTATCATTTTGTTAACAGCCAACTGTGAAGCTGAGCAGCATTGCCTCACCCTGCACCGAACTGGAATCTACAACATCCTGCCCAGGCAATTCTCATTACTTGGCACTTAAGAGACATTCTTCTGTCCCTTAGTGCCAAGCAGTTGCTCTCACAGCCCTACAAAACTCACTCTCCAAAAAYACAGGAACAGCAGATACAGAAAGAATTCTATGTTCTGCCTTCATCTGCTAAGATCAAATCCTTTAACTGCCACTCTATACATCAGCTTARGAAAATATTTCTATGTCCCACTCCCAAAGAATTTGTCTTTATAACATAGGCATGGGACAACACAGCAGCATTCTTTTAAATCTGGGAATAGTTTTTACCTTTTCAATAATGGCAAATAAGGGTTGAATGCAATTCAGATACTCAAGTCAACATAACACTTGTCATTAAAAAAAAACAAAAACAAATACAACCTTGTCAGAGACAACTGCACAAAGAATAAATACACTGCTACAAGAAATTACTAAAAGTAATTTTTAATAAAATCAAGCATTGTTTGATAAAATATTACACAGGAGTAGATACTATGCCCATATTTAGCTTTGTCTTAAGAAGGAGCCTAATATACAATGACCCTTAGGAACTGCAGCATCTCAGAGACCGCCCTTGCAGCTCTTACTGTTAAAAGTTGTAGCAAAATTGACTTCTCTGTCTTAGACTGTATAAAACACAACATCAACAAAGATTAGAGGCACACCATTCATCAGGCATTTTTATTTCCTTTTCAGTCTTTAATGCTTTTCAACTTTGTTCCTTACCTGTTCGGGTGAACATGTTCCTGTCTTCTCCCAAAATGTCCTGTAAAAGACATAACATAAGGCCATTAGTATATTCCAAATGACAGGACTTGTACCATAAAAGTGTTAAAAAGTAACCCTAAAACCATGTGTTTGCCACTGTGGAATATTCCTTTCTGAAGGATACTAGCATAATAAAAATTTCAATAATTTCAGTCCAGAATTACTCTTTCCTGTTTTTAAACCAGGGTTTGAAAAACTCATGGAGAGGTACACCTTTCTCCCAAACAATTCCAAAGGCAAAGATAAAATCAGAAGAAAAAAGACAAAGCAGGTTTTCAGAACAGCTTCAGTACAAATCAGAAATCATGGTGCAAATTAGTCAGTACTGTTTTGTGATGAGGTAAAGATTTATGAGTTAGGTCATAACTCAAACTGTTTCTTAAAGCCAGCTCACACCACCATGACTCCAGTGCAAATCACAGACTCCCCTACACTGGCACAGTACGCTGATAACCTGCAACAGCTCAGGCTTGTCCCTCTTCCACATGATAAGGGGATGAAAAGAGGCCAAGGTACTCAAGCACCCCAGGACTGAGGTGATGATTTCCACAAGAAATGGGTTCTAAGTTATTTGTCAAAGACCAAACCAGAAGTTTAGCACAGAGTTGAGAAAAAAAATCACATATTTTCCTGAGTTCCAGTCTAGGCCCATAATGCAAGGCTAGCTTTTTTCTTTTATTTGCAGTGTCCCTCTTAAAGAGAGCTGGATGGCTTTTTTGACGTGTTTTCTTTACTATTGGAAATAACACACTTGGTTTATACTTCCTTCCTTTGGGACAGAATTACACAGAATTACACTCAGAATTCCAAATGCAAAATAACTATTGTTCCAGTGTGTAACGGCCTGAGCTWGTAAAAAGGCAAAGGTATTCCAGGTGTAACCACAGGGAATAACTGAAAGAATAAAATATGAGCCTTCTAGGCAAACCACASCAAGGCAAACAGTCTAATGAATGTTAATATATGTAGAAAACTATAGAGCATTGAAAATGAACCCTGAGCCATTTTAATTTACTCCAGCTATTCAAACCCACAAAGCTAGGAAAGCCCTGCCTTTTTCTTCAGCGTTGCCTCTTGAAGTCCCACAACRTATTCTGTCCTACACAGGAAGTCCTATGACATGTGCAGGATTCACACATACACTGCAGATGCCATATTTAGCAGAGAAGGGTAAAATTTCACTATTAGTCTATCCTATCACAGAACATTTCAAGAAGTAAACACTGGGCACCTTGAACAACACCCTTTCCTGCACCTTCTACTTTACTTACAGACCAGTTCTTACCACTGTGTTGCTCCAGATCCATCCTTAGTAACATCCAAATGGGCCCAAACAAAAAAGAGAAATCCTCTCCATTGGAGGTACCTCTTTTTACCGGTCAAAACACGTCCTAAAATACTGTCTTGTTATATCAGGCAGAACCTCTGCTTCCACTAATAATACAGTATGGAAACCCACAAATACTCTCTTTGTATCATTTATACCTTCAGAAAGGGATATTAACATCATGACTGCTGCCAGTCAGTCTCACTGCAGACATATGCATGGCCAGGTGTAAGGCTGAGAAGGTAACAATTCATTTTACAGGTTGATTTTAGTACACTAATCTTTAGCCCTCAAAAGCTCACAGGTTCAGTATTTTCCCTGAGAGTATTATTTCCTTACTTCAGAAGTTTAACAAAAAACAATTCAGTTGTCTTGAATTAAGCGGCAGTTTTCAAAAACAGCTTATTGGAAAAAAAACTAAAAAAACATTGCTACAATGTCCCTCCACATGCATCAGAAGGGTTAACTGCGAAGCACAACATGCTTCAGTATGGAGTGTGCTTCAGTGCTCAGTATGGAGAATACATATTCAAAAGGCAAAATGCAACAGAAAATAAGAGAGCTACGGATGCTTGAAGTTTGCATTCTGTGAAGAAAGGAAGAACCTTTGAACAGATGTCAGTGGGCATCAGTCCACATCAAGTTCTTAAAGAAGCTTAAGAATTTACACTGCTGTGATTTCTTAGAGCAGCTTAAAAGGTGCTTTCAGCTCCCTCCTCATTTAAAGATAGGAGAGACCCATGGTTTTATCATGAGTCTTGTTATATTGTTACCTCTGACTCTTGGAATCATCTAAGACACAGAAGCCTTGCTAAATGAAATTCAGTCTTTATAATCATGGTAAAAAGTCTAAAGATAACAGTGAAAGGCACCATGAAGGTTCAAAAACAAACACCAGATAAAAKAAACAGAGGATGCCTTTAGTTTTCAAACCAGTATCTTTCCAGTCAACCCCATAAGGCTGGGAGTCTGACATGATTTGAGATTTGAGTTAGGCAACAACAGAATTCAAGATGCCAATTTATAGTGGTTTCATTGCACATATTTCCTCCTTCTTCATGGAGTACATGAGTCTGTATATTGTAAGCAAAACAGTTTTACCGTGGCCAGTGAACTGTCAAAAAGATTACAGTGTAAATTGTTAAAAGTTTAGGAACACATATTTTGTATATATCTTGTGATGAAGTGTTGGGAAATTGCACAAAATCTATGTCTTGTGCTCTAGACACCATGAGAATTGGAAGGCAATGCACTGTCTGAAGTCAGGAGTGATGATTTCTGAACGTTCTTGTGAATTATCTGCAAAATTCTGCTATCATAGAGGAACCTTGATGTATTTTTACAGTCCTCACTCCTTCCTGCTTCACGTCAGCACTTCAGATGAGCACTGCTCCATGGGCAGTTACAGGAGCACACTTTTACTAATTCCAGCACAGAATAAAAGCACACACAGAAAAAAAAGTTTTTCAAATGTCAGATGGTGGAAAATTGTCACAGTTTTAATGTCCGTACTTAAGGCAAACAGTTTCTCTCTTGTGAAAACTGGACAATACTACACTGGGCTTTTCTAACAGCTCTTTCTCCTCCTTGCCAAGGAGAGTGAGATGGCACTCATGTCTGGGATTCATCATTTACATTCTGCTTGGAAGCCCACAATGTATGAATATCAACASGTCCTCTTTGAGTATCACCATGCTGCTGGGCTGCCGTTTGGGACAGCTTCGTCCCTTCATGCRGTGGTCCCCTCCATAACCCTCTCGTCTTTGTCGGAGCGGTACGGCTTTGGCATCCCATACAGACGGAGGATCCAGCCACACATCTGCTCCCCTCCAGCCCTCCATGGGGCCATGCCAGTGGGCACTCCTGGCCGTGTTCTCCAGGGGGATTTCGCCTCACTTTGGCCACCTGCAACACTTCCMCATCATTACTTCTTTGGCTCCCTTGGAGCAGCTTTTAAAACCCATGGACAAGCTGGTGAAGGGTCTGGAGCACATGTCCTGTGAGGAACAGCTGATGGAGCCAGGATTGTTCAGCCCGGAGAAAAGGAGGCTCAGGGGAGACCTTATCACTCTACAACTGCCTGAAAGGAGGTTGTAGCCAAGTGAGGGTCGGCCTCTTCTCCCAGACAACCAGCGACAGGAGGAGAGGACATAGTCTTAAGCTGTGCCAGGGAAGGTTCAGATTGGACATTAGAAAGAATTTCTTCACAGAAAGGGTGATTAGACATTAGAATGGGCTGCCCAAGGAGGTGGTGGAGTCACTGTCCCTGGAAGTGCTCAAGACTGGACATGCCACTTAGTGCCATGGTCTAGATGACGTGGTGATGTTCATTCCATAGGTTGGACTCGATGATCAGAGGTCTTTCCCGCCCTCACAAATGCTGTGATTCCGTCCCACACGGGCCGGGTCCTACACGGGCCGGGTCCGTCCCGGCCGGCCGGCCGCCCGCCCTTTTCCCTTTTCCCTTTTCCCTTTTCCCCTTTCCCCCTTTCCCCCTTTCCCCCTTTCCCCCTTTCCCCCTTTCCTCCCTCCCTCTCCTGCCTCCCTCACGGCCCGGCTCACTCAAAGTGCTGCCGCAGCGAGTGAGAGGGGCGTGGCCCCCTCACGTCACGGCCCAGGCCCCGCCCACTGCACCGCCTCGGCCACGTGCCCGCCTGAACCGCCCGCTGCTGAGGGCGCCGCGCGACCCCTGCTTCCACTTGCGYTGTGCGCATGCGCCCGCAACCCTCGCGCCCCGCTCCTGCGTGCCCTAACGCATCAGAGTGACGTCTGACGTCATTCCGCCGGCGGGGGGAGAGGGGAAGGAAGGAAGTTTGGGGGCCCGCCGGTCGCAACCTACCCCGCTAGCCCCCGGCAGCGTGACGTCCACCTTGACGGACGGCCACTGCAACCAGTCAGAGCTCCAAAGGGCGGCATTTGATTGGTTGTCAAGCCGGAGAGGCGGACGCCGGCAGTGGTTGGTTGCGGCGGTGCSGGGTTACATAGGGCGGAGTACAGCGTGTCCTTGGGCGCAGACGGAGCGGGTGGTGTCGGCAGTGCGGTCACTGTGTCCGAGGGCGCAGCCGGGCAGGCAGGTGCGGGCGGGTGGGCGACCGGGCTGTGTCCGGGCGGGGCGGTGAGGGCCGGGAGGGGAACGGGCCGAGCGGGCGATGCTCTGGGCGGCCCTGAGCGCCATTCCCGCCTCCCGGGGCCGCAGCCTGAGGCGGCGACCGGCGGGCGAGGAAAGGTCACCGCGGGGCCGGGCGGCCCCACCGCGTCCGGGGACATGGAGGAGAAGCTCAAGGTCAGGCTGGGCGCGGGTAGAGCCGGAGCCGGGTGATGCGGGCGCCTCTGGGCGCTCCCGCCTCTTCACGCGTGGCTGCCGGCGGGAGCTCCGGGGGCATCTTGGGTCGTGGTGACAACCTGGTGCCTTCTGCCCTCCGGCCCTGCCCGAGCGGGAGTCTGCTGCACTTTTCCAGCTGCAGAGGAAAAGCTTGCGAGCAGTCCTGGGCCTTTACGCGGGGTCGTTCACGACTAGGAAACTCTCCTGTTGCAGCTRTGTGAGCCGTACATAGGAGTTGTATTTTATTTGTTCTTCAGAAATGATCGCCGTACTTTTTAAATGCTGCGGGGCAGTTAGTTTGCCTGACGGAAGGTTTTTCCTGCCCTTCAAGTAGGTCTATCACCTTAATGCTTTTTAGGTAGCGTGATGATTCCATATTAATCTTCAAGCCCAGGAGCTATAGCTTGTGGATAGACAGTGTACTGGAGAATTGCCAGATTCATGGGCTGCATATGTTGGTTTTTAAACCAGTGGGACGCTTTTTAAGGTTCCAGCCCGATCGGTGACCTTGAGGTTGCATTACTGACCTCTGTGTGTGTTCTTGGTCTAGTACTGACAATGGGAGATATTGAGAAAGGCAAGAAGATCTTTGTCCAGAAATGCTCCCAGTGCCATACAGTTGAAAAGGGAGGCAAGCATAAGACTGGACCCAACCTGAATGGCCTATTCGGACGCAAGACTGGACAAGCTGAGGGCTTCTCTTACACGGATGCAAATAAGAACAAAGGTAAACTTAAAGCTGCCCTTAAGGGACAAAAATACTCAGTTCTTGGTGATAGTTCTAGAAATCTGCCAAAATTTAAAATAGTATGGAGGACAAGAATATAAATATGTTTACTATTTGGAATTAATATTAACTATCTTTTTTTTTTTTCCCCACTTTCTTCTAGGTATCACCTGGGGTGAGGATACTCTGATGGAGTATTTGGAAAATCCAAAGAAGTATATTCCTGGAACAAAGATGATTTTTGCGGGTATTAAGAAGAAGTCCGAGAGAGCAGACTTAATAGCATACCTCAAAGTTGCCACTGCAAAGTAAAAGTTATCTGCTGCCTTATTTATTTCACAAAGGAGATGGCAATGGAAATGTCTGTGATGAGATTGGTTTTTAAACTTTCTATTTTTACATGTACTGTGTCTAACCTTCAAATCTGTCTCACCCATCAGATAACTTTGCTYACGGTGGGTCACTGGAGTACACGCTTGTTTGGCAGCCATTAACTTAAAAAAAACWATGTAATTGGGTTCATTTAAATGGCTATAATGTTCAGTCATCCTTGATCATAAAAATTAAAAAAAAAAATGAATAAACATTTCCTGCCTCTTCATTGTTTAAAAAATATATGTAAATAATCAAATGAGTAATTGTCAGCAGCATAATAGCTTTGGCAGCCCAACATTTTCAGGTTAAAACGCAGGGTGGTTTCTGGCATCTTCCCCCGTACATCTTCTGTTACGTTAGCGACTTTAAAAACCCCAGCAAAACAACAAAGACTATTAAAAGACCCAACCCCCCAATATAATATTTTTCTAAATTTAATCAGTGCTAGGTGTTGCAGTATATATTAATCTGTCTAAAGCTTGTGATAAAAAGGCATTTCRTCTGATTTAAGTACTATTTGTGAAATGGCAGTTGTGCCCAGCCACTTGTCTTTTATCGAGGAGAAGCATGTTGCCTAATTCATCCAGATTTTGACAGCTGCATGCACCCATAGAGTGTAACTCCCCTTCAGAAAAATTTCGTTTTGAAGTGTTATTGGTGCCCTTTGTTCAGTAAATCTTCCAAGAACCATCTTGGAAGCCGTCTTTAGTGTAACAGAAAAACATCCTGTTCTGGGAATACAAGTGCTAAAGGCCAAGCTGAGAGTTACTTAATCTGCTTAATTCAGTAGAAACATTCACCTAAAATCTGTTATTACAGGTAATTTCAGATGAAGGGGTACAGGAATGAATGTGCTGGTAGACTACAAAATAAGACAAAAACAACTAGTCTTCCTCTTGTGCCTGGCTGTAGCCAATGTCATTACTTCTGAAGGTTCTGTTTCGCACATTGTAAAGCAGTATTTTTAATGTTTTAACTGCATTTTTTTCATACGAAGTTGTTCAGAAGAATGTATTTACTGTGTACCAACAGTAAGGCATAATTTGGAGCAATCAATACTGTAAATTAAAAAAAAAGTTAAAGTCTTGCTTGCTGTATGTGTATGAAATGAAGTGAAAAACAGCGGGAATGCAGACCAAAGTTGGGTGCCCAGATTTACATAATTAGGAAACAGAACAAAAAAAACTCMATATGAAAAAAAGTAAATACTAATTGAGTTGGTGGAGAAAGTACAAGTGTGGCAGTTAGTATTTTAGACCAGAACCAGCAAAGCTCTTTCCCCAGGGTCCTGCTTAACAGCCCTTCTGCTGTGCTTCCCGAGTGAGATGGGAGAAAATTCAAGGTAACTCAAAAGCTGTAGCTATGCTGTAGGATGGGCTGAGTTAGAGTTGTATTAAGTAGAATAGTGTACTTAATGATGGAATTGCAAAGGGCTGTTACTCAGAATTAATGAGTGAAAAGAAGTAAGATTACTAACAGTGGTGTCAGTGATTGCTACCATACATGTTGTGATTATTTTTTCTTTCCAGACTAACCTGCAAACAGCATTTCCTGCAAATAGGGCCATAGACAATATTAACCAACAGCAGCTTTTGTACTAAAAGCTTGTTAAGAGAGAGCTACAAATTGGAGTAGTGTATTACTGTTCCAATTTTCAGAAGTGATGTTTGTCTTAGCACTTTTATGGCTATGGAGTACTTAGTTTTTTCCATGCCAAAATCCTGATAGAGCAGTTTCAGATGCAGAATGTAGCTGTACCAAACTCCGCAGCCTTCTGAAGGGGTTATGGTGAAGAGAGAGTTATGCATGGAGAGAGTAGTGACACTTTCTATTCTATCAGCACCCATTGGAGATGAAAAAAGACTTTGTGACCTGTAAGCTGCTCATCTCTACAACTTGCTTCTTCTCCAGATCAGTTAGGGGAGAGAATTTTTCTGTAATGTGGCATTTAATTCTGCACAGGTAACAATTTACAAGTAAGTTACCCATCAGAAGAACTTCAGGAGGAAGCAGAGTGATCCTTYGCCCAAAGTAAGCAGGGGACACGATTTAATTTGGCTCTTCCATCTGTGCACCTCAGAGACCTTGGTACAAAGATACATGTTGCTTCTGCATACCACTGAAGATCGAGAAAATTTAACTTTTAATTCCAGACTGAGCATGTATCCTTGTTTGCCTTTTAGGGGAAAGACCATTCTGACCTTTAAAATTTAATCTTTCTATGTATAGCCCTAGACAGCAATGGCTTAAGAAATTTGTTGTAGTAGGTAACTAGCAGCCATTTGCCACTGGAAAAACACAATACTATGATGTTCCTACTAACGGATAAGCAAAGAATATCGAAATGRAAGAAGGTTAAATTATCACTTCTTGAGGTATGTGTTAATGCGAGGGCTTGGGTGGGTTCTTTGCAGGGTGGGAAGGAGGCATCAAGTTACATAATCAAGTTATATAGTTATTATGAGTTATATAATCAAGCTTTAGTTCTTTGTTTTCCAGTTTAGATTAGAGAGTAGAGGGGTGGGATTTGCCTTTGTTTTATGAGGTGCCAAGTTTTTTCATTCTGACAGTGATATCAGTCTAGACACTTGGTATTTCAGTAGTTCCTTTACAGTTCTTAGTTAAGGAATCAAAGCACCACTGCCAAACATTGCACCATCCCATTTCTTGGCTACTAGTTCACAGCTCTGATGGGACATGCCTTTGAAACTCATCTTGTAATATTTTCACATGTAGTTACGCAAATGAATGAAGATTGTTAATGACTGGAAAAAAGGTAAAATCCGAAAGCATACGTTTTCACAGAATGACTTCAAAACAAGTAGGTTACTTATAAAACTACAAAATGTATTAGTTATACCTCCCATTGAAGTTYAGTGATACAGAAGCTCTTGTTTATTTGGAGTTTTAACAGTTCAAGTGTAAGCACTCTACAAACAACTTAACTTGGGAAAGGTCTGTTTGTTGCTGCCTGTACAATTGTAAATAATTGCTTCAGTTAAAGATCTGTTCATTTTGATAAGTTTAGTCTCGTATGGGACTATATAATACTTTCCTTTCTTTGGTATAAAATACAGCATCAGTTTCCAGAAGAAATGTGATACGTTATCCTCCTCTTACGAGGGAGAACAAAAGCAGTTAATAGGTAATAATTAGATATTCTAGTCTCTCATGTATATTAAGGCCCATTGAAATGCACACATTTACCTCTGTAGAAGGCCTTGTCATTTACCTTACTCCAAAACACATCCTAAAATCTCTTCCAGGGCCAAAGCCAATAGAAGTCTCTGTTTTACTGCATACAGGATGAGTTGAACCATTTCAAACTGATGTCCTGAAAACCACGTTATTCTGRGAGGTGAGCAGCCCAGAGCTAGCAGTAGGGTATGATAACCCTGGGAAAGGGTATGAAATCCTGTCCCCAGTGCTGCAATGGCTGAGTCAGGGCTCCAGGTAGTTGTTGCTCTGCTCATGATTCAGAGCTTGTATGTAAGTACTTGCATGCTTTTTTCCAGGATCATTCTTTCAATCAGAAAACGTGTTGGTCACSTTTTGAATGATTGCTTTCTGCTTAGAGGTCAGTGTCACAGGAGGTAAGAGAAGTGGGTGACGTTTGCTTCTGTGACATGATACAGATTCACATTTTCAGTTTCCAGAAGGCTGCAGTAACCACCAAACTGAACRTGCGTGCTGGGAAGAGGATGCTCTATGCCTCTGTTGAAGCTGTCATTATGCAAAAGGAGTGCCAGAAAGAAAATTAGCAAAAGAGGAACTAACTATAGCACAGTGTTCAAAACATACCTGGGAGCAGGGGAGGTATGTTCTCTCCAGGTTATTTATGCATTTAATTTTAAAAAGTCTTGGATAAAAATAAACCTGTCAGTGGAGATCAGAAGTCATTACTCTGCTGGTTTTACATCTCATTAAAGCTGTTCAATGCAGCTTGCTTATGCAACGTGAGCCCCTGCCTTGTTCTTTTCAGAATCACCCACTCTCCAGATGCATCTTCCACTTCCTTCATGTGTTAAAGCATACTTTTGTGTGTAAGTCTGTGCTGTCCCTGTCTTACCCCTCTACCAGGCTTTTGGTCAAKCACTCAAATGAAAAGCTGTTAGTGGAAACACCGAGCTATATTCTCACCCTTACAATAATCTGCAGGAATTGAGTGCTGATGGCCCTATTCAGTTGTGAGTGTCTGGTGACAATTTCTTTTTAAGATGTCTGATGGTTCTTAAGCTATTGGACACTGCCTTTTATTGATGTTTTTTAATTCTAAATTTTTAATAGAGCTAACTAAAGCAGGTAGTTTTATGTGGATTTTACCTGCACTATGCCTCGGGGGGATGTTTTAGTATGAGATWCAGCATGATTATGTGAGCATTCCCTGATGTATAGTGCTTCCAGACAAGTGGGAAAGATGCACCACATACACTGCATTTTAAAAATATCATTGGTGTCACCTACGTGTTACCAGTACCCTCAAGAATGTGGTGGTCTTACCCAGGTGTCATTGCAGGAATGTTCCTATACCGACTGTAACCAGCCTTTCCCTGGAAGCATGTTTCATATTTCTGCTTCCACTGCTACTGGTTTGGAGAACAGAGAGGAAAGGAAATGAGACTTGTCCATACCTTGCCATGTTTCCTATAAGACTGTCATGTCATTTCTAGTTATTCTGTCAGATTATTTGCTATTGATCACAGAATCACAGAATTATTTAGGTTGRAAAAAGCATCCAAGATCATCAAGTCCAGTCACCACCTTGTCAGCTGGACCATGACACTAAGTGCAAACAATGTCCAATTGTTTCTTCAACATCTCCAGGAATGGTGACTTCACCACCTCCTTGGGTAGTCCATGCCAATGCTTAGCAACCCTTTCCTTGAAGAAATTATTCTTGATGTCCAGCCTGAACCTCACTTTGCAGAGCTTAAGGCTATGTCCTCTCCTCCTGTCGCTGGTTGCCTGGGAGAAGACGCCAGCCCCCACCTGGCTACAACATCCTTTCAGGCAGTTGTAGAGAGTGATAAGGTCTCCCCTGAGCCTCCTTTTCTCCAGGCTGAACAACTCCAGCTCTCTCGGCTTTTCCTCACAGGACTTGTGCTCCAGGCGTTTCACCAGCTCCGTTGCCCTTCTCTGGACTCGCTCCAGCACCTCAATGTCTTTCTTGTAGTGAGGGGCCCAGAACTGGGCACAGGACTTGAGGTGSAGCCTCACCATTGCCGAGTATTCTCTGTTTGAATATTAGATGTTAGATCTGTATTCTTTCCAGTGGTATTTTTACAGGAAAGGTACCACATTTTCAATTCCACAATTTTTTGCCACAGTGAATGATTTTAATTCTAATTCTCATGTACAAATTGTCACTGGTTAGCTTGCCCATCTGGGCTTTCTCTTCTTCATTTTACATGTTACTGTTACAATTTATATTTCTTTTGTATTGTCTAAACTGCAAGCAGTTTGGTGTACTTTACTATTCAAAGTAGTCTTTATTTAACCATCTCTTAACTCTGTAGTGGACTCTAAAATGTTACCAGGTAAAGACTTTCCATGAAGAATCCTTTTACATTGTTTCAATTTTTTTTTATTTTAAATTCACTGAAAAGGGTTCAGTTTCAACAAGATACGTAAAAAGTCTTTTCATGTGAGCCTCAGAAACATGCTAACAAAAAGCAATCATGGAAGTGCTGAGAAACGTCTTTAACTGGCAGCATTGGATCAGTTTCTTGCTTGCGCTCCATGAACAGGAGAGGGAGCCAATGTACAGAAAAGCTGGAGGAGACTCATAAGAGGCTCTTGAAGGTAATTTTGAACAAACCTCGGAGAGTTTGAAAGACGAATTTCATTTGTACAAAAAGCAKTTTTAATGCAAGTGCTCAGCAAAAAGCGCTGGAGGTGATTAGTACAGCTGAATGCAATGATATGTCTGCAGTAAGTTTGGGGTGTTCTGAAGTCTTAAACCAATTCATATTTTATATTTCATCAGGCTAGCTCCAGTTTGAAATAGCCTRTATTAAATTTCAGCCTATTCAAATGGTAAAAGATTCAACTGGAAAGCAAAATGTTTCTTTCTGACTGCTCAAAAGAATCTTAAATCAAAGGTGGCAATCTCTAATGTGTACTCTGGCTTTGTTCCTACTGTGGAGCTCACTTTGATGTCATCAGTTAAAGTATTAATCTTGAAGTGGATATACAGGTTGTAATRTAATTTCTCCACAAGCAGTTACGCAGGAACATCGTGACTTTTGTTAGCAAAAATGCACTTTTAAATCACCAATGGATGGTGCTTGGTGATGGTCTCAAATTACTCTGACAACTGTGATGTTTTACAATATGTGTAACTGAATAGTAGTATTGATACTATTTAAGGTCCTGGGAAAACTAATATTTGTAACATTGAGTCAGAATTTTACTTGGCTGGGATATTTCTGTTGAGCATATCCATGTTAATGTTAACTRTCAGTATGGATTTTATGCCATATGCCTGACCATGAAGCCTTTGCAACTCTTTGAAAGACCATGTTGCCTTTTGTCCTATCACTTCATGGTCAATATGTATGTTACAAGTTAAGCTTGTTTTGCAGTGCCTAACTCTACCAGGAGCAGTCTGATCGGAYATTAAAAATGTAGCTTATATATGTGGCTGCTGTCACTCTGAATTCTCAGAAAGATGATGTCTCTCTCTGTACCAGCATCCAATGACACATCAGAAAGACATGACACATCCCCACAGAGAGATGCAATCAAAGGGAGAGCTTTGCAGTTGAAAGATACTTCCCCATCAGAAAATCTATCAAAAACATAGGGTAGTCTTCTACAAATGAACAGGATCATAGGATAGAAATCAAGGTGACACAAATGAAGCAAAGAAAGGGGAAGCAAAGTGGAAATTAAACAAGGTTACTACAGGGTGACATATGTTCAGCGGGGGCAAAGAATGCACCTGTGCTCTCAGCTATTGGGCTAGGTATTGCAGTATGAAAGGAAAAGCAGTGGAAACCCAGAAACAACAAAAAACAAACTTGTCTATCT
The DNA here is from genome assembly GCA_018881555.1 of Amblyornis subalaris. Lineage (NCBI taxonomy): Eukaryota > Metazoa > Chordata > Aves > Passeriformes > Ptilonorhynchidae > Amblyornis > Amblyornis subalaris. The sequence continues at coordinate 3,072,210 of JACAXG010000061.1, read as the reverse complement.
TCAGTTGAAGGTTTAGAGGGGATGTTGGTGTGTGTTCAGTGAGTATCTCTTTGGTTGGATGCCTTTCATTTTGCTTSACCTAATTGAAGTCATCCAGTTGAGGCTACCTGGCTCCAGCAGTCTGCATTTCACTTCCACTGGTTTTACTGATATATATTCCACGTTAGCAAATCAGCCAGCTGAGAAATGGTGTGATGTTTACTCAGTGCACGTATCAAATGATGTTTTGCAGGGCTGTGAGCTCTGATTCTTCAGTATCACCAAAGCCTAATGTCCCCACTTACACAACATGCTTGAGTTATGCTGCAGTTGATGGCATAGCTTTAAATTTTGCTCCAGCTTCAGATCTTTCCTGAAAAGTACAGGTCAGTAATCTTCAGTAGATACAGTGAACATACTGTAGATAAAAGGGTAACAAGAAGTGCTCTAGCACAGGAGAGAGTAGTCATACAGTAGAGTCAGCATGAAAAAGAGCCTTTGTTCCTTAGCCAGAATATATGAAAAGTATTGATGGGGAGCTTGGCCTAAAATTACATTTACATTGCCGATATACTTTATTTTAAATTCAGGGATGCTAGTTCTCTGAGCTGCTCTGTGCCAATCCAGAAAGCGATTGAAAGTCAAGTCATCATGAAAGTCTCCAGAAGTGAAGATAAAAAGCCCAGTGAACCCACATCTACTGCAGTGCCATCTGTCTGGCTCGTTGCCTGTCTGGCTCTTTAACACCAGTTTTCAGCTTCTAGGTAGTGCAGCCTGATGCTCTGACTGATCAGGTTAGCCAAATTTATGTTTTTCTCTCAGAAAATGGTTTCCAATAACCTTTTTTTATCATCTCAAGGTTTCAAGAAAACTATTCCTTTGCTAAAGGAGTTGGTTTYATTTTTCTCATACAATCAAATCAATGCTGTACAACTGGTGCCATCGCCAGGAAACAGGAGAGGGAAAGGTCACCGTGAAGGCTTCTCCTGCTGCCTGAGTGAGCTGGAATAATCCTCTCCAAGGGYTTCACATCATGACCCAAAGACAGTGCCGTTGCAAGTTGTGCACSTACGACAGTTTGGCGTCTGGCAGCTGCAGTGGTTTTGCTGTAGCTTTAGGAAGCCTTTCTGGGTCCCATGCCCGCTGCTACTGTGGCTAAAAAGGGGGATGGAGAAAGAGATAGAAATTGTTGTCAGTTTCTGCACTGTGGTGTAGGGGTTCAATCTGMGAGAGTTTCCAGTTTGGGATGGTGTGCCGAGAGATGTTTTTCCACACAGATTTGTCTTAAATCTTGACCTTGCCACTGCCCATTACCATTAATGTCTGTCACCTCTCACCTCCCCTCAGTGCAGCTCCTTTTCCTGCATGGCTGCAGCAGTAACTTACAGTAAGCAGGTCTGAGACATGTTTGACTACTTCAAACATGGGGACAATCTCCACTGATCTTCCAGGCATGTGGGATGTTCTTTTTACTGTGTTAAAATTTCCAAACATCCTTTTTTTCTCACCCTAGGGTAAGAGATTTTGGTTCTTACTTTAAAGAATAGTACAGGATCTTAGGATCACTAAGAGTGATTCCTTAGCTGATCTTTAGATTTCTCCAGGTCTTTGTAGCAATCCAATCACTCATTTGCTTAATAAAAAGAGTTGGGATACTCGTTTTCTGTAAGGTCTTCTAAGTTTGGGGGAGTGTGTTTTGTTTTTTTCCTGGGTGGGTTGTTTTTTTGTTGTTTGTTTGTTGGTTTGTTCATTTGTTTTGGAAGAACCACTAATAGGTTTTAATTTAGAGAGTCCTTGAATGGCCCARCCAGTCCATTCCTCATGGGAGAAGAATACAATAACATAAACACAAGGACTTTCCTTTTTTTTTCCTATTTATCTGCTTGATGTTGACCCTGAGGAACTTCAAATACAGGGTAATTACTGGGTAAGTATTTCTTATTACTTCATCTGCAGAAATTCACCTTATTAGAGCACATCATATGCTCAATTTSTCTTTATTTATGGATCAAATGTAACATGAGAGCTTGTAACTTCACTGAAAATAATAGAAAATATCAAGTGTACATTTTATGACAGGACTCGACATTAAAAGGCTTAAGAGGCAGATTTCTTAATTTTCAGTAGCACTGGTGCTTAAGTCTAAACAAAAGCTTTATAGTAGCATGAGAAGAATCATTAACTTGGAGTTTCATATTAGAATAAGCAAATATTAACGAAATTCTGAAATGTTTGATCATCTGGTGACCCATCCTGCTTGCTTTTGCTGTTTACAGCTATTAAAACTACATTTCTCCGGAGAATCAAATATATRGTTGTAGTGATTGCTGAAACATTCAGCCAGCAGATGTTTGGTTTAAGCTATTTTTTAGAGCGTTTCTACGTAAACACAATAGCTTGTTCATTTTCATTTTTGTTTAACGGAGGCCCTTGTCTGTCTCTCACACACATGGAGAGTAGAAGAGGAAAGAGGGGCTCATGAACTCTGACTGCTGTATAGAGCTCTTTCCCATACCTGTGGATGTAATCCATATGGRTGGGACTGTCTCTTTGTCCTGTGACTTGTTCATGCCTACAGTTTCTTTCCAGCCACAGTGGAGGAGACCTTTTCCCTTTTCATGAAGCCACCTCTTAAAGGTGTTATTTTATTACCTAAGCCCATCTTTTCCAGTAAATGTAGGTGGAACCAGTCTGAGTTTGTAGTCTTGTGACTGTTTCTGAAACTGTTTCTTTGCAAGTTTTAAGTGGTGCAGGGGTTTTATTTTATAAATAGAAGAAGAGTTTTCTCTACTCTCAGGCATGTTATCCACTTAAAATTGTAAAATTATACACTTTGAACTTTCTAGCTGTGGGAAAATATGCGTTTGTTTAAAATTTGCAAGTAGGTSGCATTTTTCTGTCTTGCCAAGCTTTGTAGGAATTACACAGTGCTACAAGCAGTTTCTAAGTCTTTAATRGACTTCACTGAGTTTAGAAATGCTGGAGCTTGTCTTTTAAGCATATATGAGACTGTGAACCTGCCAATACATGTCTAATCCCGGAAAATGCAAGTGGCAGGAAGTCTACACAACGTGTACAAAGCATGGCAGAGGTGTGAACTTAACTGTTTATTTCTTGTCAGTCKCAGGAAATCTAAGGCCTTAAAAAGTTGCAAGTGTTGACTAGAAATCAGAGTGGCCGTGTGTCTCACACATGTCTGCTTGAAGTTTGGCTCCTACACCCGGACTTCATTGGAGAGGGTTTACTCTCCATATTTGCCTTGGTTTTATTTCCCTGCCACCATGACCAAAATGAGAACCTCATCTGGGGGGAATTTCATGTGTATACCACTGTATTAAGGCATCTCAATAGGGGCTTGCAAGGCTGGTGTGCATATATACATATATGGGCTTTTGGGCTTTTGTCTTTCAGCTTTGATTGATTCTATGATTCTATGTCCTTTCCTGAATTGTTTCTCTGTAGCTTTAAAGTCTGGCTCAGAAAAGCTGAGAGGCCAATATTTGTATTCCTTGTTTCAATTCCATGTTATGGAAGACATAGAGGAGGCAGCCCAATAATTACACAGAAGTGAATGTTTTGCTGCTGTTGCCTTGCATCTCTTGTGGCAAAAGGAGCTGTTTAATGGCTAATTTAATGACTGAAGCAAGAACTTTGGTTAAAAAGGCTTCCTATACATGGAATTCCGGATTTATATCCTGGAGGGATCAACTCTTCATCGTTCATTTATCCAGCATTAAATAGTCCGTTCGGGACGAGCTTGTCTACCGTGAATGGATGATGAACCTTCCACCACCCCCAGCCCAGCTCCTTCTGAAAAAGCTGTGGTTTCTCTATTCTCTTTGAATGAAGCCTTGTCTTGGTTTTGCTCTGCTGTTTGCTCATTGATTATTATGTCAAATACATATATATATATATAAGTCCTGTAGTCTCTTGCTGCTTCACAGTTTATGTACAGATAATAAGAAATTAAAAGTCTGCAGCAGTTACTTCAATAATAATTGCATCAGTGCATCAGATTCAATGCACTGAGTGATTATTTTTTGTAAGTAATGATCCCTAGTAATTCAGAACTTATAAATAGGATGTGGGATAAAGATATGTAGCCCAGGACAATGTTTTCAGCAATTTTGTTTTTGCAGCTCCTTTCTTCCTATTCAGATGCATTTTCTTGATTTATGTCTGAAGCTCAGGAGGAAAATAATCAGCTTTTGTGGGATTTAGGCATTACAGTGCTTCTCTGTTTCTAAGCACTCAAGTAATAAAGGCTTCGTGAATTATCTCCAGCACACAGAATTACTATATTTCCAAAATTGTCGTTGCAGTTGAGTTTAATGGCTACTCTACAATGTAGAAGCGGCTATAAAAATCAAAAAGGATGGCACCACAACTACAGACTGAAATCCAGAAAGCTGCAGTTCTCGCTCCAAGAAAAATATCAAATGCATTAGCAGAACATGACTTCATTAACAGCATTAAAAGTTATCATTTACGGGAAGGCAAGCTCTACTTTGGCACATATTTCAGTGAATGACAACAACTTATTGAATATTTCAACTAACATGCATTGACAGCTGGTTTAGGGCAGCAGGTCTAAAAGCATTTAAGATTACAGCAATGTTCCTTAAAATAATATGAAGAGTTACTGCACTAATTTTCTTCATTTTAAAAAGACATTTTGCAGAATGTTTAGAATATACTAATGTTCATATATAATTAAAACCACAGACATGTCTCCTAGCTAATTCTATTGCTCAGTATCTTTCTAAAAAGATAGTCTTTTTAGACTCTATTTTTTTTTCATCACAGTAGAAAAAGAAACATATTCTAAATTTTGCTACTTTGTGACATAATTTTGCTTAGGGTTGACTCTGTTTTGGGACTGGAGAGGGTTGGAGTTTTTCCTTCTGCTTCTTGTCCATCCTCACCTCTATACACAAAACCTACATAATTCTCATCAGTCCTTTCTTCCGCCCTGGCAGGATTTGTTCATCTCTTATTTCTATCTAGCCTGCAGTGAGTCCTTTCCTAGGCTGCTGCCACTGCTACTGCCATGCTGAGGTTTAGCTTTTGTGACATTATCTTTCTGGGAATAGCAGGATAGATTTCTTGGATTTCTGCAAGCCACCTATCTGAATAAGAATACACCACTCTGCAGTTCAAAGACTGGTATTGTTTCCTGAGCCAGCAAACCAATATTGATAATATTGCTCAGCTGTTTTGACGTTTATTTTTTTTCTCTTCACTCTCATGATTGTTAAAAGAATAGCTGCTGTAATTGTGATTGAGGATAGCATCATTCAATGTTTCAGAAAATGACGGTCAATTTCAATTAGGCTTTTCAAATTATCTTTTACTTACAGGAAAAGAAAGTCAAAGTGGGTAGGAATGCTATTGTGTCTCAGGATTTCTTGTTTACAATTGTAAGTCTTGATTCTCTTCTGTTTTACAGCGACACAAATGAGGCGTAAATGTTAGGCACAATGTAATTGTACACTGGTGTAAAAGCAGAGGGGAGAGGAAAGAATTTGGGCCTAATATGGGCAAGATAGAGAATATTTAGATGCAGGTAGAGTGCGTGATCTTCAAAGCAGAGAAGGCAAAGACAGAAGATCCATGAATCCAAAGTGGACAGGAATCTGAACTCAAATCCTGTCGGAAGGCACAAGAGTTGGCTGGTTTGATGTTCTTTCCCAGTCTTGCAACAATGACTTGTTTCCAGATATGCCTCTTCAGACAGGAATTCATACAGGTAAGACATTTTACAGACAGAAAGGGAACATAACCATATCATGCAAGCCTTCCCTGCACCTCCAGGGACAGGGAAGGGAGAGGAAAGGCAGGCACACTGTTCCCATGTCCTAATTGTTCTGTCTGGCTGCGGAGACCAAACACACCTTGCCATACCTAASAGTACCCAGGGAGTTTCTGGAAAACAGGAGAGCCTCTCAGCAGCTGCAATGGCTGAGGTGCTGCAGATCCACCAGGACCTGCCTTTGCTATGCCCAGGCCTGGGAGCAACTGGCATAAAGCAGGTTTCTTTCACAGGCAGTTATAGAAGTCATGCAAGCCTCATTTGCTGTCACCACATTTCAACAGAGCCAAGAGCCTTTTCTGTAATGGAGCTGGACACTCTTGCTGTCAYATTAAAGGGGATAAAAATGAAGCTTAAAGAAATTTGAGAAGAAAAAAGGAAAGTAAGCAAAGTCAAGGTAAAATCAAGCCTGCTCTTCAGTGCATTACAGTGAGAAGAGTGGGGACAAGAAATCAGCAAATCCTGGAGGGGAAGAGAAAGGGTACTACACCTATTAACAGTAGGAACTGGAAGTGCATGGAATATTCACCTTGTTGCTCATATCGAAATTTCTAGTAATGTTTTCAACAAAAATGGCCTTTAAGCAGCAATACATATATACACAAAAGCTTGTATTGTGGAAATGGTCACTACAGACCACCCTGTGGCACTAAAGAACTGCCTGTGCAATACAAGGAGCTGCTCCCTCTGGCCACCTACTGGCACTGGATGCACTGGTACCTGTCCTTGTGCAACTTACTAAGAGGGGCTTTGGCATCCCTGACCGAGCTGCAATGTCATCAAAAAAAGCAAAGTTTCCTCGAGTCACTGAAAAATCAACTACATAATTCTCACTTGGCAAGTGTGTGGAGAAGAAAGAACAAATCGTGAAGGTGTTTGGTGTGCTCCATATCCAGCATCTAGATGGAGAAATGCACAAGCACTGAAATAAAAGGATGAAAATTCAGTTGCAGAAAGGAGTAAGGGAAACGTGGAAGGGGCTGAGGGGAGGGTGAAGAGGCTGCATGGGAGAAAGAATGTCCCCAAGACTCCCATTCCTTGGGAAGAAGAGAATTAAAGGACGAGAGGTAGTCAAGGGAAAGGAAAGCTGGTGAGGTGCTCATACAAAAATTAGGGAGGCAGACCTGATGACATTTATCAGGGAGACARTACTGAAGGGAGGCAGTCATAGACAAAGCAGAAGGCTTTAGGAAGGAGCAAAGCAAATGCAATTTAAAAGGATCAAAGAATTTCCATGAAAAGAGTGAGACATGAAGAAGACTACAGAAAGTTCACCCAGACATWAAAGAATGGTGCTGGAGAAAAAGAAAGTAAGAATTGTAGCAGGACTAGAGTGTTATTGACTCTGTTTTATTGAGTGTTTGGCCCATCAAGCATTCTGCCCTGTAAGTGACTAATAGCTTGCTTCCCTCCCTAGATTCTACTTCTTTCAATAAAGTCTACACCATCGTCTTTTTTTTTCTTTCTGAAAAACTGCCTGGTCTTGCACTCATACAGCTGAAAGTCCATAAAAATTCAAAAAAGTAATCTTACAGCAGAAAGCAATATTACAATAGCGAATCACTGTGCCTCCACATTCCTGCAGCTGCAGGAATGGGGTCTAATTTTCACTCTGATCAGCTCTTCAGCTGAGCATTTTCACATGCCTATGGTCTCATTCTGTGCAGTAACTGAGAGGTAACAACTGAAAACTATGGAGAAGCTTCRTATTATTAATTATGTAGTTATTTCATTATTAAGTAGAACATACATAACAGGACTACATATATACTGAAACAATTATAAATTATTCAGTTGAAACCACACTTACCAAAATGCCTAGGCAAATTATGTTCTCTTTCATATGGTTTAGAGCCTTGTATCTTATTTGTCCATAAAGATATGAATCCTCTAATTTCTTTAATTTATTCTCATATAGAAGTAAAAGAACGCCCATGATTCCACTTTCTTTGGAGGAATTTCAGAGCATAGAATAGCACTGGTAGCACTAAATAGCTCATTGAGCTAAGCCTTATTTGCAAACTGATAAAATAATAGCAATTTGTGGAAGCATCTTTCATTGCTGAAATTGATAGTTCTGTAGTGTCATCCTCTGATTAAAGTTGTTTTGGAAATATGGAGTAGAGAAAACTACTACCCAAGTTCTGGTTTTGTTCCTTTTAATAATATTGACCTACAGTTCAGTAATAACCAAAATGTTGATTATATGTAAATACATAAAAAGTTTCTGTCCGTTGATAATAAGCAAAYGCCTAGGAACATCTCAACCACTGGTTTAATTTCAACTGGAATTGATTTTTTAAAGAGGTTTTCATGCCTCACAAGCCAGGAACGTTACTGTGTTTGACTATAGTGTTTTCACTTCTGATCAGCTTCCTCTATTCGTAAATTTGTGCTTAGGAAAAGGATGTTTAGCAGTCAAGTAACAACTCYTTTAGGAAGGAATGTTTCTGTCCTCCAAGGTGGCAGCAGAAATGGGTACTTCTGCTGTTCTCTTCTGCTCTAGTCTTGCTCTGTCTTCATTCTCAGGGGTAGGTATACCTATGCCACACAATGCAGCACAATGTAAAGATTCTCAGGCTAATTCTTACTGAGCTATCACTGGTAGCAAAGAGAGAAGAGCCGCATTAGCAGAGCACTGCATCAGAGCCAAGTCCCCCTGCTGAGAAACTACCCTGGATGCCTCTACTCATTTAGCACTAGCTCGGGCATCACAGGCAGGTACCGTGTCCTGGCGCGGAAACTCAGGCAGTGTTTCCGAGGGGGGAGAGTACTGACCGCTTCCCCAGGTGATTCACCAGTCCAGCCTGCCTGTTAACAATCCATGTGTGGTGTCCTGTGGCCTTCCAAAGGACATGTTCAGTCATGGGTGACACTGAGGCCAAGAGACCTTTGCATCTTTGGCCCCTGAGCAAACTCCTCCAAGAGAGGAGAGGCAGCGGCTGTCTGGAAACGTTKATCTGGGTATTGGCTGGTTTCTGTCTCTAACCTAAGCAGAGCAGGATCCCCCTCTTCTAAGGGAACTGGCTGTGCAGGGTCCTGAAGCAGCAGCATGTGTCAAGTGCCAGYGGGAATGCCTGGGGAGGCTCTGAAGTCATTACAGCCAGTGTTTTGCCCAGCACCAGGAACAGTGCTATTGATTTTGCTCTGTTCTCTTGTCATCAAGCTGAGTCAAGACTCTGTTTTTCTAAAAGCTGCATTAGAAAAATATCAGCAGAGGATCTGCTGCACCTCCACATGCTGTTCAGAGAGCTCACAGGTTTAGCTAGGCCTAGTGTGGTAAGACAGTCTATTGTCTTTCTGATTGATTGCTGGAAATCTGTTGTTATGCCAGGCTCTGCCTGTCCTGAGAGAGAAGGAGTATTGTGCCAAATTTCATACTGAATGAGTGCAGTTCTATAAATCAGCTTTAGTGCTTGGCTTATTAGAACCAGAGGCAAATGAGAGGCTAAATGAGCAATACTGGTATTTAACTATGTATGAGATACAATTCAAGCAGCACAAGGCCTGCGTACTGGATGTACTGTCAGTGGACTCCTTAATGAAGCTGTTTACTGGGGAGCACTCACTTTCCTTTAGCCAAATGACAAGAAATGCTTTTTGGCATCATATGACTGTGATACTGCAAGTTTTGCAATGCAGAAATAAACTTGAAAATCTAATTTAACACTGAGCAATAACTTGCTGATCACAGGCCATAAGTTTTATCTTAAGGTAAATCACCTTCCTCTAGACAACAGCAATTGATGTTTAGACATAGCAGTATAATGGACAGTTCAAAAAAAAGAATAATGTCTTCATCCCCATGTCTCATAAACTCAGTGTCAAAATACACATAGCTCTACTTAACCTTCACCARTGTCCTCTGCAGGACTTACTGCAATGGTTCCAGACATTTCCTGCTTAAAGAATGATCAAAAATACGAGCCCAAAATGGTTGTGATTTATTCTTGAAGCTGTTTGTTGCAAGATTCAGACCCAGATTCAGCTCTCCTTAATGCAGTTTTGTACTGCACCCCGGGTGGAGTGCCCTTGGAACGGGCAGAGCTGGTCGTGTGTTTGTGGACTACACTCTAAGGTGTATTAAGCAGCTAAAGTCGAATTCTGCTTGCTCTGTGAACTAGTTTTTTAAAAGTCAGAAAAAGCTAAAGGCAAAAAAAGAAAAGTACTTAGTCTGTAAATAATATGCTGGCTAAAACCTATGTTGAGATYATGTTTGGTAAACAGTGCATTAACAAGAAATCAAAGTGATTCCTCCAATAAATCTGAAATCAGACCTTATTGTTGAAAAAAAAATAAGAGGCAATAGGCCATTCTAGCTATGTTTGCACTTGGCTACTTATGCCAGAAGTGTCAAGTTGTCACTCAGAGTCCAGCTTTACAAACACGACTCTACCTTTTTGCTTTTGCTGAAGTGCTCTGTTACATAACAGGGTTCTCATTTCTTTTTTTTCCTGAGAGATGGGGTTTTGTCATCCTAGTTCTGCTAAGAAAAAGAAAGACTCATAAGAAACACCATTATTTCCACTGGCTTTAGCTCATACCTGRAACTTATTTTTCTTCCACCAGGCTGTCCTGTCTGCATTCTCCTTCCTCCCATCCTGTTTTCATTTGTCTTTTTCACCCTTCTCTGTCTTCTTGAGCAGGTAAGACTGTATACCTACATGACAGCTGGATTAAAAGCTGTGCTTTAAAGAGGCTGAATGCTAATGCCAGCTCACCAGATTTCACAGGCTGTGGATTTAACCTAGCTGCAAGGGTGCAAGGAGTGCTGCAGCAGCACAAGYGTCATCTGTATCTCCTGAATTTTCATGCTGCTGTGTCCACATTGTTTTGTGTATGCAGAAACACAGCTAATTTCTCAACAACTCTTCATCAGTTCTTCTTTTCTAGAGACTCTTTTCAGATGTGCTTCAGCCATTGGGATGATCAGATAAGTGCATCAATAAGGATTTCTGTCTCACTGCTGCTAGACCAGACAAATTCACCTTGATACATAGAAAATCAAGCCTTCTTTCCTTTTATGTGTCTTACACACACAGACATGAACACATGTATAGCTTCCTACCTGATGTTTCTCATCCCTCTGGGCCTGATTGTCACACCAGCAGGCTATAGCATGATGGAAGGAAGTTTCCATTCCTGTATGATTACATTGGCCCACTGACATCCCACATCATGAAAGAGACATGATCCAGAGCATCCCTCACAATCTGGAGTTTGTGGCTGAGAAGCCCCACTCTTCTTTGGGAATATCAGCAAATGTTGTATTACCCTGTCTGTAACAAACCTGTTCTTCAGTGTTTGGCCTGAATTGTTTCACTATCTGTCTTAAGGACTGAGGAGACAGTGGTTGTTGAACTCAGCAGTCCAAATTGTGTATAACTATTTATTGTCATTGCTCATTCACCTGGCCTGTTTCACCACTAAAATTTGCCCAGCACTTGCCAGACAAGTATCTTTCACTTAGAAATCATTATATAGGATTATAAGAGCACTGATAGGACTCTTTTGCACGTCTGTTCGAGAAGGCCGGGACAGCTGATCTGCAAAGCCTGGGGCCTAATTCTTCAACATGAGTGAAGCTGAGATGGAAATGTCTTCCCACACTTCAGCTCATGCAGAAGTCAGACTGCAGAAAACCTTTGCTGTGACTGATAGCAGAAGTAGAATATAGACAATCCCAAACTGCAGTAAATGGATGTTACAAGATTAGGTAAGCATATCAAAAGAGTCAAAGATTGATGCAATCTATATGGTTTCTATCAGTGTCAGAGTTYTGATTTTCCTCATTAGAAAATAAATGCTTTTGTATCTTCTTCAATGGAAGATTTTAAAACAAGAGTGAAGCAGGTGTGCAAGTGTCAGGAATAAWCCCCATATTCTCCCTGCTGCCAATGTCCTTGGGAGCTGAGCAATCTGAGATTTTCCTCCCTTAATTATGTCAATTTTAATTTGCTGGCTGTTCATAAGAAGCYGCTAGCCTGGAACAGCTGCTGGGGCTGTGTAAAATTAACCTGAGCCATGTCCAGGCTCCAGCAGACGGGTGCTGCTCTGCACAAGCTGACGCATTTGGTGCTGACATCCCATCTTGAAGCCGAATGCAGAAGGCTGAAAGCTGGATATGCCCTGGAGATCAGTATGTCCTGCCTTCCTTTGGGTTTATCTTCTTAGGCCTTGCAGAGATGGATTTGCGGGGGGAAATCAGAAGGAATGTAATTCTCCTCATCTGTAAGTACCACCGTGTGTTTTGTATCAGGAGATGGGGAAGTGCCTGTGGCAGGGACTGCTTGCTCTCTCAAAGTGTTATTGCAACTCTTATAATTAACCCTGAGCTAATGAAATACCTTTGGAAAACCCTAACTCCCTCCTTTCCACCCTAAAGGACACAATTTCTTGAACTAAGGCAAATCTGCCCTGGCTGGTTTACTGCAGCTAAAACCCAAGGTGATTCCTRGGTAGTAAAGGTGGTTTACCGTGGGATCAGTATCTTGTGCGCTGTTGGCCTAGGGCAGCTACCTCTGGGCTTTTCCTAGGAATTTTTATCTCATGGCAAGTTGGGTTAGTGTTTTTGCCCTGGTTTTACCTGTTCTCTGAATGATATTATTCAGCCTTCAGTGCTCCCAATACAGTGCTTAGCTGCAATTTGCCCAAGACTGATYCTGTCCTGTCACTCTAAATGTTTGTATTTCAAATTAAGGCTRTGTTTCATGGGGAAAATCAGTAACATTATGGTGAGTCAAGGARAGGTATGAAGTCAGTTGGCATAACTTAAAAAGGGAGAAACCTGCACATTGAAGATTTTATTCTACAAAATGCCTTTGAATCAATTCAGAGCACTCTTTCATCAAGGACTAAATCCCTAAGGATTAAGGACCACTTTAGTCACATTAGGGCCACTTTAATCCTAAATGAGGACAACCATTTGGGGCTTTAATGCATGTTGATTTTCCATGGTCAGATAAATTGGCTTAACTTGTTAAAGTGTGTCCCTTTGCTTACAAACTCCAAGTCTCCTTTGTTTTGCACTTCTGCCATGTCCTACAGGAAAGGACTGCTGCGTCACGCCTGCTACCCCACGTGTGCACAATCCTCTTTCCTTCTCTAAGTCACTGACTCATCCCTTCCATCAACTGTTGACTCTTTTTGCAAAGTTTTGTATGCTGCAAGCTATATAAAGAAACAAATTTCATTCAACTGTATTAGCAAGCAGCCTGGAGGAGTTTTTATTTTGTGGGGTTTTTTTTCTGTACAGAAATCAATTTTCCCAAATCTTCAAACTTTCTGAAACCTGAGTTGTCAAGACCATTTCGTTGTTGTGTTTTACTCCTTCATTCACTGTGTTCTTTATTCAGATCTGATAATTTTTCCAAAATTATTTAGATGATGATACAATTAGCATATTCCACATAGAAATAGCAAGTCTGTCTATTCTCCCACTGTAATTAGAGTAGTAACATAACACATTTGAAAATAAATAGCCCAGGCATGAGGTGGTTTTATGGAACAATACAGAACAAGTGGGTGGACAGGAATGTGGAAATAAAGCCAGGATTTGAGTGGTAAAAATTGGCTTATCTCCATTAGCTTTCCAGAGCTACAATAGCTTGAACTCTTGCATTTGGCAATGAGCAGCAAAATTATAAAAATACATAGTATTAGGAGAAACATGTCCTTTTAAGCTTTCTTTCAGTGAATTTCTGCTGGCAGCAGCACAGCTTCAGAAACAAATGATCTAAAGTTAGATTTCTGTAGTTGTGCTCTTGGCTATAACTCGTGTGGAGTTACAGCAGAGAAGCTGTGTACAATGTAGGGGTGTCTCTGTGATAGCTGGAATGATGCTAATATGAGATTGCTCTATATTGTTGTGAACTGAATGACCAGGAAATACAATGGCACAGATTGACACTTTATAATTTGTAATTTTATGCCATTGAGCAATGGAGAGTAAGGAACATTGAAAAATTYCTTTGATTTTTTTCCCCTTCTTGCTAGCATAGCTGCTTCTTTTCTTGGAGTGCTGTTTTTGAAAAAACAAAAAAAACCCAAAACAACAACATACCTTTAGAAAAAACCAGGATACAATCAGGATACAGGTTGCAAATTCAAGGTACTGTTGGAAGTTGTATTCCCATCCTGCCAGTCATCCCTAACTCCATATCACGAGTCTCCTACACCACAGCTTCTGTTTATAGTTTCTTACAGGCAGATTTCTGGTTTGTGTAAATTGGTCAGGCTCCCTTGGTATCTTTCAGGAGATCATAGCCAGTGCTCAAAAAAGAATGAAGCACCTAAAATCTGCTTCAGCCATCGTTTTGTTAGCATTAAGAGGAGAAAATCAGATCTTTGTGGCCCGGCTTTCTGGTGCAGTATCTATGGGTAGAAATGTGTGTTGAAACAAGACCTTATTTACTTGTTTGTTGCTGTTCAAGGAAGTCAGGTCATTAAATCCAGTTATTCATATCAATCTTTACTTGAGAATTTTGCTTGTCTATTCTATTTTTCTATAAGTCAAAATATCTTATGACAGCTTAGAAACATCTCATCATAGCTGTGCTATATTTACTAGTTAGGAGTCTTGATAAGATGTGGCCTTATGACTCTCCAAATATATTTTTCCACTCTCATTTATTTGCTGCTTCTGGCTGACAGCATCTCTTCAAATGGCTTAAAAAAGCACATAAATATAATGAATTTGCAAAATATGGAGCATCGAAGAAGAATTATGTCATACTCTGTCCTCTCTTATTTCTCAGGCTAATATAAAATGTCATATGCTTGTGTTATTGAACTGGAAATAAGTTGTTGCTTTTCTTAAAATTTAGGTTATGGTAAAAGGCTAAACTCCCACACACTTCCATGGGAAATATCATATATATGAATCAACGTTACTGCATTTTCCTCCTCCTTGATGCTAGCTGTAGGGCTAGTGATCTCTCCCAGCAATGAGGTTGTGTGTGCTGTCCCATGCCAGGTCTGATGGCTGGGATTGTGACCAGTACATGGTTTTCACAGATGTTGGCTGAGTTTCACACTTAGATTACTCCTATCCTGAAATTAGCAACAGTATTTGTGCAGAGGTCTACTGAGCTCTTAGACTGGTTTGTGTAGCCATCTCAGGTTCCCTACGATGATCCAACACTCCTCTGTATCGCTACCGATCACACCAAGGTAGACACAGGAGTATTGSAGGACCAGAAGTTTCTCAGAATTGCTAGTGTTGATAAGAGTTTAGATGTCTGTGGCCTTTCAGATGACATCTGGAGCTCTGGGGAAGGCTGGGTAGGTAGAAGTCAGAATTAAGAGTCTGAGAACTTGCACAGTGCCTCCCCCCTCAGATGATAGCTGCCAGAGACTGCCATCATCACTTATCTGCAGATAGAGGGACATGAGTAATGCTTTGGATGTCACCACACACCTCCCCTGCTGCAGAGCAGTGGTACTGCTGCAGCAGAGCCACAATCACCCTCTGGAATCCAGGGTGGCAGCAGGAATGCTGTCCCGCTCACACTTTATACCACAGACAAACCTCTGGGCGTAAGTGACACTTTGGCCTTGGCTAAAAAGAAATACAGAGCTGAATCTGAGTTTTCTTCCCTAGATTTTTGGTAGTTCTTCTCTGACTTGGAGCACCACACACCTCCAATCCTTCACCAGGTTTTCACTTCCATAGGTTCTCACTGTCCAGTGCATAAGGATGCTAAGTGTCCACATTCTTCTTAGTTGTTTTTCTTAGAGATAGAAAAAGCAGGCTGGTTTGTATTTTTCACTGTCACATCTTAAGGAAATAAAGTGTGTGTCAAAGAGGTTTGAACATGTTGGCCAGTTTCAGCAAGAGGGGTGGCTGAGCAGAGATCTCTGAGATGTGAAGATCCAACAGATGACTGGATGGGAGCAGGAAAGAGGGAGCAGCAGGGGGAACTCAGCTGAGATTTCTCTCTGACAGCAGCTGGTTAAACAATGACTGTGCCTGTAGCTCTTTATACCGTGTGTTCGCTTGTGCTCAGCAGAAAGCCCAAAGGCTGTAAACAAGGGACATAAGTAGATCTTTAGATAGTGTATGAACAGGACAAAGGACTGTAAGAGGAGCTTGAGGTGAGGAGAATTTGGGAGAGACAAAGATAGGGGACATAGTGATGGCAGTACTGCATGAAACATGGGTGAGAGATGGATTACAAATACGGGTTAGGGCTCAGGACACATAATAAGCATTTGTAGCTTGTCAGGCTTAATTTGCTTTTCTGCTAATGGAATAAGTTATTTCCCTCTTTAGTCCCAATTGCCATAGCTTTGTTTTTGTATCAGCTTCCCCATCAACAATGCCTAGGAAGGCAGACACAAACTTCCACAGCAGCTTGACATTTTAGCATGGCAAAAAATACTGTTTCTTAGCCAGGGAACAGCTCCCCGATAACCACAGTAAGCAGATGGAAGAGCCACAGCTCTGAAGTGCATGTGTGCTTGTGTCAGCAGTGGTTCTCTCTTTCAGTGCAGAGATCTCTACAAATTAGAGGCAGAAGTCACTACAGAGCCAGCTCATGTAAGCAGAGCTTATCCAAAGTGTAGTGTTTAGCACCTTCTCCTACTCTTGGATTTCTGATGTGTTTAGTGTGGGTGTTCTGCAAATATGAATAGGACATATTGAGCTGTGACCTTGAAAGAGCTGCTGCTATGCAAGAAACCAGATTCTGCTGTACAATGGTTGTGTAAAAGTCACTAGCAGTCCACAACAGAGTAATCTGCCACTTCCTTGGTAACTGGAGGTTTTTTCACTTGGCAACATGCCTAGTTCAGAGTTAGTACCAAACAGAGACTGTCTAGATCTGTTACCTACTTCCAAGAATAGCATTTGCAATAGATCCGATCGCTGTTCCCTTTGTCAAGGTAACTGTGTCACCCTCTTGCAGTTCAGTGTTATGTTCTTATATGACTTGAGCTTTACTGAAGTCCTAAGGCAAAACACAACAGCAATAATATTCTGTGAGCCCCCAAGAAAGTAGTGGGATAATTACCCCCAAATTTCCAGGATCCATGTTACTTAAAGTGTATGTGATCTGATGTAAAGCATTTTGAACTTTACAGGACCTGTAAAAGAAAGTGTGCCTTGTCAGGGAACAAATGGCCACTGGAAAGCCTGGTTTCAGACAGCAAACCAGGGGCTTTCCATGATACTTGTTTCACCAAGCTGAAAGATGCTGCAACAATATTCTTTGTAGAAAGACAATGGGAACAGTCTGCATAGAAAGATCTAAAATATAAAAAGCCCACAAGTTTACTCTGCAGAAAATAAGAAGGCCATCATTTATTATTGTCCTAATCTAGGATTGTGAAAATCTAGCAGTAAAAAGTGAAATGGAAAGTGAAATGGAAATTGCATGCCAATGTAGTGACACTGTCTTTTTCCTTCCAAGAGTTCTATCACAGTCAGAATTCTCTCTAATTGGTTTTGCTGCCCTCACTAGTAAGTTTCAGAAGCTCTCTGAGAAGATAATTGATTGCAGCTTATATGATTACATCACTGGAATGCTGTCAGAAGAAAATGCCTGCCCTGAGCTACTGCAAGGTATTGAGCTGCCAAAGAAGGTGGCTCTTTGTAATCAAGGAACTAGAGATCTCTGACTTTTCTCAGCTCTGCTTACAAGACTTGGTTGAAAACAGTAAAAAAAAATGCTACATCCACACGGACAGCTTAACATGCCCATGAAGCAAATATCTGACCTTCAGAAAGAGTCAAGAATTTGTTGTGGAAACAGAGGAGAGAAGCAGATTGCTAATACAAGGCTAGTGCTTATTATCTAGATGAGTTTAAAATACAGTAAGATGTAGAATATCATTGCAAATCTCCAGTGCTTCACTTCACACCACAAAAAGGACTTGGGCTTAGTCACTCAAGAACATGTTAGATGTGGGCAATTTCTTTGTAAAATAAATATTACTGTGACTCAGCTATACACCAATCAATTTTATTGCATTGTAAATCAATTGTATTCCTGATAAATTGATTTTATTTGCACACATTTTAACAGTTTTCAGACTTCTTAATATTGATAACTTTCCATATTAGGCTTTTTTTATTCCATCTAAAAATGGCCCTTCCCATGCATACATATTTAAAATACCAGCATTTTTTTGAATCTGACCAGCGTCTACCTTTCATACTGCATTACTCTGGTTCAGGTGCCTACTTTCAAAGTAAAAAGTGTCAGTGTTCCCTTCCCACTGAGAGGTGTGCTTTGGAGTGCTTTTGTATCAGCTGAGAAATCTTTGGAGGAAAACAGTAATTATATGACAGTGTTCTTTTTTTATCTTTTGTATTACAATAGCAAAGAAATGTACAAAAGTCACACGATCTGACATCATCGCTAGTCCAGGAAATTCAGACTGCTTTAAATAAGACAGTGTCATGGATGAGACAGAGCAAATGACAACCCACCATTGATCTGGGAACTGAGTGTTACTTAAAAACCAACAAGATTAGAATTTTTACCCTTCTTAATTATTTCACATACTTGCTCAGTCCTGCTGCCACCCTGGTGTTATGTCCGCTAAGTCTTAACTTCCCTTCCCAGCAGGAACATCACTGTTCATCCAGCAAGGGCATCCCCACGCAGTTACCTATACACAGCCCCCAGGTTTCTCGGATCTCCATGTTCAGGAGCTTTCCTCTAGTCAAGATCTCCACCTTTCTTTTTCCAGGCCACCTTCTTTTTATTGAGACCACTTCTTTTGGGGCACTCCTCATTTTATCATGAGCTCTTCTTTACAGAATTCAAGAACCCCATTTTCCCCAGTCTCAATAGTCTGAAGCACAATRCATACGATCAGCCTTGTGGCTCTTTCTCATGTCTCTTCATTAATTGCAGGATTCAGGATGCACCACTTCTGTTTAGTCAGGTGTTACTACCAGCCTGTAGCAGTTGCAGTTACTAAGTAGCTGACTTCTAGGCTGAGCTTCATGGCCCAGACGTTCAGCTTCAGACAATCTCCCCTGTACACATACACCCAAATATCTGTCCCCTGTAGCTTTCACAATTTAAGCCATTTTTTCACTGAGGGCAGACAGGGCAGAAATTTTCTGTCTTCCTCACCCAGTGTTAGTTTAGACTAGGATTAAAGGGCTTGGGGCAAATGCTTGAGAACAAATAGATACTAAAGTGTATTCTGGCTGGAGAAACATTGCTGAATGAGGGAGGTGTTAGGATAAGATAGACTAGACAATACCAGAGTTAGTAAAAACACTGGTAAAATTTGACATCAGCACATGCAAAGAGTAGGCAACTGTGCATTAGACAGCTCTTTATACTAGCACAAACTCAACGCAGTAAGGCCTAGAATGCATCCTCATGAAAGCATGACTGTGTTGCTTCCAGATTCAACCCAGCTCACATGGGGAGCCCATGGCGACATCTCCACACTGCGAGCAGAGTTACCATAACACCTAGTTAATTCTCCACCAGCTAACTAGGAGGAGACTGTCAATATTTTGGTGTTGGATGGGTTAATATAAACAAAACCCCACTTGCCTATATTTCATATGAGCTAAAAAAGACAAGAATGACTGAATCTAATGGCTAGGATGATATTATTTTATCAGAAATCTTGCAGTACTTCAATGCAGGTTTTATTAGAGACTCTTTTGCCTTTTTCTTCTTTCATATTTCTAGGAGCTAATTTCCATTTCCAAAGTTATTTCAGCTGGATCAGTTAGCTAAGCTTCACTTCATTTAAAATGGCTGAAAATGATTTAAGCCTGTTCATTGTGAAAAGAGGCCCCAGAGTGTCGGGCATTCGCAACAGAAAACTATTTTTAGTCTGTTTTCTTAAGGAAGAAAACAGCCAAGTTGCTCAGCCAAGTTGTTTGTTCACCCATCTATCAATTTAGATCTAATAACTGTGAACTTCAGACTGATTTCAGGCAGATGTGGCGAATTTGCAAAATTCCTGCAAATTGTATAAAAACCCTGTGGTTAGGTAGAAAAAGCCTATTATTTCCTTCATGATACAGGAAAAGGAGGAAATACTCAGCCACTGTTCTTTTGGATGAGAGCAGACTGACCTGTTTGTCTGTGTTACTGATTGACCAAGTGCAGAGCTTGAATTCAGCTACAGCACATCTGGCCTCTTTTCTGCCTGGTAGTTAGAGGACCTGGGATGAGGTGAGACCATTGTAGGAGAGCTGAGGGACACATAGGTAAACTTGGAAAGATGAGGGGAAATTCATGGTTATTGAGTTGAGCTTTGTGAGAAACATGTAGGGAAACAAATCTGTAGGAGATCAAACTTCATTACTTCTGGTGCCCATGTCATACTGTTGTCTCTTTCCCTCTGAACTTTCTTACTCTGAATTTTTTTCATCCATTTATATTCAGAAACCTCACCTGAATGACTCAGATCTTTTCAGCTGGCAGTTTGAAGATATCTGTCATTGCCATTCAGCCTACATTTGCTGAATAAAATGACAGTCACCTTCCTGGGCACCTCCTCCCTGAGCTGCTCAGGCTCACAGAGCCCAAAAAGCACATCCATTCTTCACCAAACACGTTGTGTCACTTTCCTTCCTTTTATTCTTTTGGGGAGCAGATACTGAATATACAACTCACACTGACACTGGGGACCTTTTATGATGACAGTCATGATTTGTCRTGCTGGTTAAGTCTGGATAATTTTCTTTTAGGTGGGAGATTTCAGGAATTGAAAGCATAGAGATTTTTAGCAAAAAGGCGCTTTTCAAATTCAAGTTATTCTCAATCTCAAATACAGAAGTGATAGGATGGCCACCTGAGGAGGTGAAAGTGGGGRAAAAAAGGGAAAAACAGTAGAGGAAATGTTTGGGTCTGCACTTAAAGTACATGTGAGTCTAGTGAAGGAACAAAAGAGAAAAGAGAGAGAGATGAGGGAGTGGAAATGCAAAAAGTGCACAAAAAAGCAATGTGGGATGTCTTTGAAAAATGCTTTTAAGTTTCAAGGGCTCTGATTTCAACTGACAAAGTGAAGACCAGAAGAACACTGCGTGGTATCATATTGTTTTGTTTATTACCTTTCATTTTCTTCTTAAAAATGTTGATACTTTATTCACTTCTTGACAATTGCTGAGCACTCAGCAGATGTCTTGGATGAGCTGACAACATGCATTTGCATCCTGACACCACAAACTGATTTGACAGCTAAACTGGACAATTTAAACAAAAATTGGTTATAATCGAGACTACAGTCTATCTTCTCCTTGTCAAGATAAACCCTGAAAAACACTGGTTCATTTGACACAAATATTCCATTCAGCCTCAGAGAAATACTTTGCTTAGAAGAACAAGAAGAAAATATAGTCTAACCCTCCAACTTAACTGTTCCTGCTTCTTCAGTGAGTAAGCATGACGTGGGAGCCCTAACCTCCTGTCTAAAGCATTTTCTGGGAATCAAGCATTTCCTGACAGGAATCAAATTTTTTGGAAGGGATACAACTAATGAAACACACTAGATAGGTAAAGACATTAAGACACTGCATCTTCTTGGGAATAGTTTAATCACTGCCAAAGTCAGGGATTCATTCTTTTCCTTTTTTTCCTCCGAGTAAATGAAACCACTCAATCTGCATCCTTTGGCACAGCTTGTGCTGTGGTAGCCCTGTGGCATTCCCCCATGAGATACAGACTTCCCTCACAGGAAGGAAGGGGAACTGGTTGTCATGCATCCTTTCCAAGTGGTCCAGTTACTACTTCGGTTTTTTGAATCTGGCCCTCGACATTTTTAGGTCTTTTCTTGCTGAAATTATTTGGCTGATCAGTTAATATTTGCAAAGAGTCTTGAGATGACAGCAACCACACTGACAATTTTACTGGTGCTTTTTTATTGATCTTCTTGCTAGTTGTGCTTAGAGCTGTCTTTGGTGGTTGCAGTCCAATCAGAGCCCACTCCACACGAGTGTGCCACAGCCTACATTCCTTCCAACAAGCCTTTTCTTGAACTTCCTCTGTTGGTGTCCTGATTTTGGCTAGGACAGGGTTAATTTTCTTCCTAGTAGCTGGTACAATGCTGTGTTTTGGATTAAGTATGAGAATAATGTTGACAACACACTGCTGTTTAGTTGTTGCTAAGTAGTGCTTACTCCAAACCAAAGACTTTTCAGTTTTCCGTGCTCTGCCAGTGAGGAGGAGCACAACAAGCCATGAGGAAGCAGCACACCCAGGACAGCTGATCCGAACTGACCAAAGGGATATTCCACACCATAGAATATCATGCTTGGTATATAAAATGGGGGGAGTTGGCTGGGAGGGGCAATCAGTGCTCAGGGATGGGCTGGGGGTGGTGAGTGACTGTATTGTGCATCACTGGTCTTTTTTTCCCTTGAGTTTTATTTCTCTCTCTCTCTCTCTCTTTGTTACCTCCCTTTTCATTACTATTATTAGTAATAGTATTAGTATTATACTTGACTTTATTTCAATTATGAAACTGTTATTATCTCAAACCCCAAGTTTTACCCTTTTTCAGCTCTCCTCCCCGTCCCACTGGGGTGGGGGAGTGTGTGAGCGGCAGGGAGGTACTTAGTTGCTGCTAGGGTTAAACCATGACAGTTGGTATTTCATTTACAATTATATTGCTTCCAAACGTTTACAGTAGCTTTATTAGATCCATCTGGTATTCTTCATAATCCTCCCAAACTGTGCCAAACCCAAATAATCTGTATCACAAGCAAATTTTACTACCAGACCATTCATTCTTCCAGACTCTGAATAATATACAGAACAGTGGCTCCAGGCAGGGTCCTTGGGGCATCCTGCCATTAACCTTTTTCCATTTTAAGAGGCAGTAATTTATTCTAGCTCTTCATGATCTCTCTCTCAGCTGGTTTTTAACTCATGATATGACTTTACGTTTCACTTCTGATTCTCAAGTTCCTTTATGGCCTCTTAGAGAAAGATTTTACAGACAGCATTTCAAGGCTCTGAATTAATTTCATCTCTTCATCCTTCATTAGCTAGTATTTTAATACTGAAATAATGTTTACATCTTGGAAAATAAATGCTTTTCCCATCATTAGTAAGTGACTTCATTTTGGCTTATCAAAGTCAGTTCTTCTCCCCCTATTGATATGATTGTTTACTTCCAGTCTATAATAGTCCCCCAGCTGCCTCAAAAATACACCTTTAATTCTTTACGTCAACGCTGACTTAAACTCTATAACCTGTACGATTCCTAAAATCAACATGAGTCCCACTTTAGAGAGTGAATATTATGTTTTTTCATTTTCTTCTTGCAAAGTAAATGTTTGCCATAACACATTGCTTTAGCTCTTTCAGGTCAGTTAAACAGCCCATTTAATTCAAAGGCCATTTTTCATTTTGTGGGATGGATTTTTTGAATTCAGCTGCTTCTTATTTTAGTTCTCACTAGACATTCTTATATCACCTGCTCCCAGTTATGTAATGTCATTTAACTTCACCTTTTCAAAGATGTCTCCAGGAGTCCTTTGCCTTTATTACTTGTAGAAACCAAGATAACCCTGAATCCCCCACAGGCAGTTATTTCCTGCCATTCCATTATACTAATTA
This sequence comes from Amblyornis subalaris, assembly GCA_018881555.1. NCBI lineage: Eukaryota > Metazoa > Chordata > Aves > Passeriformes > Ptilonorhynchidae > Amblyornis > Amblyornis subalaris. Next base: position 3,048,873 of record JACAXG010000061.1, on the reverse strand, counting down.
CTGTAATAATCATAGAATCTTTAGGCTGGAGAAGACCTTTAAGATCAGCCATTAACCCAGCATTTCCAGGTTCACCTCTAAACCATGTCCCAAAGTACCACATCTACATGTTTTTTTAAATATCTCCAGGGATGGTGATTCCACAACCTCCCTGGGCAGCCTGTTCCAATGCCTCACAACCATTTTGGTGAAGAAATTTTTCTTAATCTCCAATCTAAACCTTCCCTAGCACAACTTGAGGCTGTTTCCTCTCATTCTATAGTTTGTTACTTGGGAGAAGAGGCTGACTCCCACTTGGCTACAGCCTCCTTTCAGGTAGTTGTAGAAAGCAATATGGTCACCCCTGAGCCTTCTTTTCTCCAGATTAAACTTCCCCAGCTCCCTCAGCCACTCCTCATAGGACTTGTGCTCCAGACTCTTCCCCAGCTCCACTGCCCTTCTCTGGACACACTCCAGCACCTCGATGTCTTTCTCATAGAGAGGAGCTCAAAGCTGAACACAGGATTCAAGGTGTGGCCTCACCAGTGCCGAGTACAGGGGGACAATCCTGCCCTTGTCCTGCTGGTCACACTATTGCTGATACAGGCCAGGATGCCATTGGCCTTCTTGGCCTCCTGGACACACTCTGGCTCTTGTTCAGCTGCTGTTGACCAGCACCCCCAGGTCCTTTTCTGCTGGGCCACTTTCCAGCGACTCTGCCCCCAGCCTGTAGCACTGCCTGGGGTTGCTGTGACCCAAGTGCAGGACTCAGCACTTCACCCTGTTACATGTCAAACTGTTGGCCTTGGCCCATCCATCCAGCCTCTCCAGATCCCTCTGTAGAGCCTTTCTGCCCTCCTGCAGATCAACACTCCTGCCCAACCTGGTGTTGTCTGCAAACTGACAGAGGGGGCAGTTGATCTTCTCGTCCAGGTCATTGATAAACATATTGAACAGGACTGGCCACAGTACTGAGACCTGAGGGTTAATGAGTGTCCATAAACAGTTCCATGTCTCTGCCAAGTATTTTCTTTCCTCAGTTATGAATGGAGGACTTTCTGGTTTTAAAGATTATAAAATACACTTGTTCGCACYTGGCTCCTTCAAATGTGTACAGACCAATGACCTCAACATTTTTGGTATAATATTTACTGAACTTTTTACCAGGTTTTTTAAAATTTGTTTGGGTTTTTTTAATGCCATTTAAAAACATCAGCTTATTAAAATAAAAATCTTAACAGCTGGTAAATCTCTATGCATTTGTATTCAAAAGGAGATTTTAAAAGTGGCTGGCTTTAAAACCTTATACTGATATCCCTTTCCCACACCTCTTCTGGAGGCAGAAAAGTGGAAAGGCAGCTGCACTTCTCTGTCATGGCTGAGGGCACTGTTAATTGAACTTGTGCTAAGTGACTGATCAGCAACTGACTGGATTGAGGTGACCATGATGAACTGGCTATACCTGAGCTGCAGGTGAGTAAACTTCCTTTCATACCTTTTGCTGGTGACCTCTATATTTGTGTTTGCCCAAGGCGGGCTGTGTGGGAGGTTTGCTTTTCCTCTATTTTACTTTGTCAGCCCATTGTGTCAAACAGTGGCACTAATTCCATAAATTCTCTTGTTCTTCTACTTCTCAGCAATCACCTTTGAGTTCAATTAAAGGCTGTCATTGCTTTATCATTGTCAAAACTTTCTTAACCACAGAGACCCATTCCTCAGCAGTAAATCCTTAGAAAAACAGCATGGATGAAAGGATGCATTGAGCAATGGACTGTGTGGCCCATCTTGCCTCAGTTATGATGAGGCAATAGTGGGGGGGAGATGGTTGTCTTTGCAGAGCTGCTTGGATTCTCATCAATATCTTGAGATACAAGGGCAAATCACAGCCACTCAACATTTTGATCCATTAGGTGAGGCATCTGACACAAAACTCGTTGAACTTAAAGGATGATTTTTCCATTGATTTCAACAGCTCTAGATGTGGTCTGATGCTGCTGCCTGGAACAGTAATGTTACTTCAAATAAAGCAGAAGATTTAATTTCTTGGATGTTCCTTCTGCCTGGAATCATTGCTGACCTCTGGCAAAAAAAAAATAAAAATCTGTCTGGACTTACTGACGTGTTTTGTGTGGAGCCAGGGTTGTGATGTCTGGGAAGACGTATTTTTCTGTTAAATACAATCTACTGGCAGCACTAACAATGGGAAGTAAGCTTACTACTATGCATCTGAACTGTTTTAAAACTCAGGGCATGACACTACTGGCTGCAGTACAGAAACAGGAGAGGCTACTACTGTACCCCAGCAGAACTCAACCCACCTGGCTTAGTTTTTACCCCCAGCTAATGGCAACTCGACAGTCACACTGAACAGTTTTACTCATGGAAACCTCCTGATGCAAAATGAGCAGTTAATTCACAGCAGCAACAGGCATGCCTTCTACAGTCCTCTGGTGAAATTCTTACCTACGTATATGTGTCTAACAGCTGTGACAGGGGATAGGTCTGCCACATTAAGTGTTACTGTGGTGTAGGTCTGGGGGGCTGTGCTGGTTTCAGCTGGGGTAGAGTTAATTTTCTTCACAGTAGCTAGACTGGGGCTGTCTTTTGAATTTGTGCTGAATACAGTGTTGATAATATAGAGATGTTTTTGTTATTGCTGACCAGGGCTTGCACAGAGGAAAGGCCTTTTCTGCTTTTCATACTGCCACACTGGCAAGGGGGCTGGGGGTGCATGGGAGGTTGGGAGGAGACACAGCTGGGACAGGTGACCCCAACTGACCACAGGGATATTCCAGACCATATGGCATCATGCTCAGTATATAAAGTGGGTGGACGAAGGGGGAAGAGGGGGACATTTGGAGTTTGTCTTCCCAAGTATCCATTAGGCGTGATGGGGCCCTGCTCTCCTGGGGACAGCTGAACATCTGCCTGACCACAGGAAGCAGTGAATAAATTTCTTGTTTTGTTTTGCTTGTGTACACAGCTTTTGCTTTCCCTATTAAACTGTCTTTATCTCAACCCATGAGTTTTCTGGCTTTTACCCTTCCAATTCACTCCCTGATCCCACTGGTGGGGGAGTGAGGGAGTGACTGTGTGGGGCTTGGCTGCTGCATGGAATTAAACCCCGACAGGGTGCAAAGTATCCATAGGCACAAACGGGATGTAACCATGCCCAGTCTGAAACTAGGAGACTGTCTGATCACTGGAGCAGGAAGGCTCTGGAACAGCTCTTTGGTTGGAAGCCAGATGCCTGACTTTCAAGCGAGTGTGAGGAGAGCTGGTTCTCTCTTCTTTCATTCTGATGCCACTCAGGAATAACTGTTTGCTAAGTTTAATGTTTGTAGCTGGACTTGCACACACTGTTGGCTTGTTACTGCCATTATTGACACTTGCTGAGTATCACATGCGGTCAAGTGAAGTACCAGCAACTTCAAGGAGTTCACACAATGGAAAACTTTGTTCATGCTGACACAAAATGTACCTTGTAGGTCCAAGGTTTGAACAATATACTCTATTTTTACTTCGAAGTGAAATGCAAAGGTATCTATCCCACGGGCTTCAGTGTCTTATCTTACCATCTGTGTTCATGGTCTCACAAGAATGAAATAACTTGGCATCAGCAGTTTTTGTGCACTAGTGTTTCCACATTTTTTCCTATGGTATGTATTCAAAGGAAAAGAACAGCAAAGCTAGTACTAATAAGAGAAATTGGGATCCTACTCTCACTGCAGAAAACATGACAGTCATCAAAGATTAAAGAATCTGTGTGCAGATCCTCTGAGAAAAGAGCAGAGACCTAACCTCTGGATTTGAAGTGCTCCATGCTGTGTGCAATAGTTAAGGAGAAAGAATAACACAAGAGGTATGCCTGGGCCTCACCCAGAGCTCAGTGAAGTAAGCAGAAACTTTGGTTGCAATGGACAATATATTAAGTCTTCCATCTGCATCTGGGTGAGACTCTAGAAAGCCAAAGGACCTGTGGGTGTGGAGTATCTCTGCTAATCCTTTGTGCCCCACAGGAGGTTTCTGTCTCTCCTACTCCAGATAGAACCCCTCACTAGCAATCCAAATAACCAGGCCTGCATCAGGAGGGAGAGATAATCTGGCCCACAGTACACCGAGTTCCAGTGTTGCCTAACAGCTGCAATGCCCTCTGCCAGCTGAATGGTGTCTGGTTGCCAGATTCTGCAGAGACCTGTATCACGTATGTGTAAACATGCTTTCTGAATATGGTAAACCTCCATGTACTCTGATGTTTTCTGCCTTAAGTAATACGGAAAAAAAAAGGACTAATTTTTTTTTTTCCATCTGACTACCTTTTAGATAAATACTAAAATCCCAGAACACTTGGACGAATGAGTAATAGTCACCAATGAGGGGGAGGAGGATAAATGTTATAAAACAGCATCTGGTATGTATGAAACCATCACAAGACTGAAGAATCCAGACTCTTCAATTGCCAGTTTGTTTAGCTTTTCTTCTTAAAGGAAAATGCTACTATGAAAAAAAATCAGAATAACTTTCTCTTGAAAACCTTGAAGTTGCCGCTCATTTCCAAGGCAGTATTAACGTTACTGCTTGAAAAATGTCCTTGTCTGTCTGAAAAAGAAACTCAGTGATTCTTAATTCCCTGTTTCTCTAGAGGTCTGGGTGTTAGGTTTGCTCATCCACCACACAGTGACCACTTGACATTCAAAAGTTGGCCCTCAAATGCAGTAAGCCCGGGAGCCAGACCGAATACAACTGGGCCCTCACAGTTTCCCTGGAGCTAAGTAAAAGAGACAAATAAAACTCAAATCAACAGCAAGAGAAGTACTTTCAGTATTCATGATGAATGTTTCTATTTGGAATTCAGTGATTTCCAAGCCCACACATCCTACTGTGGCAGGTAATGCACAAACACACACACACAAAAGACAGGGTTCTCTGGAGTCTGCAGTTTTGGCTTTTGGGTCTTTTTAAAGCAACATATTATGCATGCCTTCTCCATTTCTTTGGTGTGTACTGGTGCCTTCTGAGACAGATCAGCAGTGCTGTGGAGAGAGGCTGTGAAGCCATCATGTTATGTTATCATGTCATGTTACCTATGCCATGTCATGCTGCATGTCTCGTGTCAAATTATGCAGGTATACACTGTACATGCTCATGGCAGCCACAGGAAATCTGTGCATCTTTTTAATGTTTCCTGCCCAGTTCATCCTACTCCAGCTTTGTAAATTTTGGACCAGATAAAATTCTTTTGACTATTTGACACAGGAACTCTCTTGCTGAATGCCCAGCTGGTGGATATTCATTCCTTTTCAGTTCTTCACCTTCCCGTTTTGACTTACTTCTGGTCACACACCTRCTTTGCCAACATAGGAAGACTATAAGCCTTCCTGCTCTCTCTCTGCCCTCATCTGAATAAGTAAACAACGATCAGTTTAGCAGTTTGTAAGAAGAAAAAGAGTAAAGGGTGCTGTGACAGCAGGTGTGCTTTCCCCCACAGCTGTAGAGCTCTGATCACCATACAAATGGTATGGCACAATCAAGATTGCTAAAAGTATTGCAAAAATTAAGGAATTTTGCAACACATATGATGTGCTTTTACCTCAGAGGTATCCAGAAGGGCTCCGAAGGGAATTTAACAAGGCTAATTCTAGTTGGGAAGCCAGACAAGCCATGGAAGAAGACCCAGTAACTACAGTCATGTGAAAAGAGGCCTGGCAGCTTAGGGAGACAGGCAAGGATTTAGAAGTACCAGCAAGAAAGACACAGGAAATGTAGTGCCGGTAGCTTCCATAATACCAGCCAGTGAGTGTAAAAGGACAGCAGCAACGTTTGCCAAAGCACTGTCAATGGGATTGAGGCTTCTCAGTGGTGACCAAGAATAACATAGAAGGTACTGGCATAAGGATAGAAATTACATCATGGGGAGGGCTGGTGGAAACAAGAAAGCTCCCAAGGAGAGATTTATTTCTGTGCAGGAGGAAAGATGTTTCTGAATTTCAAGACAGGTAACTCCTGCCCAGGACTGAAGATATATGTGCATAGTCATCAGAAGAGTTAGACAGATGAATTCAATAACTTTGCAACGTGCACAACTCTCCTTCTGCTCACACCTTCTCAGCCACATGAATACTGATAAATTTATTCATCTGCTGTAAATGTAGAAGCTCTCCACAAGACTTATTTGTCAATTGTTCAGCACAAACCACAGGACATAACTTGTGTCTCATAATAAGCCTTTCTCTTTGTGGTCCGTATACATGGTATGGAAGCTTGCTCACTCACAAGACTAAGATTGCTTAAACATGAAACATCATTGCTTGTCTTTGAGTTCAACAGGATGCAGTAATTATTTTCACCTAACAGTTAAAGGAAAAAAAAATCAAGTTGGAAACCAAAAGACAATTCCTTTCAGTACCCCACTGGAAACATTATTATGAACCATCTTTACAAACCCACAGGAAAGAGCAAGCTAAAAGGACACACATATTAGTAGAGTTTTAATTCAGACCATGTAATTTAGTTCTGAATTATAATAGATCAAAGGGAAACTGAATTTAAAAAAATACCTGTTGGATTACGCAGAATGGAGTTCCTCTTCTTAATAGCTCTGAAAAGATTACTGCATCATGAGGCTCCATCAATCAGAACAGAAAACCCAAAGAGCAAGGATAAATCGAAGGTTAAGTGCATGGTGCTGAGAACACCCTAACCACCTTCCTTTTATGATTATAAAGCGGATGAGTTTGTGTTGATGGATCTATTAAGAAGGAAAAACAGCAATCTATATTCACACAGAGGCTTTCTGCCCATGTTTCCCCCAATGTGTACAACCACCTTGTATTTTGCCATCTCAGTTAATGAACTGTCACTATTTCTCTGTGGTGCTTTTCTAACAGAAAGAATGATCTTATTCTCAAAAGGCTGATTATTAATTTATTTCTAAACTTTTCTTTAGCACAGGAAAAGAGAGTACTCCAGTATTTTTTCATTGTTTCCATTCGCCAGAAGGGAAGAACAAAAGGAAAGGAAACAAAGCTCTCAGTCTGTAGGAAGATCAAACTCCTTCCTGATGTAACTCCAGTGAAAAATTTAATAGAGACCATAGATGTGCTTAGTCCATGTTTTTTACACAGAAACAGTAAAAGTCCTAAATATTTCAGGAACGTCAAATAGGGCAATGTCTACACAGCAGGACTCAAGATGGAGATTTTGGTCTGCAAGAGAATTTCATTTTTGCATTGTTTGTGTCTTTTTTATTGCAGGGCCTGGAGACTGTACATCTTCAGGGAGACATGCACTTTCTAAATCAAGAAGTGGTCTGACTTTGGTTTCAGTGGAAGTTGGAACAGGCTACACATGCATAGGAAACATGCTGTTACCTAATAGCGTSCTATTACATCATGTGAGCACTAGAAAGGTGTACCATCAACATATTCCAGTTGTCTAGTTTTTCCTTAACTGATTTGGTGCTGCAGGCTGTTTGGTGCCTTTAGTTCAACAATTGTGCACTTTGAAATGATAGCAACTGCTAATTTTGTCCTAAAACCTGGGTTTATAAAACCAAACTTTTACAAAATCTGAAACCTAAGGAGTTGCTATTGTTTAACTCTACTTGTTTGCATGCTGATATATACCCTCCAGCAATGCCTGAATTCCCATACAGCAGCAACTTGGAGCTACATTAAACAATATAATGAAAACTAAAACTACTTCTGTTGCTTTTCATTGACTCTGATGCTTGATGCTGACTAAAAAGTCGTTGCTTGAGTTTTCACTGTGTAGGCAGCATCTCCTTAAGCTATCATCAGGCTGTATAGCTACAGTCAACAGCAGAGCCATCAGAAGCCCTCTCTGCTGTAGTATCACATAGGCCAGCTCTGAAAGCAGCTTTCAGGGTGTTTGGGTCACTCTGGTGCTGATGGTTTGGGAAGCCTCCACTGGATAGCGTTCTTAATAAAAATGATACTCTGACACCCTTACAAGATTTCATTCAGGGTGCAAGGTACTACTCTGCTCCTGGGTTATGCTACCACAAGTTCCCATCTGTGAATACCATCCCTACCTTTTGCAATGTCACTCGAGCTTGCTTTTCCAAATGCTTCTGCTCTTTTTAAATGCTGTATGAATAGTACATCTGAAGAAAAGGGTTTCTGTTTCCCTCCAGTCGAGAAAAGCACCGAGTTCTGAATGGAATTGAGAAGCAGCTGATCAGTTTCGGGCACATGAGTCTGAGCAAAGAAACCGGGGTGGTTCTTCTCGCCCCCCTCACTTTCTCCTAAGCGTGGATTAAATCGCACTTTGTCAGTAAAAACGGTGTGAATGGCATGCCAGGTCACATCCCCGTCTACCTCCTCGCAAGCAGTAACAATTTCTGAGAGATTTAGCGCACACATTCAGGGTTCATGGAAGCCGTCCAGCGCGCGTCTAACGGCTTGGATCTAATTAGTCATTCAAGTTGTTTCTTTTTAAATAAGGTGCAGAGGAACACGATAATTTTAGGATGCCGGTACGGGGAGGGGGGAGCGGGGGAAGGCGGGGACTGGTGGTTCTCTCCCACGGAGGAGCTCTTCCCGAGGCGGCGGACAAGGGCGGGCGCGGGAAGCGCTCCCCGTGAGCGGGAAGTGATGCCCTCAGGCTGCCGTGGATGCGGCGATCCCCCAAAAAAACCTCTCCGCCGGCGCCCGCTCGTACTTCGCCCCTACGGCGCGGGAGGCCGCGCCCTCGGGACGAGGCGGCTCAGGGAGCCATCGCTCCCGAGAGTCCCTCAGGGCCGCTGCGGGATTAGCTCCGCGCCTGCCGTGCCGTGCCGTGCCGTGCCGTGCCGTGCCGTGCCTGCAGCCCGCCCTGCCCCCGCTGCTTAAGGCCGGCTCGTGGGCTCAGCTCCGGCTTAGCCCGGCGCTCCCGTCCCCGCGTCCCCCCGGGGAGCGCTCCCCACCTGTCCGCGGGCGCCGCCCGTGACGTCATGGAAACACCCCTTCCCCCGCCCCACGGGCCGGGAAGGCGGGCGGGGGCAGCGGGAGGCTCCTCCCGTTGGCCGGCGCGTCCGTCAGTCGAGCGCGGCGGTCCCGCCGCCGGTCTCTCTCGTGGGCGCTCCCCGGCAGCCGGAGCGAGCGCTCCGCCCGGACCGCCGCAGGTGGAGCGCCCTTTATGGTGGCGGCTGTCGCTCCTGCCAGGCTCCTTCCTCCCGCCCTCCCGTCCTCGCTCCTGCCTGCGGGGCGCCGCTGCCCGGGGGCCATGGCGGGGGCGCCCGGCGGGCCGTAGGGGGGAGCTCAGGTGGGTCTCCGCCGTAGGGACGGGACGGGGCGGGCTGGCGCGGCGCAGCCCGGCTGGGCTGGCGGCGGTGGCCGCTGCCCTCGCTGGAGCGCCGCGGCGGGCCGGGGATCCGCGGGACGGGCCGGGCCGGGGGGCGGCAGCCGGCGAACTCGGCACGCGAGAAAAGTGGCGTTTTGTCGCCCAGAAAGCGCCTTTCTCGGCCACCTGGCTCCAAGGGCGCCCAGAGCTGCTGGCCGGGGCGCGGGCGGGTGGCTGCTGCCGGTGCAGCGCTTTATCCCGCCTGCCTAGCCGAGCCCCCTTCCAGCCTCCTCGGGGTCCCCGGCCGCCTGCCACTGCCCCACGCGGCTGTTCCGAAGCGACAGCCAACTTAGACACCTTTCCTGATCTGGGAGGGTGTCGCCGAGGGGTTTATTTGACTCCCGGTGCGCTCCATGTGGCACCGAGACGGAGCGAATTCCAGGCGAGCTGTGACACATCGGGCAGCCGCTGCCCCGAGGATGGGCTGGAGCAGCTTTTCCCGCCTGCTGCGGGCTCGGGAATCGCTGGGAAATGGAACTTCAGAAATCTTGGGCGTGTTTGCAAAGCCGTCGCTCTGCGTTCAATCTGTGCTCCTCTGTGCTCTTGTAAATAAAGGAGAAAAAAAAATGCCACCATTATTATTATTTTTATTTCTTGCCTATATCTTAAAGAAAGTAGGTTAATTAAATCCAGCTTGTTTCCAGGTTGATTTAATTTCCGTTTGAGGACCAGTTAGGCAATATGAGCTTTTAAATACTCTATTACTTGAGAACTGTTTGGTGTGAAGTTCAGTGACGGCGAAGTCACTGAAGACTTTGCTGAGACTATTTTTGCTAGGACAGTATCTGGAATGGTTAGAGAAAAGGGCATTTAATAAATGCGAGCTAATTTGTCAGCCTTATGTTTTTGTCCTAGGCCTCTTAATGATGGTAAGTCTTCTTCTCTGTTTTTTTTTGAGAAGAGACAAAGGGAACAGTTGCTTCATCCCTTGACTTTCATCGATTAATCATAGAGTTCAGAGTGTTTCACTCTACTTAATTTCAACAGAGCTTGTAAGTCCGGTTTGGGTATTTAAAGCATGTGTTTTCACGGATGTTTTCTGTAAAGCCATAGGTAGCAACAGTTTTAATTTCCGTGAGCTTTGTTTTTTATTGTTGAAAATGTTTTTTGAAAGATACCTTTAAATAATACTTCCTAGTCTGCACTTCCAATAGATTAAGCTAACTAGTTTTCCACTGTGGCTGCTCTCTACTTTCAAAGCAATAGCATCACAAGTCTTGATTCTCTTTCTCTTTACTCTTATATTGCCTTTACCACACATTGCATTAGGCCCACTTACGCCCTCTCTTTTATAATTTTATATAATGTCTGGGTTTGCATGCAGGAAAGGTGGGAGGGGACTTTTAGGTATTGGAGATGTTCTTTGTATGTGCACTGAACGGTTGTGGTGAAATTATTAGTGTGTTCACCAAGGACAGGAAGTGATGGTGAGACTCCGCTGGAGTCTGTCTTGCAACACTCTTTTGGTGGCTGCCTCATTCACTGTTGCAAATGTGAGTATACTGTATTTTATATAAAACCTTATTTGGGTTTTTTACGCAGATGTGTATACATTGTTGTAAAGAATTGGGTCTTGTTAAAACCACATCTATTATAAACAGATGCATGTAATCTTAGTTCCTGCATTTTTTGCATTCTCTAGGTCTTGTTACAGATTGTGCAGAAAGTAGAGTCAAACAGGGCGTTTCCCAGATCTTATGGTGTCTACTTGTAAAACTGAGTTTTCAGTTCCTCCAAATGATGCTATTAGCTACAAAATGAGAAAAACCTTTCTATTTAAAAGTTAATTTATATCTAAAGTGCTAATATGTTTTAGGTTTAAATTGGGTTTGCTGCAAAGTGCATTTCAAAACCATGCAGTGATGAATGAGGCAGCAGAATGAGTGTGAGATTGTGCAGTCATGGGGTACGTTTACATGTCAGAAGCAGTGTAGTATCTGTATCAGCATATTTTTATCTTATTGAATTCAATCTACTTCAGTTATGTTAAGATTTGACTTGCCAAAGTAGCAAAGCTTTGCTGGTAAAAGGCTGGGGAGTAGATACTGTGATACACTGCCGCTGAGGTAGCCAAAGAAACTTCTAGGAGAATCTAATTGCTTTTTTGTGTATCAAGTTTCAGATAATAGGATGCAGATATAGTGAGATCTGACAAACAACCCTCTGGACCGGGACTAATGTGTTACCAAATTTACCCTGCTCTGCGCTTTGAGATGCTGGATTTGCATGTCTGTCTTCTGCATTAGTGATTATGTTCAAACATTATACTTTGGGGGGCAGACACTATTTTTAGGCTCCTGCAGCCATCACTTGTACTAAGTCCTTGAATACTGTGCCTTGAAATACATATTTCATTGCTTTAGCTTCTCATTTATCTGAAGGACAAGGAGGTTTTGTGTATGTAACGTTCTGTCCCATTGTGGGTACGTGTCTTTATTCTGCAAACATAAAATGTATTTCCTAGCTGTTAATTTCTCATTTCCTTAGAGCAAAGTTTTCTGTCTGCTGTCAAGGTTGAGTGATGTGGGTGTTGATGCTAATGACTATGATAGCCTAGGCATAGTAGCTAAGAAAAGCACAGCTCTGGGTCTGACCCTGGGAGGCAGGATATCCGTAACTCCTCCTTTCAGTCTGTTTTAGCTTGTTGCTCAGGCAAAGTTATTGAAGATGCTTGTGGCTTTCACAYAGGACATATGGCTGAAATAGATTCTATCAGATATGAAGTTACAACGTGAATGAACAATGTTGAGGTTTTGGAGCTTGGTCAGCATGAAGCTCATGGCACACTGTTGCAAGTCACTTGAAACGTAAAAATAAAGTTGACGACAGCCTTAGCTGGGGAAGAAAGAGGAGAACTTGAACAAATTCTTTCTGATTTTCTGTATTCAGCTGTTGCAACTGAGATAATTGTTAAATGATCAGAGCTGTTGTGGCTCTTGGGTTTTTTTTTTTTTTGCTTGTTTGCTTGGAGGTTTTTTGGTTTGGTTTTTTTTTTTCTAAAATACTAATTCAATGGCAATTCTGGTCCCTGCCTTGTTAGTAAAAACAGTGAGGGTTCTAGGAATGCTAGCTGAAACTGAGAAATATATTTGGCCGTTGCAGCTCAGCCTCTACTGTCCTGCCTGTCTGGTGTGCCAGAACAGCCCTGACTCAGTGCAAGCTCCTTAGGGTAGAAGTCACGTGTTTGGTGTGTGGCACTGAGCACAGCAGGGCCTAATCCKATTTCGGTGTCTGGGAGCTCCATGATGTTAACCATGAAAGTAAAGAAATAGAGTTGAGCTGCTTTCAATGTGGCAGGTGCTGAGCAGTTTTTGTAATACCTCTTTGCTATTTGCTAATGATTTGCAGTCTTTGGATGCAGACTGTTATAGATGTGCCTCTTGAATTGTTTTCTGTGGAAAATACCTACTGATAAGCAAGACTTGACAGGAATCCCTGCTATGTGCAACRGGAGGAAGGAATAAGAGAGAGAGCTGACTTTCACTGACCTCTAAGCCCTAAGCTGAAGTAGTGCATTGAGAATTGCTATGTGCATCTAGCTCTTAGAGATATCTGTAAACTAAATGACTGTATATCTGGCTGTGAGACAGACATACTGACATAAAGATAGTGGATGCCTAATAGCATCTGGTAAGTCACAGGAGGAAGGCTGCAGATACGATGCTTTATGTGCCTTTGTTGCTTTTCACTTTTGTAACAGTTCAGACTGAACGTGAAAATTCTTCCTTTGAAGTTATTGCAAAAACATACTAGGCAAGCTCTGCATTCCTTGTCCAGCTATGAGGTGTGTATATATCCGTGTTTTTAGATTTCTCGCTTTCAAGTCCAGTTGTTTAACTACAAGTACTTGAACTGAACATTTCCTCTCTAGTCTTCAAGTTGTGGGGGTTTGATGCCTGAATCATATTTAGGTTGGCAAACACAGCTGCTGCCATGTCAACACTTAATTATTTCCTTCTGAACATTTTCTTTGGCACTTATATTAACATGGGTGTGCAAACAAATCTCCCTGTCTTCTGCTTTCCAATGTAATGCATGGATTGAGAATTAAGGAGATTTTTCTTTTGATTCATCTTTACATATTAGCATCTTTTTAAGTCATCTTCTGGTTCTGCCTGCATGCTGGTTGAACTGAAACCTTAAAAAAATCACGGCAAAACCATGGTAGTATATGGTGCTACAGTTATCATGCGGCACTTATATGTAATTGCTGCTCTTAAAACGAAGACAGTAACAATACAAAGTACGAAAGGTGAGAAATTCATCCTTGTTTGTAATAGTGTTTCTAACTATTCTGTGTTTACTGTAGTGGTATCTTTTGAACTTCAGTAGTGACTTTTCTTATTATCATTAGGAAAAAAAAAATTATTGGGCTTTCTGACTGCTCCATGTATCCTCTGATGAATGTTTTCAGAGTACAAATCTGAAATATTTTGCTTACTGAATGTCGTCATACTTTCCCCTCATCTTAACTGCAGCCAATTCTGTTATTGCTCATGATGATACTGCAAAGAGTCTGTTATCACAACTGTAATCTCCTATCTGTTGTGCCAGTCGGTCACTTTTAGGTCACTTCTCTCTTATCCRATGCCACTAATTCTCGTGATTCTGAAGGCTTTTCCTAGACACAGTGCACACATTTTTACTGTTCCAATTTTAGTCTGTTCCACTTTCATATAGTTGCTGGTGAAAATGAATGAAGCTCCTCGTGTAAATGGTTCTGATAAGGAGCAGCTGTGTCGATGTACTCCATTTGCCTCATGTGTATACTTTTCTCTGCCCAGAGAGTAGCTGAAACCACTGAAGAGACAATTTCTGAACAGCCTGGCAATCAGCAAAAGAACCATGTGTGCAGGAGACTTTATCCTTCTCAGTGCACAAGCCCATCTGTGTCACTGTTAATTCTGCTTGTTACAAAAGGTTAAGTCCTGCCCTTCAAATTTTCATGTGAGCAGAGTAGGATATAGGTCTCTGGTACTACTTTCTTCCATCTTGCCAGTCATGCGTGTTAAAAACATTTTGTTGCGATGTGTCCCTCTTCTCCAAGATAATTGCTTTGTCAGTGTGCCTAGAAAAATAGCCTTGAGGAGGGATAGAGTTACTTCATGCTCATAGTTGCCGAAGTGAAATGTACAGTTCTTATTTTTACAGAACTTTTCCCATCCTGTCTGCAGTGACAACATATGACTTTGAGGCCAGTCTTGATAAGTCCTATTGACAAAAGTGTTCTGATGCTGCCTCAGTCTGTGAGGCATAACCATGGCATCTGCCCTGAATATGGTGTGGAACGCATCTTGGTCATACTGGTACCTGAGACTACATTGCCAGACTACAGTATTACCAGGAAAGAAGTTTGTTTAATAGTCTGGTAAAATACTGTATTCTGAAGGAGAATGAATGGTTTTATAATTTCTTTCAGTATCTCTTGCTGGTGACAAATACAAGTGCTGAGATCCCCTACACAAAGCTTTGACAGTATAAAATCTGAATTAAAGTGCAAGTTATGATGGGAGGAAGTTTCACCATGAACATCGTTCAGCCACCGACAGACTTGTATACCTTAAAAAAAGAATCAGCAAGTGTCTGTTAATCTTCTGTGGTACTGCTTGACTGATTTAAAATAACAATGTGTAAATCATCAGTAGCAACAGCGATCCTGAAGACAGGCAAGTGATTATTGTCTGTGTACTTGGGAGCGGATGAAGCGAGCTCCAAAGGATGTGGGCTACTGAGTCTCTGCTAGTTTAAGATGACTGCGGTTAGGAGTTTGTGGTGGCTTTCTCAGGTTCACTCCCTGATACCTTGCTGCTTGCCAAAGGAAGGCAGGCTGGTACTTGCTGAGAGATGCCTTTCTATAATTTGGTAGCTGTGTGGGGTTTTCCCCCTTAACTGGATGTATCTGTGTCTGTGCAGCATAGAGGCATGTGAGCTCTAAGTTCATGGGAACTCTGCAGCCATTTAGGTAGCCAGTCCATCTTTTCAGCAATGTTTTTGTCACCACAAGAAAAAAAGTAGGCCACCTAGAATGCATCAGGCTATTCGGAGCTGGCGTTACTGCTAAAAGATTGCAGGTATTTGCTTTTAAAATAAGCAATACTGGAATAAAGAAACAGAAACATAGTAAGGAAAAGGTGTTATTAAGATTATGCCTGAAACGTAGACTTCTCCCTAGCTTTTTTTTCTTGCTAGTAAGGGTAATTAATAGGACTCTATGGTCTACCCTGGAAACTTGTCAGAACTCCATCTTACTTGCTGTTACTGTTAAATAGGGTTAGCTGAATCACTCGGAACAGCCATGTTTAATTTCCTTGAAAGATAACATTCTGATAATGGTTTTGTCACTTGTTAAGATATGTGACAGGACCAGAGACAATGGGCATTGAAGCAGGGGAGGTTCCGTCTGAGCATCAGAAAGTTTTTCCTTCATTGGGAGAGTGAATGAGCACTGGCACAGGTTGCCCAGAGAAGATGGAGTCTCCTTCCTTGGAGATATTCAAAAGCTGTCTGTACATGATCTTGGGTAACCCATTCCGGATGATCCTGCTTGAGCGGGGCAGGGGGTTGGAACAGATGCCCTCCAGAGGTCCTTTCCAACATTGTGTGATAATTTTACTAGGGTATTTTGAGAGTTAGTGTAGTGCAACTCTGCTCTTCAAAATCTTAGATATACAAATTATTTTTGAAAAGCCAAGCAGAGTCCTGGTAGTTTTTTCTGGTCTTACCTGGGCCTTGACTAAGTCAATAAGCAACCTTGTGGCTGGGATACAGGTCATCTCTCATACAGCATGGTGCAGCTGTTGCTGGAGTGGGCTTCCTGTGGAGGATTGGTGGTGTCTGTCTGAGAGAATTTGACTTTTAGAAAGACGAGAACTAGAACTACTGGGGTTTTCTAATATGCTTGATACTGAAGTCAAATAACAGCAATAAGTATATGAAAAGAGGAGAATCTAGGCTAGATCTTGTCCTGTTATTGAAGTCCAGTAACAACCATGTTAGGAAAGAAGAGTTAATATTTCTTGTTTGCTTTTTGATTAAGGTCAAACAATGGAAGGAAAAGAGTTTAGGTGTTGGACTACAGGGCTTTGTCATGTCTTGGCAAGAAGGATACTGGTTTTCAAGATGTGAGTTCAGTAGGTTTGCTATTACTAGTATCAATAAATACTATTTATTGAATAAAATGATGGACAACCAAGATGTGTCATGGACCCTCCTTTGCGTATAACTGTGGTATCTGTACTACTTCTAGGCTGAGAAGGCAGCCAGCTAGTTTTAGATTCCAGCAAAATTTCTGTGCCAAAAATATTGAGCCAAAGTATTAGGATTGATTCTTGTCTTCCTTAACTGAATGGTACTGATATTGTTTTACTGAGTGACCTAGCCAGGAAGATGACAATTCAGAGTTCTTACACTACTGCCACAGTTGCTGAAATTCAGGAAGTATGAAAAATATTCATTCTTTCCTGTTGTTAAAAAAAGTCATATCAGTCAGTTAATTTGCAGATTTCTTATTGTCTCTGAAATCCACCAGTTTCAACTGTAAGACATTAAACCCGGAAGCACTCAAAATTATGATAACTTTATAAACCTTGTAAGACTAAGGCTCACTTATTAAATATCTCCCAGTGCTTAGAGAATATCAAATTGTTGAGGAAGGAGAACTTGCTGAGGTAGGGAAGTTCTTGCCTTTTAGCTGATATCCAGTTTGTTTTGTTGAAACAAGCTTTTTTAACATCCTATTTCTTAGAATAAGAATACAAATGCACTGCTGAAATCATGTTTTTTCATTCACTGAATAAATATGGAACTTCATTTCAGATTTGGAGATAAGAGATTAGAATTTTCCACAGGATGGCTGAATCATAGTCTTCTCTCCACACACAGGCACACGATTTTACAGCTTGTTTTCCTACGGATAATACTATATTGTGCTTTACTACTTAAGTTCAGCGGGATCAACACTTGCACTTGAAAATCAAAAGCAGAGCCATTGCCAGGATAACACTTTCGCTGGTGAGACTTGCTGTTTGTTTGCTTGTTTTTAAAAGAAGAAAAAAGAAAAAAAAGTAATGTCAGGCTTTGACAAAATAGTGTATTTGTTAAGGGTGACTTGTAAATTCTGTTTTTCCTTTATTCCTGTAACACTTTAGTATACAAGATCACTTTTGTCTGCCATGTCATGTGTGTGCAATTGTTGTTGTAGTGAAGATCCCTTACAGGTGATAATATTACATTTTAAAAGATCAAATTTCAAGTTATGTGACACCATTGAGTATTTTTAAATGCATACAAAGTAATTGTTTTCACCAGAAAAGTTTAATAATCTGCTTTTAGTCCTGGTTGATTACTTTGATAAGCTGAGCAGGGAAAATGCAACTTCTCATTTATTTCTGTCTGTACTGTCAGCCATCTCTGTTTTCAAATAAGTGGTTTCCTTAATTTCGTAGTAATTCGGTGGTAGAACACTGGCAGTATCTCAGTGTCATCAACTGACTGTTCTGACTTCAGGAGAGGTTTGTGGTGGTAGTGGCTTCCTACTTGAAGAGGCTTAGGAGATCTTGGTTTCTGGGCACAGCTCAGCATTTGAAAACATTGGTGTTGTCCTAACTGTGGATGCCATTTCAGTCTTGGCATTCCAGACAAGACAGTCCACATTGAATGACCAAACAATCTTTGTCCGGTGAGCTTGCATTATTCACTTTAATATGACTAGAATGCATTGTTAGCATAAACACACCCTTCTGTTCAGTGCAGGATGAGAGTTGTTTGCTTCTGGTTTGCTCAAATTTAAATAGTAGTTCAGACTTCAGAGCCCTTCTACAAAAGGATCATCTTTGTTTGCTGTTATTATGTTCTAAGCTAAAAAAGTTTGTTTGTCTCTTGACTATTAGAAAGATGTAATGCCTTTCTCACTATGGCCTGTCTCCCAGTACTCACATCTTGCAGAACTAGAATTCTTGAGGGATTTTCTTGCTTAATATCATAGCTCAAGAGTCTGCAAGTGCATTGGTACTTGATCTACCTTGTGATGACTTACTTAAGAAGAGAGAAGGTATAGGCTGTGCATCAACATATTGATAAAATCAAATCTTCTATATTAGGTAGGGAAGGGAACTGGTAATGAAGGGCAGGAACACAGGATTTTATTTTTTTATATATATTAAGGTACTTTTTTAAAATATATATTACTGTATTTAATTCTCACTTTTTATTCTTGTTCACCAAACTGCTTTTTTATTTCCTTGTGGGTTTTTTTGGCCCTTGAAAATCGTGAGGGTGTTTTGAGTAAATACAGCCGAGTCATTTTATGAAGCTGTTTCGCCCAGTCTGTAAATGCCACTGAAACATTTGCATGCAAAAATGCTTCGTGAAATGTAGGAGGAATGCAAACAAAAATTGCAAGGCATAGGTGGGTTAGATTTGTGCTCGGATTGCCTTTGAAGAAGGGAATTGTTCTGATTTCCTATTTCCTCTGTGCTCTAAGATTCTGAAGCGCTTGTTTCCCTGTGTCTGAGTCCCAGAACTCTGGGGACTGTAGTTGTCTTTGGAAAGGGAAGCACATGCAAAGCATTGACATCAAATCAAGAAGAAAATATGCATGACTTTCATTGTCAGAATTGACGTAGTTGAAGCTACCTATGTCTGGTAGCCTAAACATAGATTCTGAAAAGCACCATTTCCTTGGTCTGCCGCTTTTTAAAATTGTATTCCTCAAAAAACCCCCACAAAAACACACTGAAACTTTTGCACAGAAGAAATACATGTAAGCGAGTAAAGCTGAAGTAGTTTCTTTTTATTAATGGAAACCTAAGAGTATTAAGGGAAGGTCAGTTTGCAGCCCAGATTAAATCAGCCATAGTAACATTGGCAAGTGATATATAAAGACTTTTTTGCTGAAGGTGGCTGTACTGACACAGCATGGGACTGGAAGAGAGTTCCTGGATTCTCGTGTTCAGTATTTGTTGCAGCCAATGCATTTGTATATTCCCTTTTGTTAAGTGACCAAGCATCATCTTGAAATAGTCAGAACTGTGTCTCGTTAACAAATTATTTCAAAGCTTCTGTGTTTGGACTAAAACTTCATTCTAGGTTTCTGGCTAAATGTACCCACAACCAGTCTGTATGTCTGGCTGGATAAAGTCGGTATTTTCTCTCAGTATTTATAAGTGCATTTGCACCGTTTGTAAAGTGGTAAAGTTTTAGCTCTGTTGCTGTGGGGGAGATTTTCTTTCCCCCCGTCAGTCTCAGAGACTTGCATTTAGACTTGAAAAGATGCAGGGAATCTTGTGATGTGACTGATTAGTTATGCTCATGGTATTCATTTCAGGACAGTATTCTGCTGTCAATCTTCCTTGCATAAACTTACGTTTATCTCACATGTGTCTTAGGTGCTATTTTTTATTTCCTGAGCAGATTAGATACTGGCAGTGTCTTTTTTTTGATGCTTCCCTGTATGGCTCTGTAGGAAATGCCTTAATTTATGTCATGGGTAGCTTTTTTCTCTTTTCATACCTTATCAATTTGGTGATGAGTTGATCAGACTCATTCCACGCATGTGAGTACCTTCCTCTCCTTTGTCACTTCCCACTGTCATAGCGAGTTTCTGCTTGTCTTACTCCTTGGATCCTGACCTTGCCTCCAGGGCTGATGAACTGCATTCCCTGTCACTGCTTCTGTTAAAGTAGTTCCTCTCCCCTGGTGTCCTGGTTGTTCAGTGCATCAGAGGTGTCTCTATACTTTTTGTCAGCAGCAACTTTTACTAGACACCTCAATTCGTTCGCCACTGGTAGGACTGTTAAATAAAACTAGCTCCAAGCTAATTCTTGGTGACCTCTTCTGATGATATGTGTCCAGCCTGATAATTTTTTATTGTCTTCTGTGGCCAGTCACTTAGTCACTTTGCAATTCTTCTATGAAATAAGATCATTACCAACTTTTTTTTTAATGCAGCTGTTGTCAGGTCCAGATGACATCTAAGATTTCTCCTGCCTGTTTTTAATTTTTTGTGAAAAGTTACTCTGTTACTACTGGCTGCATGGTACTGATTGTAGTAGGGCTGATTTCTTTTTGCTTTTCTCCCCTCACCTTGAACTCTAAAGACAGGTATTCTGTTTGCTCTCCTGTCATCATAGAGTATCTCCAACTGGGGTTTTTTGTCTGCTTTAAAAGTATAGATTATAGTTTTAAAATGTTTATATTGGCTAGAAGTGGACACAATCACTTGAGAATGCATGAAAGCTTTATTTGCGACTATATGTACAATTTGATCTGCCTTTTCTTGCAGAAATCTGTAGTGGTTTCATCTGTGTTTCTTCACACGTGCTCAAGAAGATGTTACTTTTAATTTCATGCTGGTTTTGATAATTTCCAGGTCTGTTTCATAGTAGACATCCTATCTTTGTTTCTTTACTAAGAAACTTTCACTTCCGGGTTACTACTTCACATAGTTTCTATGAGTTGTTGAAGAACTTTGTTTTTAGTATCTTTTAAATCAAATTTTTTGAAAGCTATAACTTTATTGCTATACTTTAACATCTGATGTGTAATTTCTTTAATCAACTTTTTCCCTGCCTTTTGGAAGGTGTGGGGAAGCACTTACCTAGTTGGGCCTATTTCATCTTCGAAGTTATCTACTGCACATTGCATCCCATGAGGCATTTCCAGATTTGTTTATGCACACTTAATGAAGCAGCTGCTCAGCATTTTCAATTGAGAGAGTCTGAACTCCTCAATCTACCTGACTACTTAAACTTCACATGAGTCAGAGAAGTTAAGCTCCTGTAATGCCCAACTCACTATGGTATTTTTCATTCTAATAAAATAAGGTCTGTACCAAGGCTGGTTTCTTTGAATCTACTGCAGACACTGAGCAAGGCTGTCCTTTGTAAGTGTGCTTGGTTTTGGTTTGATTGTTTGTTTGTTGTTTTTTGGGTTTTTTTTGACTCAATCAGATTCTCTTCTTTTGCAGTGGTGTTTTTTGGGATATTTTTTTAAATATCACAATTTTAAGTGGTGTAAATACGAACAGTCCCTACCTCTACAGGCTGTTTTGAATAGCGTGTGCATTTCATTATGTGTTTTAGCCACTAAGATGCTGTTGTCCCTGTGATATTTAATCTTGTATTTAATTCAAGTTAATTAGTTTTGTATGGAGGCCTCTTTTCTGTAAGTACACAAATACTTTAGAATGTTTTATCTCGTCATGCCTGTTTACCAGGGCAGACTACTTGTCTGCCTGAACCCTGTTCTAGTCTGTGTCAGGACTTTCAGCCCTTTATCAAACAATCAGAGATAAGAGTCCTTGGTCACATTCTCATTTTCCTTTGCTTGTGCATCGAGGTTAGATGTGGAAGTTGCATGAATGCCCAACAATTCACTTCTCACCTTCATCTGTAAATCCCTCCCTGGGTGTGTCACCTTGTCCTTGATGGTCAGTGTCCTTGTCTCCTAATTGAGAGTCCTTGAGCAGGAGAGTCCTGCTGAGTGACTCTGAATGCTGTAGTGTTTCACCCATCTTTCTCTCTCCTCATTATTTTAATGCCTCTTTATCAAGTCACTTGAGATATAGCTGGATCAATTGTTTGAAGTACTGCCATATAAATAATCTCTAGAGTCTGTCCCCGCTTCTTAACTAACCTTGAACACCCAGATAGAATATAGCTTCAAATCAGCAGGGAAATACATGAAGTGCAAGGGAGAAAGGGAAAGCCAATATATGTGAAACTATTCACTTAAATGTGACTTTATGTTTATAAGATATATAAGTAAAAAACCCCTCAAGTTGCATTTAAGTGAATATACGTGTTTAACTGAAGATATTTATATGTAACTGTCTTTCCCCGTGAAGTCACAGATACAGTAGTAGCTGTTGCCAAGGTTTATCAGCAGCTATTGCTACAGCCGAGGCAAATTTGCAGGTCACTAGAAATCATCTGGTAAATAAATAGATTCTGCAATTTGTAGGCATCTTTGCTGGTCACATCTGTTTTGTTGTTGGGTTTTTTTGTGCAGGAATATTTCTCTGAATAAACTTACTGTGTTAAGGTTATTTATTCTGGTGGATGTTTTATATTTACTCTGATGGATCTTGTTGTTTTAACATAACTGCTTTGGAGTTAATGCTTCTATGACAATTTTGTGAATATTTAGGCCACAATTACCGTGACTTGAGGCTGATAATGCTGCTTTTTTTTTTTGGTGGGTTTCTGTGTATACATGTGACTCTTAAGAGAGGAAGAAGGAGTTAGTTACACTGTAGATGTTCTAATTTTGGAGAGAAGGGCAAAATCTCTTCAGTATTACACATGACAAGAAAACAAATTACCTTTTTCTGGTATCTTTTCTCTCCTGCTAATCCCCAGATCCAGATTTAGTAGCATTATATGACTGTCCACCATAGCTGCCTGCTTTCTTTCCTGTCTGATGCCACGATTGCGTTGGCTGATCTTCTCTGTTCTTCCATCCTTTTGCTTGTGTGGGTTTTCCTACTGATTTCTTAAAAGGCAGCATGTGGTGTGTCTCTGCTTGCTGCACCTTACATGGTGATTTCAGATGTGGGGAGAGGATGAGAGGCTGTTTGGTGCTTGGGCTGCCTGCCCTGCCTCTGTCTGGTTGCTGCTGCCTGCCAGTGGAACAGCTCAACTCAGAAGAGCCCCATGGAGTTCTGAGGCACTGAGCTCTGATTCATGAGAGCTAACACATAGCTATAAGATTATATTTATCCATAGTACATGCATGATGATTTGTACATTTTGGGTTTCTTTTTTAACATTCATTTGTTCTAAGTAGTCTGTTGGGATTGGCAGGGTTTTAAAATAAAAATGCCTTCTGTAAGAGTAACAGGATCTAGTATACAAAGCGCCTCCAGTACTCATCCCTATTTTTGATGCTATTTTTATCCACACTTTGATTTGTTACTTCAGAAAGAAAAATCTTAATGAGAACAAGTGTCATGATTTTGTGCTTTATCAGAAGTTGGTAAATGAAGTCCGCACCTGCACTGACAGGAGGGAGCCTTTCTGTTCTGGGGCAGCTCAGCTAACAGTAGAGCACGGATGTCCCAGTGCAGAACAGTGCGTGTCAAGAGGCTCGCTTTAAAATCTCTTAAGCAGCAAACAGATGTAGGTCCTTTAACCTGTTATATCCAGCTTGGTCTGCACCTAAGAAATCATAGGTCAGAGGACAGAAGCAGCTGTGGCAAACGACCTTTGGTCTTGTTCAGTGTAGTAGGTACTTCTTGGCAGGCCTCCAGTTGATGTTCCTACAGTGCTTGCACAGCTCTAACACAGACAAACCTGGAATTTTACAGCTGAAGCAAAGGGCCAAAGGTAATGTGGCATTTGGTGATTCATATGATATGGTAAATATTTTCTTTTCCATAAGTAGCATTATTCTTCTTTTCCCCACTCGGTAAAAGAGAAGAGAATGGATGATACTAGAGAGAAAATAGTTAGATGGTCAGGTGATGGTTTGGAGGAGAGAGAAGAAAGTTTGGAGTTATGGCCTGAGGGAAAGTGGAAAGACTTGTCATTGCAGCAGAGGTTACTTTTTCTTTTAATTTAACTTTGTACTTGTAGAAAAACTGTGAGTGCTTTAATTACATAATGACCTCTAAAATGAAGGTGAACAGAAATGCTGAGTTTGTAGAACGCGTTTCCAGCTGTCAGCCAAATTTTCTTCCTGAAACACGTTATCAACTCAGAGAGAGGAAAATGAAGCTTGCCATGTAGAACTCTTCGCTGCATTTTTTGAAATCTTTATTGGGTATTAGAAGGCAGAACAGAGAACTTGTTTCATGCCTTTATCAGAGTGCTGCAGTCTCAGCTGCCATAGGAGATTTTGAACCCCCTCGTGTCAGTTGTGCTGGTACAGTGGCTGCAGGGAAGGGTCAGACTGTGTGTGTGTGCAGCCTTTCTGCTCTTCCTGCCCTGGGGTGCCCAGCAAGGTGGCTCAGGAAGAAGTGTGTGGGTACCAGGGCAGAGTGCTGGCCAAGGCAATGTCTTGACTGGAAGCACAGGGCAAGCAAGATTTACAGTCTGCTAATAAAGCAGCAAAATGGCTTAGTTTGAAAGMGCTCAGGTATGCATGCTTCCATCATGTGCCTTAACTGGAACCAGAGTGGTGGAATAGGGAAACATTTGGTCTCTTGTAAAACAGTTCTGAATGGGTGTTGGAGACTAATGTAATCACCTAAATGGTTTGCTTCCTGCTTTGCTGGGGTAGCATGCCACTGTGTATGCCTGTGTGCTTTTTCTAATGAGAAGATTTTTCCCTCCTTGAAAGACAGAAAAGCTGAGGGGGAGCTATTAAATTCTGAAAGCTATATTTAGCTGGGAGCAATTAAAGCTAGCACTGTATAATGACACTTGAGACTAGCTTATCCATCAGGCAAACTCTAAGGTTTTAATGTTTGGTTTCAGTCAGACTTGGTATTACTGTTAGCTTTTGCTTACATTCATTAAACTCTGCATTTTAAAAGATGTGACTGTTGCAGGTTGTTTTGGAGAAGTTATTTGCCTTCTTACTGTTCCCGCTTCGTTCTTACTTGCATTTTCAGTGTAAACCACCATAGTCTTGCTTTTGAAGGGGGTAGTTCTGCTCTACCCTCCTGTTGACAGCTGCCTGGTTTGCTCTTTTCATCTTCTTTATGCTTGCAGCATGTTGGTGCAATGAAATGACTCTGCAAACACAATGGCTAAAAATTTGGCTTTTTTTCCTCTTTAGTTATTAATTGGATTCATTTTCCACTCTCATTTCACTCTGTAGCCATGTTGCTACTGGTTCTTGTAGAAGTTGCTGTGGGAATAAATGGCTAACTTTGAGAAGGGAGAGAATTGGCTGGTTTCTCCCCAGGGGCCCAATTCTGCTTGATGCAGACTTACACCAAACTGCATTCTATTGCCAGATTAAGTCTTTGTTACACTCCTGGTAGGCTCTTACAGAAATATTTTGAAATATGTAGCTTCTTTAGGACTAATACAGCACAAAACAACTTAATTGCTGTAGAGTTGTTAAAAGGTCAAKTATTACATGTTCATTCTTTTTCTTCCTTGTGTACCAAATAATTAATTTTCTCACTTTGCATTAAATGAACATCCTTCTATGATGCTCACACGAGCTATAGTCATCCACTGCAAGATGTTTATTGTTCAGTTTATCCTTCTGTTCCAGTGCCTCATGCTCTAGAATTTTTCCAAGTCTAATGTTTGCGAGTATGTCTGTACAACTGCAGATCACGTTTTTATTACACAGAAACAAAAAAGAGTTATAAATCAATCAACAGTGCTGTTAAGCTGATCTGGATTTCCCAGATGATTTTAGAAATCGTGTACCTGTGTTGCAAAATATTCAGGAAAAAATCATATGAATGCTTCTTTATGCTTGCTGATCAGAAGAGATCACTTCAGTACAGAGGTTTGGGGAGCAATGGGGAACATGGAACCTTTTTTGGACTAGCAAATTATGGGGGAAATTTCATTTTTGAAGGAGGAAAATGCAAAAATGTGGAAAGACTTGGAACAGTTGGCTTTGTGGGGTGACTAACTGGTTGATACAAGCCTCGACTTCCTGAACTGCTGATGGCCTAAGGTGCCCAGAGAAGGATGCTTAGGTTGTGTCTCCTTATATCTGTCACTTTCCTTTTGGGTCCTTCCTGTCACTTCGATATGATATGTCATATACTCCTAGTAACTAACAAAATTATTTGTAACCTATATCAGATTATTTTCCTGTTTCTTTTATGTTGTTCATGCAAATAGCACAGAGAATTAAAGGCACTACTTTTTCAGATCTAGTTTCTTGGTTTTTTTTCAAAGACTTTATAAGGTTATTCTGTTGCCTTAACCACGAGAACTTTTTAATATATGATTAGTTGGAAGTTTCAGATGTAGAACAGCTTAATTTCTGAGTTACTGGGAAAAATGCCAGCCATAGATTTGGGAAAGTCTGAGTAATAAAATCATAAAGCTGGTTCATCACTCAAATATGTTGTTATTTCAGCTGCCTCTGCCCACTGCATGTTCCTACAGGCTAAAAATGTCAATAGGCTTTTATATTAATAGCTATTTTAGGACTTTAATCTTAAAAGGCAGTACAAGAACCTTAGATTAATCAAAAATATCAAAGTTAACACATTAAGGGTTCATTCTTACTCTAGTGTAAAAAACTTCCCCCCTTAATRTTTAGATTATTAAAAATGCACAAGTTCATGTGCTGAATTGTCCTAAAATTAAATCACAGATGTTTAAACTACAAACCAGATGGGGATAGTGGCGTTTTTAGGAATCTATATAGAAGAAGCAAGAAACTGAGTGTAAATTAGGAGAAATTGAGTGAAATTAGGAGATATTAAATGTAGGCAGCTGATAGGAGAAGGCAAAAGTATAGCTCAAAACTCAGTGAGTTGAAAGCAGGGAAAAGAATTTCCTTTTTCCTTGGAAAATACACTAACATTGTAAGAATAATACTAAATAAGGGCAGTAATGTCAATTCAAGAAATGCAGAAGAATTTAATTTTGTTACTGAAATAAAGTTGAAGTCTATGACAGCATGTAGAAAGAATAGCTAAGAAAAACATTACATTGTAACAGTACTCCAGATTCAAAGCTGTTATCACAAATAATTTGAGCAATGCTCTGTTTCTCATATTGATTTTGAGGAAAGATCAAGAAAGCCTCAGAGCATCGGAGAAAGCTTAATGATGTGCTAGTTTTTATAGACAGTACGTGGTACCCAGACACTGGTTTGTCTGGGGCTGATTGATTGCAGACTTTTGGAAAGTTTATCATCAAGCTGATACGGGAACTGACTTGGTACAATAGAAATTCAAATTTAGTAAGAGAAATTTGAATCTAATAATTGGAATGAAGAACAGTGTAGTCCATGAACATAAAGGCAGGCTAAACCATTGTTCCTTTTTTGCTCAAAGTGAGCATGTTAAACTTTGTCATAAGCAATTTCTGTTTGGTAGTGTTCATGTTGTACAGAAAAGTCCTGCAGGCTGCTAAAACTGTAAAGTTGGATTGTCTTCAGAAAAAGTGCATTTGACTAAATGTCAAAACCCTGTGTTAGTGGCTTCAAAGCAACAGCTGGATAATGATACAAGTTTGTCAAAGAGTAGTACCCTGGCATCTGTTTCTGTGCAGGATTCTTCTTTCTTGTTTTGTGCTGACGAGATGTCTGGGTGGGTTCCCCACAGCCTCAGTACTGAGTTACACACTTGTGCAGAGTTCTGGATCCTTGGGGCAAGAAAGGTTTCTGTTAGAAGATGCATTGCTCTGTTAGTGCAATAGTAGACTAAAACTCTCTTTAGTTATACAGGAGAATGTGGCTAACCTGAACTTCTAATGCGTATCTTTCAGAAAAAGATGTCAGCTGTAGATGCTGTATTTTAGGGAAATATTTTGGGAGGGTGRAATGCACAAAAAACAAGGTAGAAAAATTTTCAGATATTCATATATTGTACTTCTTACTTCCCTTGTGCTTCCCAGGTACGAAAGGGTAACACAGCAGGAGTTTTTATTTCTCATCTGATTTTTTTGTTTGTTTGTTTTTTAGATCCAACACAAGACTCATGTGAGCTTGCCACATCTTGCCTAATGGAATTGCTCATACTTTCACTTCTGTAAAAGAGATTCTTCCTAGTTGGCACTGATCCTACCCACTCACTGTAAGTCAGTCTTCCTTCTATCATGGCTGTGTTGCCCTCCCTGTAGAAAAGCAGAGGTTAAATTGGTGTGGACCCTGTGTTAGCCTAGAAAGAACATGATCAAAGAACCTGTGTAAGAAGCTTCTTAATGAAGAATCACTCAGACAATGGAGAATGGGAGAGGACTATGGTATAGCTGGCAAAGAGCAGCATTTCAGTCCCCTTTTGGGATAATGCGTTGTGCTTAATTATGTCTAGAAGAATTGAAGGAAGTAGCAAGGAAATAGAATAGGTAAACCTGAAGTTGTGCTAATGTAACCTTTTATTCTGCTGAGATAAGGGTAATTGTTGAAAAACACCTCAAAGCTGTGTTACTTTTGAGGGAACTGGGGAAAAGAATACCATTTGTTGGGTTGTACTGTGTTTGGGTTCTCTTCAGTCTTAGGTTTTGAGGTTTCCRCTGATCACCCACTGGGTTGGGAGGCTCTCACCCATTGCAGCACTGGACTCTGTGGTTTGTGTCTCATTCTGAAATGCTGTCTCTAGACTGCAGGCAAAGACAGGACTTTGGCAAGGTTGAGATTACGTTATTGGTGAAATTTAAAAACTTCTTGTTTTGCTGGTGGGTTTTTTGCCTGAGTGTTCACTAATTTTGAAATTTAGCTTTAGGAAGAAATTCTGTCCTGAATCATATTTCCAATCATGGCACTTGTGGCATTTTATCTTCTCTAATATTATGTAAATGTAGTCACAGTGCATTCTGAATACGTAACAATTTCTCTTTTGGTGTAGGGACATTTATAATGTATTTTGACTTCCTGGCTAGGTGCTTGTGCTGCATTTCAACTTTGTATATGTGTGTGTGTGTGTGTATAAATATATATATTCTTGTCCTTTTAAACCTGTAGGCATTAGATTAGTATTTTAGAGTACATAGGACAGTTAGGATGTTGTAGGCTTTACACACATGTAATTTACATATTTGATTGCAGTTTTAGAAGGCTGGATGTTCTGAACTGTGCAGTTATTATAGTCCTGTATATAAACTAATGTTTTTAAAATCTGGCTTGATAGACTTACATGGATCTTATACTTGTAAACCAGAATATAGCATTGTTGTTTGCACTAATTTTGTATTGTACTTACATTTGTGTAGGCTTAATCACTGCTTTAATCGTGGTGAATTTTTAGGCTAAATCTGTTTCTCTTGTGAGCATGTAAAAGGTATCACTAGCTCTATGTCGCCCAGTAGGAACTTGCTTTCCCCTGGAAAGCTGGAGATGAGTCATAAAAACTGAAGTATGTAGCAGGCACAAGAATTGAATCTTTGCTAGATGTGGCTGCTATAAATCACATTAACAGCCATGTATGTTTTCAGTCTCTGTAAACTAGAAGCTGAAAAGGTGTCAGAGGAGGAGAGCAAGGAGTCGAAAATACTTGGTTTATTTCTGTTGGTAGGTACTGCCTTACTGCTCCAATGGGAGGTGCCCAGTTGCTATAGGATCCTTTCACCTATGAAGATAGCAAAGTTTATCAACACTATTACCAAACGCTGATAAAGGTGGGAGGTTTTATGTTTAAGTAGCAAACCAATGTTTTGTGATTGCATAATAACTTTCCAAAAATTTCTGTATGTGGCAGAAATAAACGTAGACCTGCCCCAATCTGGTGTGCAACACGTGACAATTTTATTTGCAGAGGGGGCTCCTGTGGAACAGATACTTTTGTGCCTTTACGTGGAGTCAGCTAGGAAACCTGTGAAAAACTCTGGGCAAGACCTTACTTTGCTTATCCTAATCTTTCTAGTGTTTCCCATTGAAAGGCAACTTTGATAGCTGCTTGAAAGGAAGGGTGATAGGTTTACAAGGATACAAAACTAACAGCATTTGAACAGTTACAAAAAGGGAATTTTTCATTGCTCCTCTAATAGCTGTAGCTGAAGACCCAAATGAGAATCATCTTAACAATAATACTTTCATTTTTGTACTGACGTAGTACAATCCTGTTGGTGTATGTTCTTGGAATGCATTAATACTTTGTAGCACTCTGGTTTTTGAGATATATTAAATCTCACATTAACACAGGGTGTAATTTCACTCAATAGTTCTATATTTTTGAAAAAGGAAAGAAATAATACTTGGTGCTCGAAGTGAATTAGCCCTTAAGCGGCTAGCTAAAATACATTTTTACAAGCTTGAAAACTGAATCTATGGCTGTTATAGAAGCAGCTTCCATATGTTACTGAGCCTTTAGAAGAATTCTTTACTGCTCTCCTGAACATAGGAAAATATAGTGAAAGATGTGAACCTCATTCCTCAGGCCTCATAAATTTTTTTTAAAGAAACTTCATGGAAGCCCTGTGTGTTCTGGTCTTGGGTATTTTCTCTTAAACCAGCCTAAAATTCCGAGCTGAGTTCTTTGGTACAGATATTATGTATGTTGACTATTTGCTTTTATCTCGCTTGTGAAAGGTACTCAATTTTACTTTGTAAGCTGAATATTGGCAGCTCAATGTTGTCTGCTGGCTCTTTATTAATAGTCGTATATAAAAAAATCTTCGTACAGAACTAAATTCCATGTTAAAATATGTCATTTAGTACTTCGTTTGAAGGAAAAAGAGGCCAAATCTTACCATGCTTGCTTGTAAATGCAAAAATAACCAACGTATACAGCCTTAGCTTTTCTTTATGTACAAGCTTATGACTGAATCTAAGCCACTTCTCTCAGATGTGTTTCTTTTGGAATTAGCTGTGAATATTTGTACTAACTCATTCAGTGAATATTAGCATAGGTAAATCTCCTGAAAAAAAAAGTGGAGAAGGGAAGAAAAAGGCTGTTTAACTTATTGTCTTACTAGTTGCTATTAAAACAAATTAGTTGTGTTATTGTTTAAGACCAAAATAAACTGTACATCTGAGTATCGTGGATGGCATCTGTGGATTGGGAGGGGTGAATAAGCAGGTTACCTACCTCATGGAAGCATAATTTCTATTTTTTAGTTTGTCATAGATAGTTTGATCTAAGACAGAAAACACCTGCTTAGACAGAGGAGCTGTTTGAAACAAGTTGACCGCCGATTTAATATAATTTCAGAATAAAGTAGTTTTTAGGATTTGTTTCAGTAGAAAATAAATGTTTGTGAAATTATGAACAGGTAGATCAAATATACATGGTTTCATTAATATAGCATTATAAAACACTTATAGTTTAAATGCATCTTTTAAGGCAACTTGTTGCTTGTAAGTGCCAAACGTGTCAGGCTGATGTTTGGCTTGAGGTGGTGTGATAGGGCTGTGAACTCCTCAGCCCTGTGGTGCCAAGGTGACAGACCATTCTCCCTGGATTAGGGGCACAGTATGTCACACACAAGAAAATTCAGGTCTTCTTAATAGTCACTGCTTCCTACTTTGGCAGAGACTATGAACTTTAAGTGCATGAAATAGCTAATTAGCATAGCCAAAAGTAACTTAGAAGATCATGAGTCTTATCTCCTGTTATGGAAACTTTATATTCCTTATGCTTATATGCAGAGAAAAGTAGCAGCTGCTCTGTGTGTGGTTGTTCCAGAGACAATCAGCTGGGTCACCCTTCCCATTTTAGCAGTGGGAACAAGCTGCCTTCTTACTGACATTGCAGTGAGGATTTTACAAAGTGAGATTCTGCATTTTGCTTACAGAAAGTGATACAGATAGTCCATATTCCTACGAGTGAAAATGTTTTCATCACACCCTCACTGAGCAGAAGCATACACTTTTCATGAACTCAGTCAGTCGTTTGATGTACATCGTTTTTTGCTTGAAGAAGCCAGAAGAACTTGCCTCTTCTTATAAGAGTAGCTCTAAGAGACCATCTCTGTCTTTCAGTATATGTTTGAACATATACTTCAGCCAGCCTTATCTTTTTTAAAAAAGACTTTTTCCTGGTTTTGCTTATGTAGGCTCTGGTAATTTCTTTATTTGTCCACCAGCTGGAGAATAAAAGTAGTGCTTCAGATATATCAGAAGGCAGAAGGTTTGTCATGTTTTGAAGGTGGCCTTAGAAATTAATTTATAAAGACCAACAAGTGTACAGCTGTGTAGTTGAATAGCTTCGGGGCCCCTCTTTCAAGCTGTGCAACAGCAAAGGTCTCGTGTGCAAGTGAAATGCAGAAGAGTGGAAGAAAATGTTGCAGTTGTTGGTGGACTCCTCTAGTGTGGTAATGAGGATCTGAGATTGAATCCCCAATCCTGCCATCTCTAATAGTGAATGAGGTATGGTTTTGGCCTCTAGTGACTCCTCTGCTTATTCAGACTCCTAGTTCATATGCCTTACACTCACGTTTCCTTCAGAGAAAAGGCTATATTCTTGTTGTAATTCATAAGGCAGGTTCTTGTAGCRCCAGGTATTTGAAGAAAAAATGAAAATGACATTGTTCCTTTCGGTTGGAAGAAGTATTATGATGATTGCTACAGTAGTTACTTCTCAAGGAGAAATAAAAATTACCTTAAAGACTGAGTAAAACATTAACAGTATATTTTTCTTGAGCTACCTGTGTAAAGTTCAGTGGCTTCTTCAGTTTCAGTCAGTGGGCTTCTGTTGTATTAATGTGTTTTAATCTTGTTTTATCCTCATGTGCTTGTTCAAGAATGTAATCTGTCGTTGATTTTTTTGTTGTTGTTGCACTGCTTATCAAAGCATATATGAGGGATGAAAAATGGTCAAACCTGATGAAGGATAATTATCAGTAGTGATTAATAAACAGATGTATTTATGAAAATGTAACACTTGCAATATTTGCTTAATGAGTTTTTTAAACTTAACCAACTTTATGCATCTCACAAACAAAACAAAATGTCTGTTGTGGAGACATGTGCTTTTTAGTTACCAAATCATAGCAAAAGCTTTTCAGAATAGAAATACGTTCTTAGGTTACCTTATGTTTCAGTAGCATTAAAAGTTTGACAGAAAACCAGGAAAGATGTTATCTGGTAGGGAATAAAATGCGCATCTGGTAACTTGCAGGTGCAATAGTGAGCATCAGAGTAATTATGAAAATGAATTGATGATAAAATGATAATGAGAAAATTATGAAAAAGCTTTAAGAAGCCATCTATGCAGCAGCACGTTTTACTGTAACTTTCACTGCTCTTCCCTTCTGTCCAGGTGTCTTCTGTGCTCCCAGATCTCCTGGCGGAGACCTGGGCTCTGCTGATGTATTTTTGGAGGCTGGCAAGTTAYTAAAGAAAAGGAAAAGTTTTTGATCCAAGATCAGTTTTCATGTGATGCCTTACCTTAAAAAGTACTAAAAATTTTCTCTATTTTTTTCCCCCTTTAAGTTTTGCACACGTATGTGTTTGTCCCCTGGAGTTTATTTCCAGTACTTAAATATCTGAACAATTTGACAACTGTCCACAGGTGTGTTTGAATGTATTTGAAGCAGTACCTTATTTTAAGCAGCAGGAATTATGCTTTCAGAAAAATCAAAGAAACTCTAAGTAATTATTCTACTTTAGAAGTCTAATCATAAATGATTAATCAAAATGTTGACACTCAAAAATTGTCTTTCTGTAGCATAGCATTTGTTTGGAACTAACAAGTTGTCAACTGCTACAAAAATATAATTTTAATTCTTGGGGGCTCTTACATTAGGTAAAAAGTAGAAACTGTCAGCTTCATTAATGGTGCAGAGGCAGCAGTACTCACTGTGGTGACAGTGAAAAAACTGAGTGTGTTTCTGGTTGAGAGACACCAATAGAAGTTGGTGATGAGAAGGATAAGATGAAGGATTTCAGAATTGCCCTGTCCCTTCATGTGTGATTTTTTTAATGCCAACTTTTATTTGGCAACAGCTCTTTGCTTCCAAAGGTTTAAACTGTTAATGTTTTTAACACATTGTGATGAGTGATGTGCCACTCCCTGCCTGCTTTTATTTTTGTCATCAGTGGACAAAATGATATTAACAAGTGGTTAGCAAAGTAAAATGTACCTTAAGGAAAGCTCTAGCTTATAGTATTATCCTTAATACCGTTCAGCATCTGGCCAGCAGCTTTTGAGGGAAAACCTTGGCTTCGGGAGAAATGGAAAAAGCACTCGTTTAGCTCAAGCTTTGGGACTCCAAAGGAAATGGGATTTTCCACTGTATGGAGTGAGACAGGCTGCAAAGTTAAGAAATTTAAAAGTTCAGTGGATTTTGATTTGTCATGAGGGTAGTATAAATTAAAAGTTTTCTATGCTTGTAGTTGGCTGTTTGTTCTATCTGGTCAAATTATAGTTTGTAGTTCACCTTTAACATTTTTACATATGGTTTTTGTTTTGATCTTGAATTGTCTGGGTTTTTTGTTTGTTGGGTTGGCTTTTTTTTTCCTTTTTGTTGTTTTGTGGCTTTTTTCAGTGCCATATAGTTATTGAGGAAATCTAAGAAACCACTAATTAAGAGGTGGCGATAGCTAACTAATAGCTGTTAAGGGCGTGATTCAGCTTCTCCCTCTGCAACTAGCTTCCCCCACAAGTTGTGAAATTTCAGTCTACCCTGTACTTGCAAAGTCCTTGGTGAAGAAATGTGGGTAACCAGGGTGCAGGGACTGCCATGACGGATGTTATGGTGGGTTGACCCTGGCTGGACACCAGTTGCCCACCAAAGCCACTCTATCACTCCTCTCAGCTGGATGGGGCAGAGAAAATATAATGAAAGGCTCAAGAGTCAAGATAAGGACACAGAGAATGCTCAGCAATTGCTGCTGTGGGCAAAGCAGACTTGACTTGGGGAAATTAATTTAATTTATTACCAGCCAAATGTAGGGTAATGAGAAATAAAACCAAATTTTAAAACACCTTCCCTCCATCCCTCCCTTCTTCCTGGGCTCAACCTCAAAATCTACTTCCTTCCTCCCAGTGGCGCTGGGGCTGGGGAATGAGGGCTGTGGTCATGTCATCACACACTGTCTCTGCTGCTCTTTTTTCCTCGGGGGAAAAACTCCTCACTCTTGCCCTCCTTCAGTGTGGTGTCCCTCACATGGGAGACACTCCTGCATGAATTCCTTCAACATGAGTCCTTTGCATGGGCCGCAGTTTTTTGTGAACTGCTYCAGCATGGGTCCCCAGTGGGGTCACAAAATTTGAGAAATACTTCTGAAGTAGGATTTTGACTTTAAGCTGGAGGCCCTTTTAATAGTATCTTGTAAGAAATAAGGAACTACTAATACCATCTTTTGCCTGGATGTCTGGCTCTGTGTGGGATGCTCCAGCTGTGCTGTATGGGCTGAAGAGTTGGACTCGATGATCCTTTTGGGTCACTTCCAACTCAGAATATTCTGTGATTCAGTTGTCACCTGTGGGAAGATAAATTCATGCTTTTTCAGTTACATAACTATGGATCACATTTTMTTTAACTTATAGCCCAGAAATATGACTGTAACATGCTGGATATGATGCATGCATTTAAAACACAAAAGCATTGTCATAGAAAAAATAAATATGCATATTAAGACTTGATTACAAAAGGATCATTAACACTTGAACAAGATGCTAGTATCACTACAGATGCATATCTAGAGAGTGTGTATATCAAAATGCATATACTTTGCATAGGCATTGGAAATAAAGYAGCTTTATGGCCAGCAAGAATTCCAGCTTTGCTGTGGGAAGTGCTGCAGAAGTTTTTAGCCTGATGAATGGAATAGAGCTGCTGAAGGTGTATTTGGTAGAGAGGAAGGCTGCAGTCCCACTGAGCGTCCACCTGAGGCAGGTGGCAGACTGATGGATCTGAGTACAGGGGCCAGCTTAGAAAGCCCAGCCGTGCCGGTGCTGAGTGAAATGTCCACATCTCTGGACTCTGCAGTGAGTCAGAGCTCGGGGCTCCTGCCTTGGCTTCCAAATGCGCTCTCATGAGTCTGGTGTAATCTAATAGGCAGTGACCTTTAATTGCCTTTCGGCCTTGCAGCATCAAGCTGCTACTGCCACAAATGACAATTAGTAAAATTCCTCTCATTAGACTTCAATGAACAAGGGGTATCATGATAGTGCAGGGTAAGAAAGATGTACTTTCCTTTACAAAGAATATTTTATTACTATCACAAAAATATTTGTATGACTGCATGTGTTTGTATTTGAGTGTTCTGCAATGATTGTGAAAACTAGCATCACTGCTATTTATTTATTTAAGTTAGCAGTGGCAAAGAAGTTCTGGTTCAGAATGTTACAGGGAAGATCAAATGGGAGACTGTTTAGTGATTTTGGATAAATCGTGGGAACTCGATTTGAACTGTTTGCTTTCACCTGATTTATTTAATTTGCTGCCTGTGAAATACCCTGTTTCTGTCCATGTGGGCATGAAGGCTCATTAAGTGGATGTTGTTGAAATAATGTCTCTTTGCTTACTCAGCTGAAGAAAAGTCAGGCCTGCGGTGTCCCTGAAAGTGGTTCTGAATCTAAAAAAGCAGTGGTTGTTTATGTACAAAATGTTAATTGTCACTCTGCTCTGTTCAGACATAACTAATGTGTGACTTAATTTAGACACATTAGCCGAGAATCATTACATTCACATGGGAAGTAATGCATTTGTCACATGTATTTACTTTCTCATGCTTAATGTAACATCCAATTTGACAATTCCTGTACTTGTTGGTGAGTTTAAGCTTCTTAGATTTGCTGTGTAAGGTGGTTAAGCTGCTGGTTTTAACTTGCAAATACCTCATGCTTTTTCCATGTCCTTGCCTAGCCGTAGAAAAGTATCCCAGGCATGGGGAATGGGGCAGGGAGGAAGACGGAGAAAAAYTGAGCTGTGAATGTTCAAACTGGCAAAAGGAGATGCGAATTCTGAGCAATTTGTGAAGTCTYCAGGCAAAATTAATACCAAGATTCCTCTGTACAAGGCAGCAGCATTTATTGAAAGCTTTAATTATTTTAAAGCACTGTTTGCTGGATTTGTATGGACAACCTGCAATAACAAATGGCAGACTTTTCAAAATTAGATTGGAGACTTTTAAAAATTAGTTGCTGAATGCAGTAGGGAGTAAAAGCAAATTTACAGTCCAATTTTGAGAATAATATTGAAATTCTGAATAGACTGGCAGCTGGTAATAGGTCAAAATTTGTGTGTCTGGGAATKCTATCATTTTTATGAAAGCAGAATGTGAGGTGTGAAAGCTTTTACTGTGGTTTTGGGTGAGTCTAAATGAACTTCACTTTAGGATGGCTGTTTTGGGAAGCATGAAGACGCAATCAGCTTTCCCTGGATGCTCTTCAAAGCCTGGCATGTGACTACTATTTGTCCCGAAATGTTTGTTSAAAAACCTAATGTGCTAAAAGGAGAAAAACATAAGGAGAGAGATCAGAATCTTTTTCTCCAGGTAATTCAATAACTTTTTTCTAGTTGATACAAATATAAATTATTTGCATTTTTCTGTGTGCACTCCATATAGGAACTGGCATGTGGCTCTAGTAGTACGAGGTCCTCAAGAAATGTTTTGTGTTGTACTGTATTTTCTTGACTTTCGCCTTTTAGTGTGATAGTCATTCAGCATGATAAGCAATCTATTCCCAAAATCATCTCTCTTGTGATGMAAATGATACTGGAGTGTGGTGGGAGATCCTGCTTGTTTTGTCACTCTGTTTTATAGTTTAGTACTGACTTGAAGCAATGATCACCCTCATTGTTCATCTGCCTCACTGGTATTGTAGGATCACTATAGAGAACAATTTTTTGACATCTCACTCTGGGAACCATATGGGCATAGTTTCAACAACACCTATTTTATTATCCTCACAGTTAGTGTCCTACTCTGGAAGATCATTATAATGAGGGATATCATGGGGCTGGTGAGCAGTCAGGTGAGTCAGCATGTTTGAGAAGAGTCTGAAATAGGAGCTGGGGCACTGCCAGCTCCCACAGCCACCTTGTTTGTTTGCTGCTAGAACAGACACTGGACTGATTTTCTTATTTTTTGAGTACAGAAGAGAAGATTGTAAAACTGCAGATGCTGATAATGTACCTTCTCCAAATGTCATCCTTCCCACTGCCACTGGTCATTCCAAGATTTAGTTTTAATGTGATGTTCTGTGTAAATTCTTGTTACTTCGGTGTAACAACACTAAATATGTTGGGGGGCTCCTCATTTTCTACATGCATTTAATTTTTCTACCTTTTCACAATTAAATGCATAGAACAAAATAATGAAATTCAGTTCAATGGTTCTGTTTTAACTGCCTGTATTGCACAGGTGTATTTTTTTCTAGAAGAGAGTGTGAGTTATGACGATGCTTCAGTGTCTGCAAATGTCAAGTTTTCTGGTCAAGACTGAGTGAAAACTTTATGCATGGTTTCAATATTGAAGAGCCTTTGAAAAGACAATTTTATGTCGAAAGTGCAGTTCTATATCCTGAACTTTGTAAAGGTTTTTTCCTCCTTTATGCCTTCTATATTTTATAATGTTAGAAAG
Source organism: Amblyornis subalaris (assembly GCA_018881555.1). Taxonomy (NCBI): domain Eukaryota; kingdom Metazoa; phylum Chordata; class Aves; order Passeriformes; family Ptilonorhynchidae; genus Amblyornis; species Amblyornis subalaris. The sequence goes on along the minus strand of JACAXG010000061.1, from coordinate 3,010,494 downwards.
ATATTCTTTAATAAGTTTCTCAAACCTTTTATGCTAAAAGTATCACTTAGTGGCAAAATTGTGAAAAACACATTCAATGAAAGATTAATATTGGTAAAAGTTAAGGAAAAAAATATGTAGGTCAGCATGGGTGAAGCAGGTGTGAGTGCCATCTGTTAAGAAAATAGCTTTCAGTATTATGTTTCCTGCAACTTCATATGTTATTTTAGACACTTTTATTAAAAACCCCAGACCTTTTAGTGCCACCTTCTACAAAATTGCTTTTTTCTATTTTCCTTTTTAGAAACTCATCAAGAACATTATATGAAATAAGATTTGTTAAGTACTGTCAGAATTCACTTTATGCACTACCCACAATTAACCACAGGTTTGATTTATTTTTGTGTTGTAAGTCCTGAGAGTCTAGCAAAGCYGGTGCCATATGCCAGCATTTTAAAAACAAACACAAAACTGATGATGGATTGGAAGGAGAGTAGAGAGAGAGAAGGCAAAGACCAAGAATGGTAGAACTCTTCTAATATTAAGCTGTTTAAGGGGAATCTACATCACTTGTAAACACTTCTGTTTATTGTTAGTTTTATAGCCTATAATTAAAATCCAGCTTGTTAGTTGCTGTTCAAGTATAACCAACCTCAAAAATGCTATGAAGCAACCAAGATGTTAGACTGTACACATTATACAACTCTTCACATTGTTGGTCTGCCATCTCTATGGCCTGTTTGCAGTGACTGGAGCTGAAGTAAAAAATCATGTACTCATTAGAAATGAAAAATATGCATGGTTTAATTGTACCACCCTTTTTCTGAGCTCAAATCAAGTTCTTTGTAAATTATTCATTCTCTCATATTGCTGAGGCATCCTAATTAAAACCTTCCGTCTTTTAAACCCCTAAAAATACATGATAATGGGAGCATAGCTGAAGCTTTTTTTAATCATGGGGCATTTCATTTGTTTTTCATTAAATTCAAATAGATAGCTGCTAGCTTGCATTAAGCTGAATCTAAATGTAAAATTAGGGACAGTATCTTTTTCAGAACTGCCTGGATCAGTTAAAAGTAACACTGCTTCCACTTTCTTGACCACAAGTTGGTGATGACCACCCTTGCCTTTTGGCCAAAGCAAAGTATGTGAACTACTCTCTGTGACAAACGGTGCTCCACTGAAGTGGATCAGGGAGGGCTCTTGTGATTTTAATTTTTTTTTAAAGTTTATTTAATTTTTGGCAGAGAAACTACTGATCTCCAGGAAGGGCCAGTAACAAACTTCTTGGGAGCAAGAATTTCTTTAATTACTTTGGCAGTTTTGAAGATGAATATGAATTTGAGCTCTAACCTGTCAGTGATGGCACCAAGCAGCTACTGAGACCCATAAAAGTTCTCAGCAGCTTTGTATTAACTCTGAGCTCTATTGCTGGAGGCAGGCCATATTTTTACATTGGGGTGTCATACTGTAGTAGACTTGTATAAACAAACAGTGCATTAAAACTCTTTAGGTCTTCCTTGTTCTGGGCTGTCTGTAATAGAGTTACATTATTCACAGCTTTCTTTTTTTGGCCAATCTCCAAACTTGCTTTTAGATTTTGTACCCTTGTAGCTAGGCAGAGGCAGGACAAGATCTGATGTGAAATCACTCACTGTGAGATGGACCTTCTGTTCTTCTCAAACATAGGTGCTACTTCTGCAGTTTTGTGTTTAGTTTCTTCCCTTTTCAAAGGCAAAAGTTCTGTCCAAATTGAGCCTCTGTTATGTAACCTTAGCTGGATTTGTCTTCCCGCTTGAGCGTTTTCAAACTTGAGGACATGATGGTGGGATTGTATCATTTGAGGTGGGGAAAGGATCCCTTTTATGGCTCTTTCCTGTTCGAGAGCTGCCTTGTTAACTGGTTGGAGGCCCTCACTTCTAGCCTGCATCTTTTTTGTCTGACCCAGCTATTGTGATTGATACTTTCCCATTTCATAATTATTAGGCAAAACGTTGCATGTAGTCATTCAGACCTATCATCTGGACTCCCACATTTCATGTCTCTCTGCTTCTAGGTGTCTTTCAGTTCATCTTTATCCTATGCCATGAGGATAATATTGCAGAAAACTCGATCCATGGAACTGCTTTCCTGGTTCCCATTGTCAAGGTGCTCATTGCAATCATAAATATGAATGATTTAAGACCGGCTGTGATGCAGAATCTTCCAAGAGTGTGGCTCGCTGCATCTGTGACTMATGGTTCCTGTCACCTGCATACATGTACGTGGGCGATATGTGTTTCCAAGCAAAAGGACAGTTGCAGGCATCATCCTGTCTGTCCTTGAAGAGCTCCTGCTAAAGCCTTAACATTTTCAATTTGTGTTTAAACCRCACACATTTCTGTGAGAGATTTAGATTAGATGTTAGGAAGAAATTCTTTACTGTGGGGGTGGTGAGGCACTGGCACAGGTTGCCCGGAGATRTTGTGGGTGTTCTAACCCTGGAAGTGTTCAGGGCCACGTTGGATGGGACTCTGAGCAACCTGTTCTAGTAGAAGGTGTCCCTGCCCATGGTAGAGGGGTTGGAAATAGATGATGTTTAGGTCCCTTCCAGCCTAAGCCATTTGATGATTCTTTGGTTCTGGGTATACTTTTTTTCCTTTGTGTTGTTGTTTTGGTTTTTTTAATTGAAAACTTGGAATTAGTGAACTCTTACCTTTTGGCATTAATAATAAAAATACTTAGCACTTGTAGTACTAATTGTCCTCAGTATATTTTACATGTAATTGTTTCCTACAATGCATTTCTAAAGTGTTGATGTTTGTTTGCACATTGCATGTTCAGAAACACAATGTTAGGAAATTAATGGCCCCTCACTTAAGGTGCCGTTAGAAACGGTTAACACTGATCTGGTAACAACTACCTGCTCTTGTTGAGAACACCACACACCTCTTTTGATGTGTCAAGCTCTCTTAATATGAAAGACCACCTGTAAAGAAATAATCTGCATAATATTTAAAAGAAAGCTGTAGTGCTAGATTTATAAATGCGAATGTTGTAAAGTACACTGAAAAAGGTGTCCTGGAATGGACTTTGAGATGGAAGCTTCTAAAGATACATTAAGTCAATCAAGAAGAAATATGACATTTTTATAACTTGTGGTCATTACACTTCATAAAATGTGTAAATGAATTTCTATGCATCCTATGAAGAACTGAATCTTGTTACCACGGTTATTAAAGTAAATGAGATTTAAATTTTGAGGTAATAGGCCTGCTTACAAAGGAAAAATACTTAACATTCTCAAAGGGAAGTGCTGTTTCCTTTGTACCTTTTTTCTTTTAGAAATTAGTGACATACACAAGACAAATGACAATTCCAGTGTCTCGTGAAAAAACAGATATCTGTGAGGGGGATCAAAATTTTTGTTTGTCTGTTTCGGGGGTTTTTGTGGTTTGTTGTTTTTTGTTGATTTGGGTTTTTTTGGTTTTTTTTTTTTTGGAAAGTAGATTATTCCAAAGTGTGAAAGGTAAAACAGCACATCAAAGAGGACAAAGCAGGTTTGTTGCATTCTGCCACTCTTTGATGAGCATGTCTCGCTCTCCTGCGTGAAATAAAGAATCTATGTTGTGTTTGCTGTTCATACCTACCTCATGATATTTTTTTTCAGACTTTAGTGAGGATCATTCCTGGGCCACCAAAACTCTTCCAGTATTTCTATTTGCTGTTCTACGTGAAACCAGAGGTGACTGGGTTTGGATTTCTTTCTCCATAGTTAAACCAATTATGTCAGGTGGTTTAATAAAACACGTTGTTTTATGTCAGCCTTGATCAATTTATGCATCTCACAGCATTATGCAGTTTATCAGGTCACAAAGAGCCAGTCTGATTCAAAGTTACACCGATACCTTCAATGATTTGACAGAAACGTGATGACTTTTTCTCTATGTGCAGGCAGTGCTGTCTTAAGATCTTGAATTACTACATGCTGGCAGACTGACAGATATTTCCAGAACTAACGTTGTGCCTATCAAAATTGAATCCAGGAAAACAAACTGTGTGTATTTCAGTAATGACAGTTTTGAAAAGCAATAAGCCTTGGGGCACAATGAAGTATCTTTGTTTTAGTGAACAAAGCAAAGCTTTAAGAAGTAAGAACAGAAAAATGAAAGACAACCAAGCTCCTGCCAAATGTGTCCCACTCAGGGATGTTATCACTAAGAGATGGGCCTTTCCAAGGCTTTTAGTACACACTGTAAAGTGATACCATGTGCCTGTTATTTTCCTTAGTGAAAATGATGATAAGCTTGTCTCTCTCTCCTCTTGCCTGATCATCCTTTGTAAGGGTTTCTCTAGATAAGCAGCACTTGCAGTGCGAACAGACCTGCTGTTGCTTTGTTATTTGAGCAGAGGGAGGACTGTCTACCTCGTTAGCACTGGTGTATGCAGTGTACCTGCTCCAGGCGTATGATTTGATCCCGGCTCAGTAGCTAGTGTTTTCTGCTCCACCCTCTTGACAGGGAGACTGTGGACTGCTCTGTTACTGGGTCACAAACTGTTCCTTGTGGTCTCCAGCTTTTGGCTTATCAGTCGTGTTCAGTCATGCCGAGAGCTGGAAGAGGCATGTGGGCCTCCCTCTCGGTCCAGCAGCTCATGMTGGTGAGCCCTGAGCTGCCACGCAAGCCCTAGGCAAGGCTTTTTCTGACAGGTGCAGGGAGAGAAGAATATTAATTATTTAGGACCTGACTGTGAGCTAGGTTGGTCCTGTTAGTTATGATTCTCAACTGTGATTGAACGTTGGGTGGAAAAGGTGGTAATGACAGCTGACTAATTACTGTAAAAATACTGCCATTACTGCATTAATTTTCTGTATCACTAGTCACCAAAACTTCTAACAAACCTATCTAGGTTATATACCAAGTAAGTTTTTTCTCAATACAAGTGCAATTTATTGCAGATCTCCTGGGGGGATGGAAACAGTGTCAAGTGCATGCATTTAAAATGAATCATGTCGTGTGCAGTATTGTAGTCAGTTTCTCTGGCAGATGTGAGGAAGAGGTGGTATTTTTATATGTACTCATATTTCAGGATGCTGAATGACCTATTTCTAAATTTATATAAGATTTTTYTAATGTAAGGATTGAATTATCTGCCCCAAGGATTAGTGAAACAGCAAATATTTGCTTTGCTTCAGGAGAGTCTAACTAGACTTGACATCGAAGCATGTTCTTCTTTGATGTTTTTCTTGGGATGTRTTCTACCAGATTGTTTCTGGGGGGGTTGTTTTGGTTTGAGGTTTTTTTGCTTTCTGTGCACTGGAACATACAGGATTTTCTTTCATCAAGTGATGAACATTATACATGATAAGCAATCTGGTGTTAAATGCAGTATGTTTGTTGTTTGTGTAGCTTTTTCCCTTTCCTTCTCTGTCTGTGTCTCTCTTGATTAGACAACTAGGAGGGTTTTCTCTGAACTAATTTTCCTCTTTTGGGTCACTGACATAGCATGRTTTAATTGCAACAATAGCCTCCTTAAGGAGACAGGCTAGATGGAACTGTTTCTTTGCCTCACAGACTACTTCAGAGTAGTATTTGTTCATGGCTGATGAAAACATCTGCTTAAGAAAGGTTGTGATTTGGGCAAGCACCTATCTGATGGAAGGCAGTTCTGAAATGCTTCCTGTTATTGTTAAGTTTCCCTAAGCTGTTTGAACTTTTGCTTTCAAAGATAGGTTTAATAACCTATCAGTAAGAGTTGTTTTAAATTGTTTTGTTTGTTTTCTGCAAGTTCTCCTTTGCAAAGAGAATAGCTAGCAACAGAACAGGATTTGTGTGCTTTGACCTTCAATAATATGAATCTTATGGTAATTCAGGAACAGCAAATACCTGCCTTGAAAAGACATCTCCCATAGTTGTACATGGTGTATCTGTAGCCTGTAAATAATTCTTTCCTATTTTGAGCCAGATGAGACACTGGGATAGATTAAAGCTGGCAAATTGAAGTATAACAGAGAGAGACATGAAAGCAATACTTGGAAAAGACTATTGCTTTGTTTGTCCAGGCAGACGTGGGTGAATGTAATTTAATAATAGCTGCACAGCAAAGGTTTCAGCACAAAGTCTTTTTTAATTCTGTGAAAGTCACTCAGTGTTGCTTGCAACTCTGATTTGCATTGCAGTTCCATGCTTGCTGTATCCACCTGACTTTGATCAGGCGTTCTGTTGTTTCTGTTCTTCTATCCACAAAACCTTAATTGACTACACTTATAGAATGAGATGTACACTTCCAGTTTTGCTTCTCAAAGTCACTACAGTGTTCCTTCACTGCTGAATCAGCCTTGAAGCAGCTGTTAAGGCTTTATTTTTCTCCCAGGACCATGGCAAAAATAACTGCATAATGTTGATTTTTATTTTCTCTTACTGCAGTTATACATAATTTTTTTCTGAATTTCACTTCTTTTGTGAGATGTGAAAAATCTTGGATTTTGCTGTAAGATTATTGTTTTGAGAGTTGTGAGAGATGAAACGATACTGTGAGGCTGCTTTGAACCTGTGCAATTTTAAATATTTGGGGACAACCTGGGATGCTACTTTAAAAAAAAAAAGATTCCTGTTTTACATATTATCATGATTGATTGATGTAGAATGATCTTAGTAGCAGATAMTAAATAGAGATAAGTGCTGTTTATCATCTTAGGATGTAGTAGCTCTAAGTAATATTTGATACTCATGTATTCTTAATTCTTTAAAATGCACCTGGTGAGGTCATTTGCAGAGGTACTCTTGGCCTACTTTTGTAGCTGTTGACTTTATACCAAAGAATTAGGCCAACACGTAGCACTTTTGAAAATTACTGTCCTAAATTTATGTGRTTTTGTCTCAGCCTCACACCTCTGGTTTGTCTTTTTGGAGTAGACCAAAGTGAGTGGCACTGTGTGCTCCAGAGAAATGTGGGAACAAATACRGTTCTGAGGCCATCCTGTGGCATGGAGAGGAGCAAATTGTAAAGAACCTATACCAATTGGATTATGATGATCTCAAAATATAAATTTTAGTTGCAATTTTAGCTTAGTTAGCATAGCACTGATTTTTATGCCTGCTTTAAAGTTGTCATTGCTCTTCTACGTGGTAGCCTTAAGTTCCACAGGTAGAATATCAGTTGCTGTAGAGAGGCCCAATCACTGCTGCTGGAAGCCAGAATGTGAGAGTCAACTTGGGATGCAGGATCAGTGTTTTCTCACCTTCCCGGAAGAATAAGTGAGTTATTGTTGAAGGGCAGCCACTGGTTTCTTTTTTGTTTTCTGAACTGGAAGAGAATTTTAAAAAAGAAGCACAAAGTAGTCGCTGGAGTGTGCAGCAGTTTTCACTGAGGAGTTGGGGCCATGATCACRTACACTTTCGTGTTCAAATCTGGAAGTCTCAAGGTAATAAGGTAAACTGCCAATAGAATAAAGCACTTTGGAGGGAAGACACATTTCATTCCTGTATTCTTCAGGGCTGGTAACAAAAGTCTTTCCTTCAGTCCATGCAGTAATTAATTTCAAGGAATAATGGAAAATTCAAAAGCCCCACTTTAGAAGTAGGCTGACAAAATACTTCAGGTATGCTCTGCCAGATTCACCTCACCTGTCCCGTGCTCCTTGTTCAAGCACCTCTTGTTAGGTAGTGAGTCATCTTCAGCTCATTTGAATTCTGGAAAAATGCCCATCTCACTCTCTTTTTGATTCCAAAAGGACAAATGACATTGCCCTAGGAGATCTTAAGTACTTTCTTAGGTGGCGTCAGTCTGTGTCTCTCTGATGTCAGTGTTAGCAAGTAGAGCAGTGCAGTAAAAGTGGATCCTTGTAGTCAGTCAGTTAAAGGSCTAAGAAGGCCTAACATCAACCCCTGGCTAAGACTAGTCAGGACTAGCTCTAGTCTCATGTTGTGGACTCAATGCCTTGATCACTGGATGCAGTCCTGGAGCACATTTAATCCAAAAGGGATTCAGTTTCCACGTTCCAAGACTGTCCTGCAGTGCAAACCTAATTGATACAGCAGATTTGCAGAGGAAGTACCCCTCTGCTCTGTCCTAAAATGTTAACATAGCCAAACTTTAAGTTCATTTAGACTCCACACCAGAAACACGATGATAAAAACATTCGTCTGATTATATGGCTTCTCTTTGTGTTGCATTCCAAGAGACTTCTGGATTTTTTTTTGTTACTTGACACTTTCAGCACGTCACAACTATTGTGCTGTGTGTTCAAACAGGCAAAGGGCATTGTTTATCTTAAGTCTAGTGTGTCCTGGAGATACACCCAAAAGGTGCTGATGGTGGTAATTTTCTGTGCATTTTGCTGCAAATCAGAGCCTGTTTCTTGCCATGAACTCTGCCAATCATTGCCAAAATGCCAGATAGTCACTGGTGAATGCTATGACAAGGTACTCATTCTGAGCATGGAACAGTGAAGAGAACAGGGAGTTATCTGACCAAACAGTGTGTGCCAAAAGTAAAGCACTTTTGCTGCCTGGTTTCAAGGGGATATCTGAACAATGAGTTTGCAGGAAGAGTGTTTCTGTTCCCGTTGAGAATGTTTCACTTCTGCTTGTTAATACAGATGTTACCATTAAACTAATTTGCTAAATGGATCTTGCCAGTAAGGAAGGAAATTATCATTTATACTTACTCCGTAGTTAAAAACCTAAGATGCTTCTAACCTGTTTTTTAAAAAAAYAAAGTGAAATAAATCTAAACCTATTAAAAGTCCTAGTCCTTTATGAAATGCCACACAAATGTTCTACTGTCCTTATCATACCTTCTCAAAAATGCACTACTAATATCAGTCATAATTCCAGTCTAAAGTTCATGTGTTGCGCTCAAATCACATAGATCTTGCTATCCCATTGCTGTTCTGGGTTTTTTTGGCCTTGCATTGTGCTCACTGTCTCTGTAGCTCTCTGATGGTTCCTGGAATATTTGCTGACTCACCTTCACTCCTAGAAGAACCCCAGGAAAGCTGCTTTCTCACCTCACATGTGGAGGCTGGGGCTGTATCACAGATTTGCTCTGGAGGTAACAGAGTATTTCTAACTAGGTAAAGCAAATGCCATAAAGAGAGATGGTGTTTCAGGTGAAAAGAGGGCATGTTGATTGAAATGTTATGGCAAACTATATTGCCAGAACGGCACTGTAGATTGGAAAGAGTCTCTGTTCAGAAGCTAGATGCTTCAGACTACAGCAGTAGGGAGAGAGGTTTTCCGCTGCAGAGTGTTGTCTTCATCTTAAATATAGCACCTGGTTTTAAATTTGTGTTCTGGTTTGGTTTTTCTTCTCTGTGGCTTTTGATGTGGGTTGGTTTTTTTGGTTTTTTGGGATTTTTTTAAGGGAAAGAAATTCTTAAAATTCACAAAGTGTTCTACTAGGGATCTGAAAATACTGCTTCTCTCAGAATAGGATTTAAGCCTCTTCAAGAAAAAATGAATGGCAAACTTCAATAATCAGTGATTCCAGCTCAGGACTGTTGTGAGAGTGCAAGCAAGGGAATTGTGAAGTAGTGCCTCCCTGTTTTGGCGATGAAATTTCTCTTCTCTCTGTGGAGACTTCCTTACCTTCCTCAGTGGTTGTTCTTGGACTCTTCCTAATTGTGAATTCCTTGCCCAAGGCAATAAAATTCAAAGTGATACACCATTTATACAGCTTCTCTACCACCCCAAGTTTTGGAAAGCATCACTCTCTTGTAATGTCCTCTGTTTGTTTTTGTGTTTTTTTTTTWAAAGTATGGAGTTACCATGACAACTCTTGCCCTGCTGGAAATCTGTTATTGGGAGTTCCTGGCATGGCTTTTATTTGCATGTGCTTCAAGGAGCGCTGTTATTAAACAAACTGTTTATTATTCTTCCAGTCACTCACTGAGACAACTAATGTGCCAGTAGTTATAGCTTTCTGATTCCAGGTAAAAGTGCACAGCTCTATGCAGCTGAGTTTTCATGCTCACTACTTCTAGGTATTACTCTTTCATGTAGAGATTTTTTTCCCTTATAACCTGAAGCTGTGCTTACTTGTTTAAATTATCAAGGAACTGAGAAAAAGAGATCTATTTTTGATTACACCATCATTTTTGTGAGACATTTTAGGTGTTTTCTTCTCACTTCAAGTCTACTTTGGGCCATTTCATATAGACATTATTTTCTTTCTATGTCTTTATTAATTTTTTTATTAATTTGAATACGTAAAAAGATGTTTGTTACTGTACTTTGTCCTCTGAATAAATAGCAACAATTAAAATGTTGTTAGGAGCCAAAATTCTTGTTATTCCTGTTTGAGACTTGCAGATTTATCTTAAAATGATTGTTGAATTTATTTCTTATAATGTACAGTAATGTGCTCAGCTTGTGTTACCAAAGGCTTTATTATTTATTGTTCATGCTACAGTATGGCAGTAAGAGACAGCACCTGATAACTTGGCTTTTTGTTTTTCTTTTCCCTTTTAGGAGTTTCCATGGGATACAGATCATGCCACTGAACTGCATTTGGGTAAAGGATGAGCTCAGTGTTTCTCTGAGGAGTCTTCCGACACATTTTCCCAATTACCTTTTAATGGTGTTCTAAGTGAGCATATGTGAAACAAATAGTATTGGATCATGAGTGAAGAAAAAAACTTTGGTGCATCCCAGAAAATGTTGTCTCCTTCAAGAAGTACTAGCAGCTGCTCCTCCAAGCAGGGAAGTCGACAGGTACTTTTTTAACCAAACTGAAAGCATTGCTAGGATTGGCTGTTACTTTTTTTCTTTAATATCTGCAAATCTYTTAAACCCTGTTTTCCTGCTGCTTGCTTGTTTTATTTCATCACTTCTTTGTTTTCCTCACTCTCTATTTTTTTTTGTTGTTGATAGCAGCATCTTCTTTTGATTCAAATGCAGTAAACACATTACTGAATAGCAGAYGTGTAAAACTGAAATGCTAACAGTGAAATTTGACTTCTATCTTATTGTATGTATGGCGTCTTTATAGTGAAATAGAGCTGCTGTAGCATCTTGGTCTCAGTTGTTTGATCCTGAAATCCCAAATCTTTCCTGTTAGGTGCTACTTTTTTGGTAGAATATTGTGTAACTGCTCTGTTTATTTCAAGTTTCCAGGGAAAGGTGTGCATGCATGTGTGAAAGATAATGCATTTTTCAGAAACCTGACATAGAGCTTCTTTGAATGCCCATGTGTGCTGGTTCTTGCTGTAGGACTGTAGATAGGAAAAAGTGTATTCATGTAACATGATGCATCTGGGTGCCAAAGGTAAAGGTTGCTTTGTTTAGTGCAGAGATGATGCTAATCTTTAAACTTCTCAGTCTCAAAAGACATGTCTACAAGTGTTTGCACCTGACAGATGAGGCTGCTGGAGACAGCTTTTGTTTATGGGCAAGAAACACTGACCTGCAGCTGCACTGAGAAGTAAACTTAAATGTGCTCAATCCATGTTTGCAAAGTCATGAGCAAAGTGCTCAACATAAACTTTTATCTGTACAAGTGCCGGCTTAGTGGAGCTCTTGAAGCTGCCTCAGGCTGAGATTTTAATTGGAATTGAGCATCCCAATTCCCCAAAAGCTTTGGAGTCCTCAGCTGTGTTTTGAAACAGCACCTGCTTTTCTAGGACTTCTGGCCCTGTGCATACAGTTGGCAAGGCAGACACATGTCTGAAAAATTTATGCTTTTTCAAGTGCTGTGCTTGTAAGAAATGCTTTGCATTTCTAGTGTACTGAACAATGAAATCCATGCTTTCAGGATGCCTTTTTTGTTTTCCTGCAACATTATTTTTTATATCCTCCATATGAGATTACCTTTAAAAAGTGTAATTTAAAAGATTTGGTATTGTCTGTTTCAACAGTTCATGTCTATCARGTGTTATCATGTAGTGTTTAAATAATCAGATTTACATAAGCATGACTAAATCCACTGGTGTGTAACACAGCCAGTATAAGCAACCATACTTATGCCATTTTTTTGCCCTTTCCATCTGTATRTTAGTTTAAATGACAACACTTCAGGTGTTCTATTAAGAAAACAGCAACAATCTAAAGTTCTATGAAACTGTTAAAAATCCCCTGATCCTAAAAGGACCATATATGCAACAACCCTCCAGCAGCTTTTTCTTAGATTGTATTTGTTTTGGTGTTTGTTTAAAAATGCTGGTGGAATAGTGGAATGTAACAGTTACTGATACTTTTTTATTAATAGTATGCTGGAAATTTAAATTATGTTGCCAGGTGTTGTGCAGGTTAGGGAGTGACAGACTATGATTTTGATATTCTTTCCTTCATATTCCAGCTCCATGGAGGGCTTCTTATTCCAGCTTCAAACACTTCCACCTCTCGTGCTTGTGGCTTGCGGGTTAGCGACAGATCTGCCTGACAGGTGCTTTTCTCTGCGCTGCCGCTCTGACACAGCACTTCTTTGGATCTGATCAAGTAGAAAGAAAGTCTGAAAATTGCAGGGGGAAGGAGAGTTGAAGCAGGGGGAGGTTTGCCCAAAAAATAGCAGGATTTTGGGTCTCTCTTGATTTCCTAGACACAGACTCTGTTGCTGGTGTACACTAGCAACAACTAGTAAGTGACCTGAGGCTTGGATATGGAACCACAGTAGTGCAAGGCTGCTGTGTCTGCTAAAGTTTAGTCGTGTATTGTGTGCTGCTTGTGTGGAGCATGAGTCCTGTGGTGCAGAAGATGGACCACTGTGCTAGAAAGGAGTTGACTTAAGCAAGGCTGCAGGACTTTGAGGGATCTACTCCTTTTGCTACACTGAGTGCCCGATGCTGCCAGATGTAACACATTTGCAATGTGAACTGAACAGGTTAACAGTTAATCCTCTTCCACTAAGTTCAACTTGAAGCCTCCTGGAAAGTTGGAGGCTACTGCCACTTCCCACCACTTTGCTTTTCTCTGCCCCTCTCCTTCAGTTATGGAAAGGGATCTCTTCCACAGAGCCACAACTCAGATTTGTGAGGAAAGAAAACTGGTGTTGATCTTCTTTAAGTTTAAATTGACCTGTGATCAAAAGAAGGTATATTGTGGTAGTTATTTTTAAGTCTAATATGTTAACTAACTTTTAAAACAGATTCTCTAGGGAAAAGCTTTGTGACAGGAGAACCGCTTAAAAAACCTCATGTTCCATAAGAGAAAATTAAATCATTTCTGCTGATTTTATGAACCATAACAAATGCTTTAGTTGCAGCTGATGCCAACCCTTATCCTTCACAAAGTAGGTTTCTATTTTTGGCACTTTAAAATATTTGGTACAACTGACTGCATTTTGCACTGAAAGAAAGTCTGGCACTATCATCTGTTTCGTTCAGGGAACTGCAACTGCAAGCATCGGTCTGTTCAAAATCCTTACCTCATACTTTCCCCTGAAATAATGTGCCTTGAGGAGCTGTATGGTGCAGAATATTGCAGAAAAGGAGAAGGCTTTTATTTTATTGAACAAAGGAAATTACTACATTTACCTAATGATGGACTTATCCCTGAAGACCAAAGTCTGTGGGTTTTTTCCTCAGCCATAGAGCAAGTATGTGCCAAGGAGCGTGTACAGGGTGACTTTTCAGTGTTGATCTGAAATGAGCACCTCTGGACCTGAGAGAAGTAAAGATTTTGTTCCTCCCTTAGCCTCAAATGAAATTTCTTCCTGGGCAGCAAATGCAGTGTTGATCATTTTTGTGCAGATTTTGGCCCATAATGATGCAAAATCTTTTGTAGTGTCATAATCTTAAGACACAACCAATCTGGACATCAGACTTATGATAGAATTGTTAATGCCATTCATCTGAGAGTTTGGGGGATTTTTTGTGGGGGTTGTCATTGTTTTTTTTTAAGTTAGTGCCATGCTTTGAACTATCTCTTTCAGTTCCCTATTGTGGGATAAGAATCAGCAAAAGGGAGCGTAATCTGAATGCTTTCAGGAAATCCTGTATCTCCAGTTTGCTCCTCTGCTATTTCAGAGGGATGAGTAGAGATGATAATGGACCAGCCTGATTCATTTGCCTTCATTTTAGAGAGTAAGCAGTTTTCTTTCACTTCTGCAGCTGCTCCCAGGAATAGCCAGCTGATGCTTTTTCCTCATTCAGTGAGGTGTCAAATCTCCTGCAAAACAAAATCCTGATCAAGATCTGTAGGGACTGGGTTGAGCAAATGCATCCAAAACCGGTCACAGCAGCAGTGGTTTTGAAAAATGTGAGTGAGTGGTTGCTCAGGTGGGAATGGTTGGATTCTTCTGCAAGGATGTATATGGAAGAGAACCAGATGCTGTTAATGCAACATAGCACCTTGCATGTATCCAGCAGGTTCTCAAACTGTTAATTCTAGGAGCTTTTAAGAGGATCACTTCTAATTCAACTAAGCTACCTTTACCTAAAGTTGACAATTGAAGTGTGAGGTTCCCAGGGTACAGAGATGAGTAGGAGACTTGCCTGCTACCTGAGATTTGGCAGGCCATGGAGTTCCCTGGTCTAGTGGAAGGTGTCCCTGCCCATGGCAGAGGGGTTGAAACTAGATGATCTTTAAGCTTCCTTCCAACCCAAGATATTCTGTGGTGCTATGAATCTTCCTCAATTGTTATCAGATTTCTGCTTGTCTCCTGCAAAGAGACCTCTCTTTCAATGATACACTGTGTTTATGCTTAACCAAACTCTGTGAGAACTTGATCCCAAAGTTCTTGACTACTACCAGATTAGTTCTCAGAGGAAAAGTTATTTGCTTGGGTACTGCCTTTTAATATATTTTGGCAAGACAAGGGAAATAGCTTGCTTGGTATTTGGGCAAAACAGCTTTTAAGTTCTTCGGGCTAATATCAATAGGAAAGAAACAAAACCGTAAACACAGCATTTTTCTTAATCTCACAGCTGCTCCTGTTCTTAATTAGAATTATATAACAAAATATGTTCCCTCATAAAAAGTTTCCTTAGGACAGCTGCACTTTTGACTTGTGTTGAGGTAGCCTGACATCATCGGATGGTCTATAGGGTGTTGAATGACAGGAGCTGCTCAGCCCCCATTTCTACTGCTTACAGCCTGTTGTGTGGTGAGTGTTGGGAGACTAAACTTAAAACAGGGAAGCAGAGCAGCTTTCCCATTTGTTCTTTTAAGTGTAGCACAAGGAAAATAATAGAGAAATAGTGGAGTGCCACCAATAGTGTGGTGGAATTAAGAGATGTCTTTTCGAAGATGGTTTGCTGTAATGCCTTGTTACACAAGTAATGAGCATATTACCTGATGTAATTTTTTTCTGGGTTTATAGAGACGAATTTTAAGGATTCTGAAGACAGACGAATGAGGACAGCTAGCATCCATGCTGATTTTTGTTTCATTTTGTTTTGTTTTTGTCTTAATTTTTTTTTGAGCCAGTCATCTTCTTTTTGAGAATACTTCCCTGTGTATCTTATAGGGAGCACCATGAGTACTTACCTACCTGGAATAGTTCTTTTCCCCAAGGTGTTTCATATTAGTCCTTTTTTGTCATTATACTCTATGTGTTCAAGTATTCTTTGTCTTTTTCAAGTATAAGGTTGAAAGATAAGTACTAGCACATACCATTTCCTGTCAGTTGTTTATAATTCTGCCAAATCCTGGCAATAAATAATTCATGAGATCTCTGATCAAAAATCTTGAAACTCATGTTACATTGTCATTTGTGGTTCTTCCATAAATAAAAACTGTAAAAATACAATGAGATTTAGTCTCTTCTCTGCTACATTGCTGCAGGGACTTTCATTTAAGAGTTTCTGGTGGCAAAAAAGAGAGATTCTCTTTTAACTGGAGTTGTGTCTGGTGAAGGGTGGTTTTTATTTTTCTTGCGTTTTCCATTTATGACATGTTCCTTGTAGTACTTGTTACTTCCCTGACTTTTTAATTTATTTTTAGTTTAGTTAAATTTATTTTATTTTATTATTTTTACTTAAGGGAGGCCGCAATTTGCACCAAACACAAAACCTCGAGTTACTGAGTATGGGCAAAAGAGTTCTATGGAAAAGGTCTTCATTTTCAGTGTCTTATTTTTGCTTCATAACCTCCAAAACCTATCCTTTTAACATAGTCTGTTTCTGTCTGTGAGGACAGAAGTTTTTTTGCTAAATTGTGACTAAGCTCTGGTTATGCATTGTGTGTGTGTTTGTGCAGGAAAAGATACATACAAAATTCTGGCAAGCACATACATTCAATGAAGGATGGTGTCATAAAAATTGTGTTTCGTTTAGTTGTTATTGTTTCTATCARAATTTGAAAGAATTTTCTCTCTCTGATTACATGTAACGAAGTGTAAAGATGGATCTTGGTTATATTTCAACATCAATTGGATTTTGTCTTTTTTTCTTATAGCCTTCTTCTTCTTGAATCTCTCTTAACAATTCAGTTCTTTGGAAGAAATAAGATCTACATTTGGATTTTCTGTTTAAGCAGGACAGCTGGGAAATTGTAGAAGGACTCCGGGGAGCAATGAATTGTACCCAGGAGCCACAGAAGCAGGAGGGCTGCTTGCTGAAAAAGAGGAAATGGCCTCTGAAAGGCTGGCACAAGGTAGGAAAGGAATGTGTATCTGAAAGCTTGATACCACTTGAGTAAGTGGGGCTTACTTGGTGTGGTTTTGTGACAAAAAGGTTACTTAAAAGCAGAGAAAGTGTTCTCCAAAAAAATGGAAGAGGGGAGGATATGTTTGTGCTATTTTTCTGTTTGGGTTTTTTTGTGTGTGTTTTGTTTGTTTTTAATTCTCTGCATTTCTGGTTACAGAGATACTTCTTTTTGGACAGAGGGATTTTGAAATATTCTAAATGCCGAGCTGATGTAAGTGATCTGAAACCCTTTAAGGCCATTCTAAAGTAACAACACTCTTTTATCCAAAATAACAATAATTCCCTACTGTTGGCAACAAGAAATAGTTTCGGCGGTTCTAAACACTAGACTGAGAGGGGAAGAAATGCTGGTTTCAGTGGGTAATATTTATCCTTTTATTTTAATCTGGAGTGATTGTGGGTTTACTTTTTACTTTTTTGCAGATAGAGAGAGGAAAAATTCATGGCTGTATTGATGTTGGACTTTCTGTCATGTCTGTAAAGAAATCAACAAAATGTATAGATTTGGATACGGAAGAGCAGATATACCACCTGAAGGTAGTCTTCAAGATTGTTACAACCTTGCTCCCAAACTAATGAAATTAGCTGTGTATGGTGCAGCACTATTTTTGATAGCAAGTGATCTATTAGTTACACCAATAACTTACTTTTTAGTCTCAGTATATTAGTTTACACTTTATAACTTGAGAGATCTTATTGTACTGTTTCAGTGTCCAGAATCAGTAAGTCTGTTCTGAACAGAAACTTTGAAGATGCCTCATGTTTAGCAGCATCTTTTTCACTTCTTGCACAAAGTGCTTTTATTTTCAGTAGTTGTATCTTCGTTTTTGTCTTATCTATAGAAAGTATTTTCCATGGTCAAGTCTGGGGATTTATACTTGTGGAATAAATTGTTTTAAAATACGTCACCAAAGTAAAATTTCTATTTGTAATTAGTTAAACCTTGACCCAACTTTAACAATGGCAATTAAGAAATGGCAAATTAAATGTGAGGGTTTTTATTCAAACTGTAGGGGTTTTTATCTGTAAGTTGCTTTAGTATTGTGTTCTACACTGGAAGTCATAACTACTAACTGTAGTTTCTCTGTTTCCTGACCTTATCTTGTGATTAATTTTCTGTCATGCCTAAGCTCATACGGTGTGCATTTTGGTAGGAGCATCCTTAGAAAAACTTTCCTGATATTTTGGCGGTAAAGGTCAGCCAGGCTAGCTGTCTAACGAGCACAAAATACCATAGTTTCTTTGTTAGTTATTTTGAATGTGAATGTTACAAACCCTGAAATTTTGTGTAGGTGAAGTCTCAGGATCTGTTTGATGAGTGGGTAGCCAAACTTCGCCATCACAGAATGTACCGTCAGAATGAAATCTCCATGTTTCCTCATGACGCCAATAATATTTTCTTCCCTGTGTCTACTACTATGGACTCTGTCCCTGGTTTCTGTGATTCTGCTCCAGGTAGAAAGGTAATAGCTTTTATTTATAAATAATGAGCTTTCGTAAGGAATTAAATTATTCTGATTTGTGTTTATTAAATAAAGAGCATAATGGAGGTTTGTGGTGGCACTTTTAAGTTATGTTTTAAAATGTCAASAGGAAAATTATATTATCTATTGATTTACACCCAAACAGTTTTCTTTATGATGCTGTTAAATTTTATCGTAGTGTTTCACTATTTTAATCCAGTAAATTGTATTTGAACAGTGATTTTCAAAACTGTATATTGAGTTAGAATCCTCATAATTATTGGGGCATATATCAGTATTTGTTTGATATGTGCTGGTGAATATTAGTCACAGAAGAGCACTCAGCTAGGTATTTTTTTCCCTTTAGCATTTTGCCATATATCCTTTAGCTGATAAACCCTTTCCCCTTTTACATTAATGAAGCTGACTACTTAGGTAAGGAGTACATAGGAATTATACAAGAAACCATCACCTGGGACCACTATTTATATTTTTAACTGAGGCAGAAGCATTATTGAAACCAATCCAAGGGCTGTGCTGTGGGTGGATACGTGGTCTGCATGGGTCCAGTTGGCAGTGTACTTCCCTTTTGGTAAAGTCTGTGAGTTTCGCAAATGACCTGAGAAATGCTCAGTCCAACACCATAAATAACCTCTTTGCAGTTGGATGGAAGAAGGTGTGTGTTCTGTGCCTGAACACAGCCTCTGTGCCTTCAGCTGTCTGTACATGGACTAGCTGACCTTCACCCAAAGAAGGTCTTCTGCTCCAGCGTAGAATCACTGGTCTCTTTTGAGAATCAAAAATATAAAATGTTCTGTGTTACTACAATTGGAATGGCTCTCTAGTTCTGTCAGCTCCAGAATGACTCCTAAGCAGCAATGCCCTCCTTGTTCTCCTTCTATCTGAGGCTTTCTTTTCCGTGGCGTAATTACTGTATGATCTGAATAGGCTTGTTCCCCAATACCAGCAGTTCATCACTTTATCCTGTAACAGAGGATGAGTTTTAGCAAACACAGACGTGTGTCTGAACAGCTTTTTCCTCGTGGTGGAGAGGGAGGGATCGTGCGAGCAGGCAGTTGAAAGAACAATAGCTCAGCCTGCAGTAACGGGGCTGTTCTGCAGAGAGCTGTCTGCACGCATTTCGTGTGCCAGCAGCTCCGTGGCTCTGACAGCCTGCTCTCCTGAGGCAGTGTCTGCAAGGGAATGGCAAATCTCCTGGGGACAGTTAGTTATTTTCTCCTAAGAGACAGCAGGGGTAGAAGAGGGGAAGAATATCAAGGGCAGAAGTGGAACATTGCAAAGTCCATGCTGGTGCCCTCAAAAAAAGACCAAAAAGAAAAACCAAAAAAAAACCAAAACAAAAAACCCTATGTGACCAGCATATCTAAAATCTATGCTTACTGTAAGGAAACTAACTATTTCTTCTTTGGCATGAAAGACTTTAATTCAGACTATTAATCCAGATTTGCACTGCAAAGAAGCCCTACTTATTTTCATGTGAAAAATAGAAGGGGATAGTTCTTAAGCTGCAGTTAATCACCTTAGCTGTGCTCAAGCTAAATGGAAGTCTGCCAATTTACACCAGCCTTAGCTCGGTGTTAGTTGATATCACTCCAGCACTTAGGTTATTTTGAGAAATATATATTGAATGAACTTGAAATTGCATTTTATTTGCTTTTAGAAACACCTGATCAATTTTCATATCTTTTTTTATTGTTGTTGAGAGACAGGTGTATGTATCTATACATGTTTATGTAGAATCCTTGGATTCTAAAGCTCAGCCATGCTGATCCAAAGCAAAACTATGAAAACTGGAGCTACACAAGCCCTGTCTTGCCTGCTTCTTGGCAATCCCTACTTCCTTTTTTCCTCATGCTCATGTCACTTATGTATATGAGTTCTGGAAAAATTGGTTATGTGAGGCAGATTTTTGAAGAGATAAATGTGGAATTTGGTCACGAAATGCCAATACAATTGCTCATCATTGAATTCAGTTTACTTGTGCTTTTAAAGGTGCTGAGATTATTATTTGGAGAGATATATATATGTGTGTGTGTGTATATATATATATCAATGTATGTGTGTCTAAATATATGACTAAAGCTCATACAGCTTTATGTAGGAATAAGATAGCTAAACTGCATTGATTAATTTAAAAGCAAGTGTGCTCATTGATGGTTACTGCTATTGCATACTGACACAATACTGAATGGCATCACATGGATACTGCATTATATTTTATTCTGAAACTCAGGTTGGAGGTTATATTGTAAACTTAAAAAGGTCAACTAAGAAAACTGCAGCTGACTGAGAAGCAGATAAAGTTTCTTATTAATAGATTTAAAATTAGTACTGCTGGAGTTTTGATATAAGGTTAGCAGGATGTGACAAAGTTTGTATATTGTATGCTTCAGAGAAGAGCCAAACAATTTATTCAGCTTTTCTGATAACCAGTAAAGTGGCTGTGTAATGGCACTAAGATGAAACATGTTAAAACTGATTTTTAACAAGATGTTGACAAAGCATGTGATTTGTGCATCTTCCTGACATGGGTATTATTGAAAATGAAAGGTGTAGTAAGGTGTACAAATAATTAGGTATTTGAATGGCTATTATTTGTAGTTACTTCATAGAGGAAAACAGCATTATAGGCCACAATCGAGTAGTAATAGTACTGGGTAGAAATTTCTTCCCATTGGAAACTATTTAATTGTACTGCTCAATTAGCTCTTACACAGAATTTGCAGCATCTCTTGACATATCTGATGATGGGCTGAAATTGAGCTCAGTTTGAAAATGTTTACCAAGATATTGTAAGACCATATTCTTTACCCAGATGAGGTGTATGGTCATACCTGTATTAAGGCCTGTTGAGCCACATCCATGCTGAAGTCATGAGTGAAATTGCTTGAGTAAAATTTTAAGTGACATCTAGAACGTCTTGATTTTACGCTGAAAAATAGCTTTAACAAACGTGTGTGTTACATTCAAGTTACTTGTTGGGCTTCTTKGGGGAGCATGGAGAAGGAACAGAATGTCTGAATTTGGTCCTGTTCAGATATGGTACTTCAGTTGCATTAACTTGACTTATTTTATGAATCCCCTAGGTTCAGTTTTCAGCAAATTTTTATGGTCCCTTGAGTATTTCTACTGCTTGTGGACAGCAGTTATGTAAGATATCCTGGCATTATGCTCAGTGTATGTATACCTAGTCTAGAGCGTACACTTTCTTCCTCCATGTAATTGGTGCCTTCAGTCCTTGTCCATGATCATGGACATCAACTATTGTCAGAATTTGTGCATACAACATTAAAATATTGTGTATTAATAATTCACTTGTTCTTCTTTGGAACAGGCAGGCAGCTTGACCAAACAGAATTCAATGTCAACTGGAGGTAACTTGTCGTTTTCTTTTTCGAGTAATGAGTCCAGGATTTCATCTTGGCTACAGTCTTCTGAAGACATGGAAAAATGCTCAAGAGGTAATGATATTTGAAGAAAGTTGAACGTAGCCTGATATTTCCCCTAATTTTTCTTAACAATGAGAGTATTATACCCTAAGTAGTCATAACTGTTAGAATTTTCTCTGAAACTGAAGGAAGGAAAGAGGTGGTTGTTGATTAAGTGGTTATTCACTTGTTTGCAAAAGAACTGGTAATTTTGGATGTGGGGCTATCAATTGTGGGCAGCTCTTCAAGCAACCAATATACTTCAGTACATTTTCTTTTAYATGTGAAGATCACCATCAGTAGTAAGATTTGAACTTCCTTAGGCTGGAAAAAGGGAAGCATCCAAAATCTAGTAATTTAAAAAGCACTAAATCTTTGTACTTCAAAGTACAAATCTTTGTACCTTCTGTGTTTATGCTTTCCTAAGAGCATGAAGATCTTTCTCATGTTGGCAGTGTCTGTGTGATATTTATTTGTTAAATTTCTACCTACCAGGGAGCTTCATCTCTAATACAGAGGAGCCTCTAGCTCTGAATGTACAATTCAGTGTTGATGCCTGTGGCATTGTTACCCTCACCATGAGAAGCTCTGACAAATCTCAAACTGCAAAAATTATCACTTTATTCTCATTTTTCTGCAACCAACTAGGAGAAAGTATCATGATCATTATAGACACCATATTGATGCATTTCAATATTTTGAATTTGAACTTGAATATAGGATACAATCATTTTATCCAGCAGTCTAATGCTTTTAGTCAATGAATAACTTGAACTAGTTGCAATCAAAATAGGACTAACCTACAAAGAAAAAAAAAACTGTCAGTGTGTCTGTTACTTTAGGGCAACTGAAAATATTCTCTTGTTCCAAACAGACCTCTCCAACTGTCACACGTATTTACTGGAAATGAACCAGCTGTTACAGAGCATGGATGTTCTTCACAGGACATATTCAGCTCCTGCTATAAATGCTATGCAGGTTTGTTGTTTAAAAACAAAACCAAAAAGCATTTTCCCTTACAATTCCAAAAGATAACCCCAAATCCTAAAGGATCAGGATATTTCTTCTTAGCTCTGTTAGATTTATGGCAATCTCTATTGTTTTTGTCCTGTGTGTTGTTAAAAGGTTGGACCTTTTGAAAGCCCAAAGAAGGAAAAGAGAACACACAGGAGATGGCGATCCAGAGTGGTTGGGAAAGAGGCTAAAGGAATGTTACAGGTAACTTCAGTCCCTTCAGAGCCCATCTTCCTCCAAACCTTAGTTATTGGTCACTTCTTGGCATGACCAGTTTAGGAAATACAAGTCCTATCTAAGCAATGTGCTGTTTTAGCTCATTTTAAGTGGTAATGTATCAGACAAAACACAAATGTGTTATGATTGATACCTGCAACAGAATCTGTCCTATTACTTTCAGGAGACTGGCCATGTTTTTCACCCATGTTTTCAGTCTGTCTCTGATTTGAGGGGTTGTGGCATTGGGTTTTTTTAATCAGTACAGATTTTTGCAAATTCTCTAGATAGTTTTGTGCACATTTGCCTCCAGAGGCCGTGATTAGATGCTTRTAAGTGAGGGGGAATAATACAGCATATGTTACAGCTCTCAGTGGGCTTGTTTTTTCTGAGTTTGGGCAATCTCCCGTTATGATATCTTGGGCAAAGTTATATCTCTGGTTTCATTTGCCAGGTGTCATCCATTCCAAGCTTATTGATAATTGACAGTAATTTTTTCATTTTTGGTGTCTCCAACATGTAATCCAGGTGGGTACAATAAAACGAAATTTTCTTTACAGTTTATAAAAACGTCACAAATTGCTGTCCTACTTACAGGTGCCTTCAGTATTTTCTGCCCCTATGAGACTGCATGCTTCCAATCCAAACTTATCTACAATAGATTTTGTAGAGGAGAAAAATTACTCTGATGGCTCTGAAACATCATCAGAATTTACGAAAATGCAAGAAGACTTATTTCATGTTGCACATAAAGGTAAATGAAATTGTCTTTCATGAATGGTGTTATATAATCCCAATTTAGATAATGATAAGACTTCTGAGACTGCTTCCTGTTTATTGTTTAGAAAAAGCAGAAAACACCCTTCCTTTAATTTCCTTGAGGAATTGCAAGTGTTGAGATCTTGAGTCATTTGAAAAGGGGTTTAATGCCACTTTTTAAGTTTTTTATTYAATAGAGGACAGCCCTTGGTTTTATGTGCCAAAAGCCTAGATGGTATTATTTTTTGCCGAAAGATAAAATACCTAAAATCAGTTTATAGAACTACAACAGCAGACGGTACTCTCTTGTGTTTGCACRCATATGTGTGCATATGAGCACATTTATGTTTCTATATTCTGTGTGCTTCACTGTATTTCAGAGTCAACATTTGTTGGTGATGCAAGGGTTGCTATGGTAGTAACCTATTTTTAGTGAATACAGAAGAGTAAAATCATGCAAAGCAGCCAGAGGGGGAGCTTGACTAGAAATTTTCTTCCCTCAAAATCATTTTTCATTAGCAGTGCTTTGTTCCATCACCATTGCACCAGAAACATTTTTATTGTTTAAGTGATCTGGGTGAGGGAGGCACTTAAGCATTTATAGCTGAAAGGCTTTTGGGAGTATTGGCTTTGTCCCTTTGGCACACGATAATGGTTGAAGTTATCAATAAGCATTCTTTGCTTGTTGTTCCCCTTTGGTGCTGATGTGTCTTGATTCTGTTATGTAAGGAATAAGTAGTAAACTTCATAAAGTCAATTAGAGTCAAAACTGACGTATATTTTCCAAAAAAAGAAAAGAAGTGAAGGTGGGACTCAGTTGGAAAAGTTGCTGTTAAGGAAAGAAATCACCTACTCAGGATCATCTTACCGGAATTGTCCATGTCAGAAATTTTGGTTAGATTGATCCACACATTTGAAGGGACAATTAACTTGAATACTATTTACTGCAGTATCATTTTACTAAGAGGCTAAAGAATTTTTTTCAAAGGTACTTCATAGCACACTCCTTCCAAGAAGGAGTAGTGGAGAAAACTTTTGTGGCATCTTTTCGATACGAATTAAATAAAATGTAACATTAGTAGTTTATGATAGAATAATTCTTGAAAATTAAAGTTAGTATACAATATATTAATTGGCATTGAAGGTCACTGAAGATTCGGGTCATATTATCTACATATGAAAGCCTAACAGAATAGTTCATAGAGGATATATCTCCCTCCCCACCTTGTGACACTGTTAAAAATTTCTTTGGATATTATGAAAATTAGCTTTTGTAATAGTTTGCAGTGTTGGAATACACCTTAAGAATAATGTTTTAGAAGGTTATGTAGCTACCCAGTGAAGTGATGATGATTCAGGTTAATTCAGAGTGGATGGTTAGGAGAGAGAAGTATTGGGGATTTCTTGATCTTTGCCCTTTTCATGCATCCATGCTCAGATTTTCTGTAAATGAAATCCTGTAAATGGATTCATTTTTGCACTGGCAGTTCTCATGACTGTATTACAAGGCTTGATCAGGCCCTCAGAAATACTCTAATACTCCAGTTAGATGAATGTTGAAAATCTACATGAAGAAATATTGCTCAAATAAATTTTTATTTAGAAGATTAAATGTCTTCATGGTAAAAAAAACTTTAAAAGTGCCTTTCCCCCTTAAAATCCTCTTTAGTGATTTTAAAATTGCATGATCTGTTGTCTGATTTAAATGTATTGGGTTGGTGACAGTGCCTCAGGAAGGAGTAGAAGTAGCAGCATAACATGCACATCGTTCAGGATCTGACCCTTTGAGTCACTAAATCRTCTAACAAGCTGAAATTTCTTTATCACGGAAAGCGATAACAAAATGCACCACCACAGTTGACTTGCTTGTGGGGAAACTACTAACCCTATAGCTGTGGCACAGTATGTGTTATAGCTGCTTTTTTTTGATGACTTTTTTTTTTCTATTTGATTTTTTTCTTTTGTCTCTTCTTCTCCCCCCCCACTGGAATTTATAGAGGAATATGGAATAGAGTCATGACCATCTGAAGATTCAAGCTAATTGGGAAACAAAAGCAAGTGAAGAGCAGATGTGGTTAGTTAGCTTTGTTGCCATCTGTCACAAATAATCAGAGTAATTTTGACTGTGGCTAATATAGTCAACATGGTAGCATTCACCATAAAYATGTCTCCTACTAAAAATCTACCCTATAACCTTGATTAATATTACTTGTTTTTAGTAACCCACCCTAGATCTCTCAACCTAAATTCTTGTTTCTGTCACCATAAATGATGCTTTATGAAAGTTCTATGTAGTTGGTATGTACACAATTGGTAGCAGCTGTTTTTAACTATCACTTTTAACCAAACTGTTCTAGTTTACTTCACCTTGAGGTCAGCTTTCAGCACCATATCTACAGAGAGAGAAAAGCTGAAGCAGATGCTGGAGCACGATGCATCCTCATCTCCATCTGCACAAATAGTGGGCTTGAAGAATGCCTTAACATCTGTAAGTGACATGCTGAAGCTCACCAAGCTTCATTGTCATCAGCTACTACTTTTAAATTTTATAGTAGTTAATTTCTGTTTCTTTAGTGTCAGCTTTGTGCTAGAATTTGCAGAATTTATTCACAGTAAGTTATTACAGATGATGTTTTTCAAAGACTTTTCTAAATGTTAAAGGTATTGCCAAATCATTGAAGTTTCACAGATGGACTGGTTTAGGTATATAGTGTGGTCTGTATCATTAGATGCTAAGAATCAGAGGGCTGCTCTGTGACTCTGAGTCTACTTTCTTTCTAAACATGCTACTGCTCAGTTCTGGTAGGCTGCAGGTTTCCTTTTCTTTACCTAAACAGCACTCAAGTGTTCACTGTATGACTTGTGAAAATAAAGGTGAGAGTGGCTGAATGCACCCAGCTGTCCCTTCTAATGCACTAGAGCTTCACCATGCTGCACCAAGACACTGCAAAGCAAATTCAAGTACAACTTGTTTACATTGACTTCCAACCTTAATTCTCTCTCAGTCCTCTAAAAGCAGCAATGGAGTTCTAAATGACAAAAGATCATGCTCTTTAAAAGTGTAGGGGGTTTTGGTTGGTGTTCTTTATGTAATTGGCTGAGACCAGAACTTTCAGGTTTGTCATGTTGAACATGTCAACCAAACTGATCTGATTTCAGAGCAATGGGGCCTGTCATTGCCATGACCTTAAAATTTCAGTGTTTATTGCAAACACCACATCAGAGGCAGGGCAGACTCTCTGACACTGATCAATGTGACACAGATCATCTTAGAATTATTTCAATATGAAAACTTCCCTTTGCT
The DNA here is from genome assembly GCA_018881555.1 of Amblyornis subalaris. NCBI lineage: Eukaryota > Metazoa > Chordata > Aves > Passeriformes > Ptilonorhynchidae > Amblyornis > Amblyornis subalaris. The sequence goes on along the minus strand of JACAXG010000061.1, from coordinate 2,983,746 downwards.
TTACAAAAGCTGCATATGGTAATAGTTTTCAAGTGTATGACATGCCTCTTTGCCTAGACCTTTGGAGGCCATGATGTCTTCACAGTATTTAAAAAAAGTTGAAGCCTGCATAATAACTGTACTCACTCACTTGCACTTCGTTATTTTTGGCTTTCAGATGTTCCACTTCTGATATTTGACTAGGTGACTTTTATTTTTCCAGTGTTATTTGTCTACCATTTTATATCAGAAAATCAGTTTTAAGATTGCTGAACTCAGTGAAGGCTCAGCTTAGCATGAATTATATTGTTTTCTGGGCAATGGAATTCAGTTGTCCATCTTCATCCTGTACATGTCTTATAAAAATAATTCTTTTAGGTCTTATCTGATATTTAATTAGTCTATTGTAGTGCATCCAGAAGTCATCTGTGACTGTTTCAGCAAGGTTAATACCTGTGAGGGCTCTTCTTAGCCTGCAGATCTGTAATGCCATAATGCCAACAGAAATTTTCTCATCCTGTACAGCCGAAATCCTGTAGGAGAAAGGAATAAGCATCCGTTGAAGACATATGGAAGCATGGATATGATAAACTTTACATATTTTTAAGACTTCCTTGCAAGAGAAAACTGTGTTAATGACTTTGACTTAGTGTTGTTGTTCATTTTAGTTTGTTTTCTGTACAGGAGGAACAAAAAATCAGACTCACAGGTTGAAAGCTATCAAACATAAGTCTGTTTTGCTCTCCTCAGGCTGGCAGTGGAAGAAAAATGAACAGATTTAAAGTGGATAAAACACCACAAAATTAGCATCTCTGCCTCTGCTTCTCCCTCATTAAGATAGTATCCTTGACCTACACACATTCTAAGAAAAGCAAATACAGAATGGGAAAAAGTACAATATTTCTGGGTTTGGGGGAGGAAGAAGACAGCAGGAAGAAGAAAACATTTTGTAGGAAACAATGAAGATGCAAAGATGCTCTTACAGGAGAGCTGTGTAAATTCTGTTTTGCACTTACTTGGTGTTGTGGGCTTAACAATGCTGAACACTTGACACAAAAGGGATATATACCTTTATGGCAAATTCAGTCCGCATGTAGGTAAAGCCAGAAATTATTTTTCTCCCCTCCAGCACCACTTTGGGCTTACTGTCTTTCCTGCCCCGAAGAGAATTTTCAACAAAAATTACTGCCAAAATCAGAAGCATTTGTGGGATAAAGTGGATGTGTAAAGAGCAGGGTTCTCCACATCCTGGTATTGATTCAGATCACTAAAATGGGATGTAAGTCTTCAGTATTGCTCCAAAATTAGTAACGCAATCTTTTATTTCAGAGATACTTTTATTGCAGGGTTGCACTCTCTTCCTACAAGTCTACTCTAATTGACATCTGTCTGTCAGATRCACCCAGAATAAGTTAATAACATGTAACAAACACGAGTTTCCAGTAGAGGCTTTTTATTCTGACCATTGCCATTATAATCTGATAGGACACAAATTGTACCTGTGCGAATTTAAGTCTTATTTCTCTGTCAGTGAAAGTCTAAGGGACCTGCCAGTATGGGAAAATCAAATGGTTTTGGATGTGGCAAGAACTGATGTTGAGAGAGGCTATACTGGAGATGGGGGTGAAGGAAGGGAGCTTGAAAAAAAAAGATATCCCTGCCACCTTTGACTTTTTTCCTTGACTTAGATCTTTCTTTCCTAACACTGAACAAAAATAGTTTTAGTTTGAGAGATAAGGAGTAAGGTTTGAAGCATTTATAATAAATGATTTGCTGAACAAGTAAAAAAATGATGTGGTGGTGGTGTTTTATACTGCACTTTAAATACTCTTTGCCCCTTTTTATACAATAAAGCCACGTTCAAGTTAGTTGAGAGAACTTTATATCCCCCATATTTTTGTTAAATATTCCAGGCAATAGCACAAAACACAGATCTTAAAGACCGGTTACGCAGAATACATGCCGAATCTAAGATCATTGATTCAGCATCTAATGCAAAATCAAGTCCAGATTTGGTGAAGGTGGGTATGGATTTCCTCTTTCAGTGATGTCCGTCCCTCAAGCCTCTACATCTAGACAGTGCTGCATTAGCTGCATCTTGTCCTGTTCTCTGTGTCTGCCCTGTGGTGTGTTGTGTTAGCAAAGCGAGTCTGCTTTCATGGTTGTGAGTCATTTCTGATGATGCATTGTGTGATATTTGGTTTCAAAGTCTTTCCTTGTGAGCARGTTTCCTCAGCACATCTTCCATTGCTTTTTTGCTACTGGTTCCTGGTGTCCTTCCTTGCCTCCTGCCTGCTTCTCATTCAGCATGTACAGAGCTGCCACTGTTTCTCTCCCCATTTTAGTCCCTTGTTAACTTTCAAGTTCTGTAGATCTTTTGTTGCCCGTCTAAGTGCTGTTAGCCCGGAATGTTGGCTGCCAGTGCGGGGATCATGTAAGGTTTAAAACAATTATCAGACATTTCCACGAAAGGATCAAAGTTAATGGGACATACAAGAGCCCTTTCAGCCATTTAGTTTTCTTTGTGTGAAGCCAGGGAGTTTTCCACATTCAGTTAGCCAGCTTGAGATTCCACTGATGTTCACACAGTTTTTTGGCTCCTGCAGAATGCATGTGAATATGGTGTAATTATAGGTCATAGGATGTAGGTTAGTGATGGCATTAGTGAGGGAAACGAGAACTGTTATTTCTGATGGATTTGCCTAAATATTAACTCATATAGACACCTCTGCTGCGCTTGTAGTATAAATCTTTCATTAGAACTTGAGTGGATATAGTGCTGGGGCTTTTATGTAACTAATTATTTCCTTTTATTTTTAAATACAGTTTAGTCATTCGAGAACAGATTCCATCTGTTCACTTCTAGCTTAGTTCTGTTTTAGTGGAGCTGTGTTTTGGTCATATTTAGCTGTTCAGTTTTTATTTTTTTTTCCTTAAGGAAGTTGATCATTCTAACGCCTTTTGCTTTTAAACCCACAAGAATTTGAACAGCACTTAAACTGCTATCCAGAAAAGCATTAATGCATTATTATTTAGTTTCAGGAGTTCTTTATTTTCTTTAGTGGAGGTCCTTGCAGTGACAATGGATTATTTCTGAAACTTGTTCTATGCACTATACACACACAGACACACACGACAAAAATAGCTTTCAGAAGGTCATTTGGAGGTTTCATTCACAAATTCCCTCTGGCATGGCTTGGAATGGAACTTAAGGATGAAATCACTTATACTGGAGAAGTTCCATTTTAAGATTGTCTGAGGACTGTGATACAGTAGTGCTGCTTTGAGGAAGACAGGGCCACTGCACAAAATTTATGTCACTAAATGATACATGAGGTGCTATGATACACCCGTGAAAATTCTAGCAGTATAAAATACTGTCTCAAGCCTTTGCATAAGGGAAGAGTTTGAGTTGCATATTGGGTAATTTAATGGTAGTTCATCATGCCAGAGTGGGAATATGGAAAAGGACAACCTGAAGCTTATCTGTTGGATATAAAAACCTGCTGTTCTTTTATGAGTCTTTCCTGTTCGCTTTCCTTCTCAGATTCAAAATAGTATTGGAAACAATCCTAGTACCACTGCTTACGTGTGTAAAGTATTTTTTTTTTACTTGTAGGCTAGTGTAACTGCTTTCCTACAGGAGAGACAATGTTGAGGTTTTCTCTTTTATCCCTGCTGTATCAGAAGGGGRTTTTTAAAGTCTTTTGTATAGCAGTTTGTTTTGTTTCCATGTCACCATTATCAGCGTGTACTGAATAACATTCCATATGATAGGAAAACCTACCAACAGAAAAACTTTGAAAGGTTTGTCAGTTTGATTATAGACTTGTCAGACTGTTCATTATGTTGTTCTGAAAATAAAATACTACAATTCCTGCAAAATTATGATAGGGAAGCCATGGTTACAAGTTAGTAAAGCACCTCATGCAGAAAATCTTAACAGCAGCTAATACAGTCCTTTGGGCCAGCACAGCTCATTTCCTTTGTGTTGGTGGAGTTATCAGGGAAAACAACAGTGCACAATGTTTTCCAACTCTTTTATTGCATCCACAGAATGAAGAGTTCCACTGGTCACCCCACTACTGCCAGGCCACCTGTTGGAGCTCTGCTTACACCAATGATCTGTAGAGGTTCCATGGGAGGAGTTATTAAGATCTGCATGGCAGTCAAATGTGCCTCAAGCAGCAAAAGCAATTCCACTTACATGGCTTTGATAATATGTTGGTTTTGGTTAATATGGAGATATGTCAGGTGTGGATATGAAGGAATGCTTTCCAAAGCACAGCATAGAAAATGAGTGAAGAAAAAGAGTTAGGAAAACATATTACTATAAAGAAAGCAACTTCACCCCTGTGAATTTTGTACACCACTGTACTGCAGGCTTTGCATGTCTTTTGCTAAGATCAGGAAGGAATGTGAATATAGGATTTAATATAAAGAGGTGGGAGTTTTGTTCCTTTGTGGACTTTTTGATGATACACTTGTATTTATCTGGCTAAATCATTTAAATAGCAAAACATTTTTACATGCAGCACCTTAGTTGATTTACTCAATATGCATTGCTTTATGCTCCTTCTTTTTCCCTTCTTCTCTTTGGTCTGTTTTACTTTGCTTTTAAATCCCTCTTTGAAACACATGCTATCTTTCACTTAAATTGGAGAGGAGCATGTGCAATCTTCTCCCAATGTTTTACAGCCCTTAAAGTTATCAGACTGTGGAATTGCATGCATGAATGTTGTTTGTGGTACTTCCCCGCTCAAAACTTTCTTTCTTTTAAACAGGAAAATTCAAGAGAAGAAGGCAGAGGTCTGGTTCACCAAGTCTCCAATGAAAGCAGACTGTCTATAGCTGACTCTCTCACAGAATTTTTTGATGCACAGGAAGTCCTACTATCTGCTAGTTCTTCAGAAAATGAGGTCTGAGCAAGAAGATTGACATCATTTAGATGTAGCTTTTATCTGCTAATTGACATGCAGTCTTTGAGTGCTAGCTGTATGTCAGATGACTGCCAGAAAATTTAAATTTCCGAAACATTTAGAAATTAGTATGCCATTTGTATTTATTTGTTGTCATTGTCTCCTCACTGTAAAATGTAGCAATTATTATGAAGAAGTCTTATATACACAGTGAGACAAATGGCAGTGCAGCAGCTAATATGCAGATAGTGCATATATTGTACTGTCTGCCTTGAGTCATTATACAGTGCTTAGGGAATTGCATCACAGGAATATTTATTCACACCTGTCCTTGTGGTACCTGTAGGTACCTTGAGGCTGATGTCATGCATATTGAAATTTATTGGGTCATTTTGTCACCTCTCTTGGGCTCCATAAAAACCTTGGCTTTTGATATGAGGAAAGCCTTCTTAGTTGTGAGGCCAAGAAGGTGAAGAATGTGTTCACTAAAGTTACATTTTCCRTTATGGTGATCTCTCCCAAACTCGATTGTGTCTTCTCAGGACTTTGTAGTACTTTTCTATAGTACTGAAACACAGCTTAAACAGTTCAAAATATATTAAAACAATACTTGCAGCTGAAAGTAACAAATTCCATGTGCATATGGGGTTATTTTAATGAGTGATGTATCTTGCTTTTTTCCCCACCCCACACTCAGGTATCAGATGATGACTCGTATGTAAGTGATATCAGTGATAATGTCTCAGAAGATAACCTAAGCAATGACATGGAAAATGAAAGACAAACTTTAGGTAAGTTCAGGGATTTTTTTATACCATGTTTTGAGAATTTTGTTTCTGTTTGGGATATTTTTTTCTTCTCTTACTAGATAATTATATTACAGGTTTTGAGATGTAAACAGCCTGTGTTTTTTCTCTTATAGGCTCAGATTGGTTTTGAACAGCAGATTCTGGCTAATTTGCTTATCTAGGCACTGTTGATTAAGTAGGATGATGGTTCTGTATCAGCAGGGAAACACCTCTTTCCTTGGCTTCTTTGATGCAACTCCCACTCCTCAGTTTCACATGGCCACAGGATTTTTCAAAGTAGCAGGGCCTAACTGCTTTCTTTTTTTCAAAAAGTAATTTTCTTCTTGTCACACTGATTTTTCATTGTGCAGTTTAACAACGTCATTCAGAGTCCAGTTGTTTTAGCAGAACTCAGTGTTTAAAGAAACATAAGAATAATTACACACTGGCAGGCCTGGTGCATGACCATAAGAATTTCTTTCTTGCATGTTTTAATCATGATAGTCTTGTTAGTACATATGCTAATTCGTCCTTCTAATTAGAAAGAGACTCAAAAAAAGGAGGAGAAGCATTGGTCATTGCAACCTAATTGGCTTGRTGCCTTCAACTCCTTTCAGCTAACCACAAGGTTCTTCCCACTCTAACAATATATTATCTTCAAAAATGCTGAACAGGGATTTCTTACTAGCAGCTGTTTCCTGATCATCTACAAGGACCTGCAGATCCCTATGAACTTGAGTAGTTTGATATGTATTCTGTAACTGCTCAAAAGGAACATCTCTTTTTTTTTAAGATAGGAAAGAATACGGATGGATTTATCTCATGATCTGGACCTTAGAAAACTGTATTAATGTGGCTGTTCATCTTCTTGTAATAAAGACTCTCACTGAGGCTCTTCAGTATTAGAAGCACCTCTGCATGCTTCTGGTACCTGCTATTTCAGTGCTTTGGGCAGCCTGCCACTGCCATTAATAGAAAACTGGATGTCTTTTTCCTACAGGGCTTTAGCTGCACCATAAATTGTGGGATTATGATAAAATCCTCTGGCCACTGTGATGTAGAAGGTCACACCAGATGTTGATAAGGGTCCAGTTTTGTCTTAAAAGTCATTGAGTCTAGCTGGAGGTCAGATGTCCTTCAGCATTGATCCTGTCTGTCACAGCTGTTACAACCAGAACTGCATGGGCTTTTCTATAACGGAGAGTGGGCAAACTTCACTTTTGAGAAAATTTGGTATCTGAATATCGTAGTTCTTGCTCTACTCTGTTTTTTCACCAGTTTACCTAAATTAATGAGCTGGTCCAGAATATTCCAGTAAAGAATACTCCAGTAAAGGAGTCAATTGGTATTCTGCTTTTAATCAGAAGCTGTCAAAAGACATAGCCAAATCCCATTTCTGGGAGCTCTTTCAAACAAGGATAAGTTTTAGCATTTACCTCCTTCTCCAGATATCCCCTCATTCCTGAGGTATCTAAGGGAACATCCTCTTCTTTTTGGCCTCTTCTGATATTAAATATATTCTTTCAGTAGGGAAGTATAGGCATCAACCCCTTAACTTCTAACAGTATAATTAATTCTTAATAGTATAGTTGTTTCAAGTAGATTTGTTGACTCATAGTGCCCATGCCATTTTTATGCAAAAAGGCGGAGGACTGCAAATAGTTCACCTGACTTTGTTACAGTAACTCGGTCATATGAGATATTAGGACTTCAAGTTTGCGGAAGTTGACTTCCCCTTTGTGGAAGGCAGGAAAGATGAAAACTTCTTCCCCAAAACTTTGAGGCTACTGGTTACCCTTTAAAACCTCCATGTGAGGCATGGGCTAGCAGGCAAGGCAGGGACGGAGCAGTTGGTCCTTGTGGTTACCTGTCACTGCTGGAAGCACTGCTGATACCATGCTTATGTCAGTGGAACAGCAGAGTAAATACTGGTTGAAATTGGACATTTATGGGCAGGGATTCTTTGGACATGTGGAGCACAGAGGAGATGTGCTGCCCAGTGTGGGTTTAATTCCTTCAAGACAAAGCTGTGTGAGGAAAACCAGAAAAGGACAGGGGTTGACAGACTGAGGCTGTGCCTGAATGTCTCCAAATAGTAACTGATCCTAAGGCAGGAGCTTCCTAGGTGCTCCTAAGGATGTGTAAAGATAAAATATGTTCTTGTAGTGCCAAATACATTCCTCTCTGAAACAAAAGTGATGTACAGCTAAGCCATGTAATCACTTCAGACTAGTACCTGTTGCAGAAGCTTGTAGATCTATTTGGATTTTGCTACAAATCATTTCATGGTGGACTTAGAACTATTTATCCTGTTCGGATTGCTTTGATATAGCAACACAGACTTCAGATATTGATGTCAGGGACTCTTGACTTGAGTCCTTTTTTTTTTTTTTTCTCTCTTCAGGAAACCCATAGCTCCCCAGTTGCTTCAGCTTTTCCACCCTTAGAACGCGTCATTTCTCCATCAATGTATGGGCGTATCTCAAAGTAACATCACTAAGTTTAAATGCTATGGGGAGCAATGTGGAAAAGCCTGAATGTAAATTTGTGGTGCAATAAATTTCCCTGGTAGGAGTATTCAAAAAAGTAGGAAAAGATCAGTAGGAGTTATTATCCTTGCATCTGTAAGTTACATCTCGCTTTCTGAGAAGTGTCAACTTAATTGAAGCTCTGTCAAGGAAGGAGGTTTTATGTCCCCTAAACAGATAAGAATCCMTCTCTGTTACAAATGAAATAGTTACAATATTTACTCTTTCAAATTCAAAGTCTGAGCCTTTTCTTACAGCCTTTAAGTGAAAAGAAGGTAATTTTTATGCATCTTTTTTACCTGGCATTTACCTCTGTTAACATACATAAAATGTTGTTCTTAATTTTGTCATTTTTGTAACAGGCTATCTTCAAACCACAAGTGAAACACTTGAATGAATCGTGGGTGGAAGGAAGTTTTGACAGAAGAAAAGATGGTTGCGTTTTAATGTATGTTTGCAAAGGGGATGAAACTAAGTAAATGTGAATTGAACTGTTCTGCCACTTCCTTCCTTTTCAGATTGTATTTCTGAAAGTGGAATTGGATGTAATTCTAAGCGGAGAACATGTTTACCAGCTCCATGTCCTAACACAAGCAACATCAGCCTATGGAATATCCTGAGAAATAACATAGGAAAGGATCTCTCCAAAGTGGCCATGCCCGTTGAGTTAAATGAGCCCCTTAACACCCTCCAGCGTCTCTGCGAGGAGCTGGAGTACAGTGAGCTACTGGATAAAGCAGCGCACACACCGAACCCCTTTGAGCGGATGGTAAATTTGTTATTCCATATAATTAGGATAGAGTAAATATAAAAAAAAAGCTGAAGAAATGAAGATGTCCTGTTCTATTTTTTTGTTTCTCTCAGCTGAGAGGCAAACTCTCCAAACGTGTCTGTACATACTCACATAGCCACTATTTTTGACTCTTCTGCATCATTTCTGTCGCTTTTTCAGAAAGCCTCTCTCTCCTCAAGTACTTTGCTGTTCTGCAGGTTTAAACAAAAAAAGGAGCCTAGTTCTGTTTTGCAGCTCTTGCTCCATAATATTAAAAATTTACAGCAAAAAGGGAGGAGGGGATTGAACTAATATACTTCCCTCTTGAGGATGAAAACTACAATATATCTTTTTCAAGTCTGTCTGATCTGGTAGCACATTTGTACATAGAGGATGTTGGATCTTCCAGCCCTAGCTGACTGTGATATCTCTGTATTAACTAAATGAGCTCCATATTTTTTATTAACTGGTTTTCTGAAGTTTTGCGTTTTATCCAAAATGTTCAGGATCTCAAAACCAGGCAATATGATTGTATGTTGGGTACAATATGGTGTCATCCTCTGTCAGTGCAGAACCCTGAATTCTGCATTTGCCAAAAGAACAAGAGAAAAATGCATTTCAGTTGTTCTGCTTCCAGGTGTACAAGAGCTACCTAATATGGAAGCCAATAAATAAAGGATTAGAAGCTCCCTAAATTTTCTTGAATGGAAGATATAGATTTTCCCATAAACCGAATTAAGCCTTTTCAACTCAATATATCTTATCTTAAAATGAGATTATTAATGAATGTAGGTAGTCATTTTATAAATACTGTTTGAAAAGTCTCTCCCTCATTCTGACACTCTCAAGGGTTACAATTTAGGCTATTCCCAGGGTGTGGTCATTCACTGGGGTTTTCAGTCCATAGCTTTTTTTGTTCTCTTGAGAACATATGCTAAAAGGAAAAGGAAATGAACAGTAGTTRTTCAAATGGGAGTGAAAAGAAGCCTCCTTCCCACACCCAGGCATCTGGAAATTACCTCAGACTTGAGTATTCTTTGCCCTTGAGAAATTCCTGAGGCAAAATTTAATGGGAGCTGTTGCATAGTAATTGCAGTATTTCATAAAAGAGCCTTGCTGAAGTGGATTTGTTTTCTGAAACTGTGAAAAGAGAGTATCTACACTTTCACAAGATGAGGAAAAGGGAGTGAAAAGAGAAAAAAAGTGTTACAAAAGAGACTTGGATCAAACTACCCTGAGTTCTAATTCCTCATGTTATGCTTGGGTTGACTGCAAAAATTTGGAAGGTTACTTGTGTGTCAGTCATGATCAACCACTTCATGATTTGGTAATAGCACACAGACGATAAAAGACAATTTAATTCAAACAGCAGTAGAAATAAGAAATTTGGTGAAAACTATCCAATCCTCCCTATGCCATGTTTATGAAGAGGATAGTTGGTAGATTTATGGAATCACAAACCATAACTATAAAAGCCAGTTATTATACAAAATCTAACAGAGATTTTTAAGGTTACTGCTTTGGATTGTGTTGCAGAATGCTAAGCTGTCTCAAACACTTTTCAGAAATGCTGTTCTCGGTGAAATTTGCAGTATCTGACCCTAATAATTCCATCCCTGGCCTATTGAATGACTCTCTGAAAACTGAATAATTCTCTAATGTGTGAACTAGGGCTTAACTTGCAGGAGGCGTACACATTTGTAGTCTGCATATGATGGGAAAATAGAGAATCAGGATAAAGCTTGCTTTTATTTTTTCATGTCTGTTGTAAATTAATTAATCAAAGTCCCAAATATGTCCTTCCCAGGTGTACATAGCTGCATTTGCAGTCTCTGCATACGCATCCAGTTACTACCGAGCTGGAAGTAAGCCATTTAATCCTGTGCTTGGAGAAACCTATGAATGTATTCGTGAAGATAAGGGTTTCCAGTTCTTTGCAGAGCAGGTATTGTATGCTGCAACCCTTAGAATTGCTACTCGATACACTGCTGAATTCTAAATGCGTGGCTGGGATCCTCTAGAATTAATGGCAAAACACAAAATTACTTTACATAATCTGAGCCCAGCAAAACTCAAGGGACCTTGATCTGAATTATAAACAAAGGAAATTGTTTTTTGAGGGAAGTGTGCTAAGTCTGGTGTGGAACATGACAACCAGCAGCTGACACTCGAGGAGCCAAGGCTGGCAGGCTGCCTGCTCCAGTAACAAGATAACTTGGTTAAGTAGAGTGCAATTCCCCATGCTGAAATCTGATCACGACTGCAACAAGCATATACATTCTTGTCATTTTCTTTTGTGTTCCATCATTTAAAACACTGTATCCTCAGCCATTTAATGTTTTCTTTTGTAAGAAATATGTCTCTTGTGTGAGTCAATCAACCACAAGTATTTCCAATGGCACCATGACTATTACTGCTCCTTGTCCAAATACTTRGTAGGCTAAGCCTTTCAAATCTGCGACCACAGCTGAGTAGGTGAAGGATGTATGCAGCACATCATGGTCAAAGTGTTTATGAAGACAATTCCCCAGTAGGAGAATAATTATTAAGTATGGGTGAAAAGTATTAAAATTAAACCAGCCAAGCTACCAAAACTGCTAAACTTGAAGCATATGTTAAAAAGAGATAAAACTCAAATACCTGGTGCCTAGCAAAGTAAAAATGACTGAAAGCTGTCTTGTTCTGTCTAGACATAACAAAAAAAAAATACAAAAAGTGCAGTGGGCAAAGGTGTGCAACCTAGAAATCTGATCAGAGAAATACTTCTAAGACGCTTTAGGAAATAAGAAGTGTTTTTGACCACCTGTGAAGCTACAACATTTTGCACATTATGTTTTAGAACTGAAAAAAAGGAATGTCTTGTGATCTTTCCTTAGTCTCAGGAAATGTCACAGGCAAGAGTAAAAATAAAGATGGAAAAAAAAACCAGCAAAAAGTAAAACAGTCAAAGCAAGAATCAAATTAAAAGTTCAAGTAATGTATCTGGTTCTTCAATTGCTACTTCAGTACTAAGGTGATGTGCATAGTGCACTGCAGGTACCAGCATAGCATCAAATTTGAGTAACAAAGTGGTGAATAAAGGTTGGTACTGAGCTTACTGTTACACTGAATTAAAGGACGACATTTTCACTTGAATATTGTATAAATTAGTACAAAGGCTAATTTTATAAAGAGGAATTTTAACATGTGAGGGGGTTGGGCTTTTAGCTACTATTGTTCTAATATGTTGAGTAAGTGATGTGAGTTTATAGAGTGGTGAAGTTACTGTAAGAGCATGGGGTGGAGAAATTGGAAGGGAGGGCAGCATAGGAGGAAAGAAATTTCATGCAGCTTGCAAGCATTAAATATTTCTCTTTGCATCAGGAACAGTGGCTTATTGCTTGTGCAAGCATTTTGATGCTTACTCCAGATATGTTGTTAGTGCAGGCAGAATGCAATCCAGGGGATAGACAGGCAAAATGTATAAAATAATGAAGATTCTGTTCTATGGCTAGAGTGCATTTAGAATAACTCCTCTTAGCATCATGACCTTACTCTGGATTTATAACAGTTTAAGTGAGAGCTAAGTTTAACCCATGTATTACAGTGGCATCTGGGGTTAATCTGGGTACAGTATGTAAGAGAGTGTTGCTCTTGCTGGATTAGGCCAGAGCTGAGAGTAATTAGTACTTTTTTTTTTTTAAACCAAGTAGAGGATGTTCAATAAATAATTGGATGCCTGTGGAAAAAAATGCTCAATAACAGATTTGTGAAATGAGTAACAAAAAAGTAAAACTTGGTTTGAGCTGTATAGATGGTTAAGAAATTAAATTCATAGTGAGGAATAGCAATTTGACTTGAAAATAAAGTTGCCCAAGGAACAGTAGGCATTGTACATTAAAGAGCTGGTCCTGGTCAGTTGTTAGTCATGTTCATCTAGAAGGGAGAATTCACAGCCAAGGAGGCTGTGCATGTGGTTAGAGTTTCACACTAGAAACACCTAGGGTGTCACTACTGCAGTAGTAGGGATTGCTGGATGGAATTTCGTGGCTTGATTTCTTCACCCCTGGCCCACTTAGAGATGCTGATCACTTATCTCCTCCCTCCTCCTCGGTTTTGTGGTTATTTACTATACAGAAGCTTTTGGCCCTTTGGTTTTGGTTTTTTGTTTATTTGTTTGGTTTTTTTAAATTTTTGTCTGTGTGCTCAAAGTGAGGTTTCTGTTAAACTATTAAGAGGCCCTAAGGGTGTATTTAATTATCACCTTAGAGACAATGTACAAAATATATAGCTAGATTTTTCACTCGAACAAAATCCACAGGCCTTTTAAAATAAGTCTTTCCCATTTCTTTCAAGGCTTCTTAGATCTCAGGACATTTATTAATCTCACTGCCTCCCCCTTCAGGACACAACTGCAAAGGGAAAGCAAATGTTCAAATTGTAAATGCCATATGAGATGAAGGAGAAAAAAAACAAAAGAAGCCAAACCAAAATGACCGTTCAAGTGTTCATATGTTAATCTTTTTCTCCCTCCTCCTTTCATGTCTTGCTTTTAGGTCAGTCACCATCCACCTATTTCTGCATGCCATGCTGAATCTGTGAATTTTGCTTTTTGGCAAGGTAACTCTTTAGTCTGTCATTTACTTCTACAATGTTCATAATATTTTCATTGTATGTCTAATATGAAATATCCAGAAATTATAAAAAGTTGAAATTGCTTGCTTAAATTGTATTGGAATGGTTTTATGAAATGCTAGTCTATACTTACTTGCATGCTTCTTACTTGGATCTTCTGCTATTATAAAAAGTTTCAAGATAGTTTGTTCTGTTTGGACTCTTTTTTATATAACATTAATTTATTGTTCTTTTCATGTACAAATATCTGCACTTCTTTAAAATCAGGTTTGTTTGGGTTTTTTTGGGGCGGGGTTGTTCTTTAGTAAAGAAGAATTGTATCTCAAGCTATTTGTAAAACAAACAAGCTAGAAGACAGCATGAAAATACTACAAGTTAAATCCTGAACCTTGGCAAATCTTGTAAGCCTGTTCTGAAAGCAATTTTCAAAAATGAGCCGAACAGCAAGGATAAATACATTTACTTTCTCTACTGGCATTATTACAGTATGTAAGATTTTGTGCTATTTGACTACTAATGTTTCAAAAGATGTGTGTTGGAGCTTGGTTTGCTGTATAAGTTGGTGAAGATGTCAGCCAGTAACAGTACCTGTGTGGTTAGATAATTCTGGAGTGTACACAAAACTACACCTTTTAACTCAGTTAAAATCCTTCACCCAGGAGTTTGTCAATTCACAACACAGTCATGTTATAATATTTTTTTTTTCCTGATTGACTCTGCTGACTTGATTATAGTCATTACAGATGGAGCCATACTGAACAGAAATTGGAACCCATTAGTCTGGGTTTTATTATTCTGTGTAATTCTTTTCTTTGTAAACAAATACAAGGACACAATAATCCTTTTGTTCTTAGCCTGAAAACTAGATGACCAAAAATTTATTCAGTAACTGAATACTGTATAAATAAGACTAGATAGCAGCCTGTCTTAATAAAAATAGATGGGACTGATTTGTTCAACAGATCTTGACAACTGTTATCACTCAGATATTTTAACACTTCCGTTTAGAGAACAAAGCTCTTCTATAATGAGAGCTGAGAATCTTATTAATGAGAAAGAGTCTGAGGTTTGGTCTTGATGAGCACAGGAGACTCAATCAGGGTCCAGCAAGGCTTGGGGGTTTTCGTTCATTTTGTTTTTAAATGTGGCTAGCTGAGCTTATGGGAGGTCTAGACAGTTTCCATTGTAAACGCAATTTTTGAATGCTGTGACCTCTTGTAATGAGGCTCCATTAACTTATGTGGAAAGATTAACAGAAAGTTAATCATAAAGGCAGCTTATCAGTGAGTTCAGTTCTTTCTGTGTGCAAAGATCTTTTCACTTACTGTATTACCTTCTCAGCTGAAAAAGGACAGAGTCCTCAGCAATATTGCCAGAATAGTGCTGTCATCCCACCAGAGACTGACCTTAGTTCCTGTGTTTCAACATCAAGAAATCTCTTGATCAGTTCTAGTAAACTAGAAGACTGGGCTCTGAGAGGGGCCGATAGTTTGGAAATAGCTTTCCATGATTTATGAAGCTGACTCTGCTTTTGCAGAGAAGTGTCAACACATGAGCAGTGGAAATGAAGAAAGTTCCAGCTATTACAGCATCTGTGCCTGAATTAGTCTGAGCATAGCTTTGAAATAACACTTTGCTTTTTCTCTTCCGTCCTAAAATTCTTGCATTATGAAGTTGCACACTGATTCCCAAGATGTTTCCCACGTACTGGTCTCTGGGGGACAGCTTTGCCATTTATGAGAACATAGAGTTTGGCACAATCTGGTAATGCATTTTAACTGTTAAACTCAGTAGGGTGTGCCTTTGCCTTTTCTCTTCCATCCCACTGCAGAAGAGAGAAAGCCAGAACAGAATTCGTCTCAACAACATGATACTCAAGGTAGTTTTGGACCTCTTGTTGTGCAGTGTAGGAATCACAACAGAATTGCTATCACTGAAGATGCTCTTCAGCATCAAACTTCAAAACCAAAAAACCCAAAAGGTCCTTCTCTCACATGATAAGAAAAAGATAACTTTTTTCCATGAGGAATTCTGCCCTATATCCCATTTAGTCTTTGCAACGATAGGCAGCTCAGTGTGGCACACTCACCACTTGTACACATATACTCAGGAGATACCTGAGTAATCTCCTAATTGTGGTTTGAGCATCTGTCTCACAGCCAGTATAACAGCTTCCTCATAGAGTTGCACAGGAAACAGTGTTTTCTTTTCCTTGTGTTAGAACTAGGACCTTTTTGAGACTGGAGTTAAATTTTCCCCTCTTCTTCAGATTGGGCAGGGAATGGAGTTCCTGGTGTCTACTACAGGGAGGGTGCTATTCCCCTGAGCTCTGAAGTTACTGTGAAAGTTACTGCCTGATTATCTAGCCCAGTTTAACTCTATACCCCTTTTACCATGCTCTTCTATCTATGTTTCTTTCTATTCAAGGTGGTTTTGCTTAATAAATTTGGCTAAATTTGCACTGTTTTCTTATTTTTTTTTTAAGAAATGATGTGAGACTTGGACACATCTTTCTGTGATTTCGACAAAAGACCAGTTAAACTTAGAGAGGTTATAGAGGGAGTTGGACTAAATCCCTCTGCTATTTTGTGCCCTTTGAAACATTCTCTAGTCTCTTCACTGTGAATGTTCATGTTATATTTTTGTATTTGAAATTCTGGGGTTTTTTTTTAATGTCTGCATTCGTTCACTAGCAAGTGAATTGCACACAAATATATGCTGTCTATAGCTTATTCAAATGCCTTTCTTTTGAAAAAGGTTTTGGGAGAGGACTGTTAAACATCTCTTACTTTGCTATTTAAATAACCAATAATATAATGAAAATCAAACAAAACAAATAACAAAAAAAGACACCCCCACCAACCAATGTTTGAAGGTCCACAGCATTCTTTGAACACTTCTGTTGCACTTTTTTATTTTGAATTTCTTGAAAATAAAGKAGGACCCAGAAATAGACTGATTCAACCATGCCTGTGACTAAACCTGTCTTTTTTTTTCTCTTGTTTCAGATGTAAGATGGAAAAATAAATTCTGGGGAAAGTCCATGGAAATTGTTCCAGTTGGCACAACACACATAACTCTTCCAGCGTAAGTGCTGCAGTCGGGCACCGCTGTTCACTCACAGGCACACATGTGCTTGCACACACTGGAGCCACATTCATCCAGAGGAGAGCAAGCTCTGCTGTGCCCTGTTAGACCCTCGAAAGAATTGGTGACTATGAATTAATKTAAAAAGAAAAAGGGAAGAAAAACCCCACCAAACCAAAACCAGAAGCATAAATCAGAAACACTAATTCTTCAAAGGTTAAAAAAAAACAAAACTATGAAAAAGAAAACATCAGTCCTGTGTACCTTGGAAAAAGAAAAGCTGACATTTTCATATTTCAGTTGAATTTCAACGCAGGGTAGAAGAAGCTATGAATTCTTCTGCTTGAATATGGGTTTGGGGGAATGGGTGTTGTTGTTCCTGTCTTTTGTACCTATATTTGTAGGGGCCAACACCATGGGGTTATGGACTGTAGGTGAGGCCAACAGCCATCATCACTGCAGAAATAATTATTGTAAGTGATAAGTAGAACCAGTTACATATCTGGTGTTTATTATCCAAGGAAATAAGCAGCCACTGTAGTTAAGTGTCAAGTATAGTTGTTTTGTTTTGTTTCATTTTTTTAAAATAAAAATCTGCAGTGTTCCTATGCTGGCTTGTCAGACTGCCCATTATTGATGAGCAATTAAAATCCCTTAAAATTTGGCCTATAACCATAATGTTTGCAGAACCAGAGGTCTAAAGGTTGAGTAGTGTTCCAATTAAATCTGTTTTCCAAAGAGAGAGTACAAAATTAATTATTCTGCCATCAGAAGAAAAAAAAATCAAGAACTCAGCACTCATCAAACTAAGCATGCATTTTTGTTTTAAGTGGATAAAATTGTAATATAGTAAGATAGCATCCAAAAGGTAATGTATAAATCATGTTATGTTCATAGCATCTAGCCTAAGCTTTGGAATGAAAGGTTTTCTAGGATGTGGGTGAGGGTTCAGGGCCAAGATAACTAATGATGTATTAGGGCCCATGATGGGCTGATGAACTGGAAAACAATCTGATTCATTTGTGATCTCCATGTGCTGGTTCGTATCCCTGTGTATTTGATATAGAATTGGGTACAAAAAAGGTGCTGAGGCTATAGGGAAAAATTAAGCATTAGTTAATTTTGGTTAATTTTGAAACAAATACATTTTTTTAGCATTTGTGATAAGCATGTGACCTGCATAGGTAAGGGCAGAAACACAAGTTAGTGTGGCGTAAATTGGCTGCATATCTGCTAGTCTGTAAAAACTGTCCTTGGGTGTGCTCTTCCAAAGCAGCAAGTGAAAGCAAGTGATTAAGCGGCGGTAAGGAAAGATTCTAATAACTTCATGGGATGTGTGTGAGGCACTTGCTGTGGGGGAACTGGTGCTTTGTAAGTTTATATTTTACCTTATCAGTAGTGACTTGGCCATCCATACCCAGAACAAATTGTAGAATATGTCTTTATGAGACTTACTTTTCCTTGATGCTTTTATAAAGGTGTTTTGTAAGAACATCTACTTCTGTAATAAAAGGTAAAATGTTGCATTCCCTCTTGGTATCTGTTTATCTCTCCCTGTCTGCTGTCTTCCAGTGTGCAAATGCATCTTGAAGTGCCTGATGAGAACTTTTGCCCTTGCCTAAAGCACACACATTAGGCTCAGCCATGAGAGCTTGAGCCAAGCTCATTCCTCTCAGTATGTCTTCAGATCACTCTGGTGGCCCATGGCCACTGTGTTACAAGCTGTGGAATGGGCATTTCAGACTGTGGAAGGTATCAGAGTAATTACCTCTGGAAACTTAGAACTGGTAAAGAAGGACAAGTAAATTGAGAGAAAACTGAATTCAAGACCAAAGTATATAGCAGAACTGAAAAGGATTTTCTGGGTGGTAGGATTGTTGTCATAGGGTTCGTTTTTGAGAAGGTATGGAACAAGAAGACAGAACATTCTAGAAAAAAGTTTATTTGGTTTTTCTAATTAAATTCTCTACAAATTTTTTTTTCACAAGTTTATGAGCTCATTTRAATAGGGCACGAGATTTTTCTTATGTGTATTTTTTCTTACAGTTTTAAAGACCATTTTGCATGGAACAAGGTGACATCTTGCATCCATAACATCTTAAGTGGGCAAAGATGGATTGAACACTATGGAGAGATCATCATAAAAAATCTTAATGATGACACTTGCCACTGCAAACTGACTTTCATAAAGGTAACCACAGCAATGTTGGCAGTGCCTTTTCTAACAGGCACAGCAGTGGGAGGATGCTCTCTGCTGAAGCTCAGTAATTCTGCTTACAAGCTGTAATTACCTGTGATTCTTTGAGAAACTTTAACTCTGAAGGAACTGCCACTCACTAGGCAGAACCAGTCAAGGAAGAGAAGCAACAGCTTTCTCAGCTGATTCCACTGGAGATGGGGGAAAGTATGGGGAAAGGGAAAGGAAGAAATACCATGGAAAATCTGCTCTGGGTTTGATGAGAAATGTGGGCACAAGATATTTACTGACAGTGGTTTACCACATGCCTCCTGCTAACCTATTGGCACTTGCTGTGGTAGCATTCATCCAGCAGCTGTAGGACCAGTGCTTATGCAGGATGCTTCTGATGCTCTTTTCTAGCCCTTTGCAAGTACTCACAGGAGTTTAAGTGAGAGGTTGTGCTGTTACTCAAAGCTTTTGCTTCACTACAATGCCTCAAAATATATATGAGTTCCTCGGGAATTGTCTTTGTAACTGAAATGAAGTTTAGTTTTTGCCAATAGATGACTTCTTAGAAAAGGAAAATCAGTGAAAATATAAAGCAATGACAAAATTTCTAAGCTAAGAAATAGTTTTGCAAATCATCCTAGGAGACTTACTTTAACCTATGTTTTCTGTATCTGATGGAGAAAGGCTCTGCTTTACATAGAACAATCCATACAGATACAAGGGAAGTATTTCACTGTACCTATGCAGCATGGCATTCTCAGCAGCAAGTTTCCTTTTCTTGTTTTCCTGAATACTTTGTGTTTTTTAAGAAGCATTAGGGTGATTTTTTTTTTTCCAAATAGTTATTTGAAAGTACTCTAATGTGCTTTCAGAGCTGCAGTGAATGTTTAGAGTTCAGATTTTAAAGATTGAGAGCCTGTAAATCTTACRCCTTTGATATTGTAAATCATCTAAAGTAGAGGTTAATGTATCAGTTCCTTCTCTTCCTAGTCTGCAAATTTGGAGGAGATGTAAATAACCAAGTCAGGACTCAGTATCAACTGTCTTTGGGCAAAATTCAAGCTCAGCTGCACTTCACCTCGTGCTGCCCCTAAAAAAAGGCAAACAAAATAAATCCAATTCTCAATGTTAGTATTTTAATAAACTGTGATTAATGGTACTAAAAGCAGTTGTTTGCATATGATATTGTAATGCACATCTAAATGAATAGTTTTCATTTCAGAAAACCGCTCTACAGCATGGTGCTACTAGCATGGCAAAATGACCTGCACTTGAGCTGTTACACACCTTTTTCCCCTTGTTCCTTTTAATTCCAGGCTAAGTATTGGAATCCAAACGCACATGAGATTGAAGGCAGTGTCATGGATAAATCTGGCAAAGTTGTGCATCGACTCTTTGGGAAGTGGCATGAAAGTTTATACTGTGGGACAACTTCGTCTTCAAACTGCATATGGAGAGCAAGTTAGTGATCAGAGTGGCTCACGTACAGAAACTGACATCTGCTTGAGTATAAGCTTACTGTTTTCATCTCTTTATTAGGCCCCAATTTCTTGTTATTTCTCTGTAGAATATTAGATTTTTGCTAAGCATTTAAAATCTAGACCAGAAGAATACGTCATTAAATAATACGGAGGACTTAATCCRGTGGCTTCCTGCGTTTTCTCCATTCTACCTCATTTTTATATTTGGGCATGAAGTGGATATTGAGGACTCTAGCAGGAAGGGAAAAAAGGAAAAAAAAAAGGAACAAATCCCTCTACTGCTTGTGCAGAGAAGAGTTTATTTCATGTGTTAAACACTGGAGGATAGCCCACAAAGCTCAGTTCTGTAATGACAGCCACAGCTGAATTTCTCCCAGGCTTTTGGGGTTTTGTCTACTATAGTTTGAAAAAGCACTGGGGTAATAGCATGGCCTTCATCACAGTTGTGCTGTGATTCAGCTGAGAGAACAGAAATCTATCTTGTTGCAGTGCAATTATCAAGGGGGATGTTCTCTTTCGTCACATTATTAAAAACCTCTTGTTCCTCCAGAACTGACACTGTGGATCACGAATAAACAAATGACTGAAGGGAGTTTGGAATTTTCCTTCTCAAGATAATAGCATTTAATTGGAATTCTGAACATACTCTTTTCTTCTGTAGATCCGATGCCTAAAGATTACGAACAGTGGTATGGATTTACTCAGTTTGCACTGGAGTTAAATGAACTGGACCCACAATCTAGGTCATTACTCCCATCCACTGATACACGTTTTAGGCCAGACCAAAGGTAAGAAGCTTTAACTCTGAAATATTTTCCTTAAATAGTTCATAATCTTCTGTACACTCACTTTGCCCTGAACTCAGACTATTTTGTGTAGATACCTGCGGTGCATTTCTATTTTTACATTAATGTGCATCTGAAACAGACATTTTAATCAATTATCAAGAGATGTTCTAGTCATTATGGAAGTATGTTTTAAAATTGGCTCTTGGATGCTTCTAGATAACTGCCTTTCCAAGGATGTTAAAACTCCAGTACTTCAGGTACTGGATGTTGAGTGTACAGTGTTTGAATAACCAAAAACTGAGACACTTGAAATTTCTGCAGTGGAATTTTTACTGTTGCAAATTTCCAAGTAAAATAATCCAATGTAACTCTGAGCCTGTTACAAAAGCTAGTTTTCCTTAAGTCCTCTTTCATAGTGCAGCTGTCTGCAGAGGTAGCTGTTTACCTTTCAAACACTGAGCTACCTGCTGGAAAGATTAGATTCTGGAGCAAAGATGGGGGCAAGAGCACCAATTGTCTCATATTGTTGCTGCTGCAGGTTTCTAGAAGAAGGGAATATTGAAGGAGCTGAAGTACAAAAGCAGAGGATCGAGCAGCTACAGAGAGAACGACGGAAGGTGCTAGAAGAAAACAATCTAGAGCATCAGCCTAGATTTTTCAGGTACTATATAATAATTAGCATATACTATCATTTATTGAAATTCTTATTATAGATCTGATTCTAAATTGCCATATGGCAGGCTCCAGTTTTTTCCAGGTTTCCTCTATATACTTGGATTTTGTACTTTGGTGATGTAGAATGCTCTGGACTTAGTTAAAACTCAGAGCTATTTATTACTTTTTTATTAGTGCATCCTTGAATTTCTTTTTTTTTTTTTTTTTGCCTTGATGGCAGTTGATATTTAGTCTACTTTTGAATTTGCCCGAGTGAATGTAGCATCTTTGATTCTTTGAAGCAAGGTGAAGTAGCTGGATTTAGCTTAATTACCCCTGCTGATCTTCCGCTGAATTCAGTGGGGTTGCCTGGTGTGGAAGTGTGCAGAGTTGGAGCCTTTCACTTCCAGGGCTATTTTTGAACATGTTTCCCCTATTTAAGGAGAGAGAATTATCATTCTGAGGGCACTTTATCTCTTCCTGTTGTAAATCAATGAAACAGGAGACTTCAGCCATTGAAAGACAAAAACAGATGCTAGAGAGGATGTGGTCTTTTGCCCTCCAGTTTCTCTGGTCGCCTGCAGTGAGAGTTGGAGCTAAGATGAATGTTGTATGGGCCTATGTATCACAGTTAACAGATCTGGGATCCTATTTTTCCTGGAGATATATATACTGTACTTCTGAGGAACATAGAAATGTTTAAAATAGGTGCAAAAAAGGAATGGCTTAGACCACTTAGACCACCATGTCTCTGACAAGCTGGTGAGCTAACTCATTGCATGCCAATCACACCTACTAAAGGGAGGCAGGATAGAGACAAAGTCTCATACTTTGTGATTGTATATTCACAATGAGAATTCTGAATAAGAATGAGGATTTGAATCCTTACAATGAGGATTTGAGAACTGAGATTTATGCTGTAGATTTAAGTGACAGAATAAAGAACTGAATCATTAATGAGCAAAAGTATTACAGCAGATACGAATTAATGCATTTGGCTCTTCAATAGTGATTTCTCTCTGCCACAAATCACAAGCCTTGATTTACTTAAAAGAAAGCTGTTGTGCCAAGTATGTTGTGCACTAGATGAAAAGCAGACTGATTCCTCAGTTCTTGACTGAGAGGTGTAGCCTCTCTTTATGCAATAACCATGATGAGCCATCTTTGGACTGGTAAAAGGAAAGTTTCACCTCAAAGCTTTGAGCCCATGAAATAAACCTGGGCTGTACTTTTAAGTACCAAGCACTGGCACAGGACAGTGAAATATGAGCGTTGGTCCCAGGTGAACATCAGGCTATTGAGATGCTTTCTCCATGGCCCAGTGCAGACACACCCATTCCACTCTCCAAGCTGTATTGCCTTGTTTGCAGGCTGCAATGAGCTGCACTACACCTGGTTCATGGGCTGGATTGGGTATCTGCATAGTGCTACACTGCATTACACAGCATATGGATGGAAAATAGAAGTTTACATTTGTTTCATCTTTGATAGGAAATCCAGCGATGACTCCTGGGTGAGCAATGGAACCTACATGGACCTTAGAAAAGAACCTGGTTTTTCCAAACTGGACAATCCTGTCCTCTGGTGAAAGAGGATCTAAGTGAAGATATTCTGTGCTATATTCTTGGATCTGATTTAAAAGACGTATATATAAAATAAACTATATATCTATATATACACACATATATATACACACACACATACAGGATATGTGGGGTGTGTGTATGTGTGCAAATGTGCATATCTCCAGAATTGTGCTTAATTTAGAATCTGATAATTCATTTGTTTCCTTTACTCAACTACTGCAGTGATTGTTTGAATGTATAAATATCCTAACTTCTTTTTATAAAATATTTAATAAATAGTACTGAATGTTAACAGCAAGAAGGAAAAGAGGAGCTTTTACACTACTTTTTCAATGAGTAATAATGTCAGTTCTGAGTTAAATTATGCCTTATTGAATTGCATTAGAGACAGTAGCATCAGCATCTCCTAGCTGTGCTGGGGAATCAGAGTGCAAGCCTTAGTAACTCAAACTGTAGGTAGGCTTCCACAGTGCAATGAGTAGTTCAGCTGTCTCTGGGCTGGTATAAGTTGCTAAAACAGATTATCAGCTGGTGCTGGATTCTGAGTATGATCTCTTGCTGTCTGTAGAAAAGATTTAAGTAAGCTTTTGTTTCTATTAACTTTCTTCTCAGCATTATGGAAGAGGTAGTTCTGAGCTTATGTCGGTGGTTCTACTGCCTTACACATAAACTGTACCCGGTTAAATGTAGTGCTAGAAAGTCAGGAATCGCCAAAATTTTCCACTGGGAAAAATTTCCACTTCAAATTTATAGCCCCCAACAGGGCAAGAGGAGGAGATCATTTGTATATACTGCTTGAGCACTGACTAGATGAAGAAGCTCTTTTTCCAGTAAGTGAAATCTATACAGAGCACGAAATCCTGTGCTTCCATAGCTTCATTTGTTTTTATTAACCTAAAAATTGCAACAGTAAGACTTTTTAAAAAGTAAGCAAACTGATTGTTTTAAGCTAGAAATTTTTTCCTAGTATTTTGATATTTTCTACCTCTTAAGAAATAAATGACATATTTAAGATCTTATATTTAAAAAAGTTACCATCTGCCTTATGGAGAAGTGTACGGAGTCTTTGATCTTCCTCTGTTTGTTTGTTATGTTCAGACAAATATTCAAGTGTCTTGCACTAAATCAATTGCATCCCTTTCCTGTAATTTTGTACATATGGCCCGATTTGTGAAGCTACTAAACTATAGGTCAGAAATCTAGCAGGAAACAAATGTAGCAGAAGCATCAATTTTGAATGAAGATTATAGAGATGGGCAGTATTTTTGTATTTTTCCATCAAATCACAATGCCATAGTCATTAACAGAATATTTTGCATTCCTATCTATCTGCAACCCAAGCCTGATTCATGATTCTTCAAATCTGTTCTGTGTTTGTAACTCTCTGGCAACAATGCAGTTTTCCATGTGCAGGTATATCCTGCCACCACCCCTTTTTTTTTTCTTTACATGTCACTGTAATGACACAAACCCAAATGCTGGCATGTTAAACTGGCTTATGACTGGAACTATTGGACATGGCATGGATAAAGTAGACTCTTAGAGGGACAGACTAGTAGCTTAGAAAAGTTTGCACTTTACTGCAATTGTGCTGCATTGTTCTAGAGAAAACCATTAAAAATGGATCCATGTATTATATGTAACATGAAGGAAATACTATGAAGGTTTTCAATTTTAAACAAAATCCGTGATGTCAGATTAGATGTCTATTTAAATTTTGCTTTCTGTTACCTTGAAGCCTCATCGTCTCAGAGGCAGATAAATGTGTTTTCACCATTTACCCAGGAACTCTGCCTCACCATCATTTCTGTAATTTATTACCAAAGAAGTTAGCATAATTATTTCTATTAAATATGTCTTTGAAAAACTTGACTACCATGCCAGCAGCTTGCAACATGGTAAGGTTCACATTTATATGAAGACAAAATATGGGCTTTGATTCCAAGGGAAATATTAACCTTTGGGAGCTGTTTGGCTTTTCGAGGAAAATGAGGTTCTCTTCATGACTTGTTCCCTTCCTGTGTTTTATCCTTGTATTAACTGTCAAAACTTAGCAGAGAAATGAGTTGATAATTGTAATTATCCTTGCTGTTGATAATTACAATTTATACTAAAAATAAAGCTCATTTTAAAACAAAAGAGGGTAGAGGAAATTTAAAAAAAAAGCTTTTCAGAAAAGGAGCAAAATTTGTGGAAGATGCATTAAGGGCATTAAGATTGCCCATTTTCATATTTGGCAGCTACTGTGATACTGTCTGATCTGATTGCTGGGTTTGTCTAGTCTCTGTGTGGAGTGGATTCCCCCATATAGGTATTAAACAAAACAAATCTCATATGGGATATTTGAGTCATGATTTCTGAGAAATCAGACCGGCAGTGCCAAGTCTGATTTCTCAAAAACTAAACTGTCTGAAATACACGGGATTAATGACAAGAAGCATTGGGCTGAGCAGTGCCTTATATAAAATTTTATTCATCAAAATTTCTCTATCAAGAAAGTAAACTCCAGTATTTTAGTATCATCTCCATAAAAATAATGCCTGAGAATAATCCTGGGCATTTCTTAAATGCATGAAGCAAAATCATTGAATAAGTAATAGCTCCTTGTGTAAATCTCTCACACATGCCTGCAAACACAATATAACCAGTTGTGAATGATCCTCTGACCCTATATTTCCAACTGCAGTATAGTTTTCCCTGCTTACTTTTGTATGAAACAATTGGGTGTAGTTGATAAACTTCTCTTAACTGTATATTAAGAAGTGGAAGAAAATTGTCTCGATGTTACTTCTGTGTATTTCTGCATGTAAATATATTCAACATTCACAAACATTAATATACTCTATAAAGTTATTCTTGGTAAAATATGAAATTTTGGTAATTTTCTTCCCCAAAACTTCAGCTGTGTTAATGGGTACAAAATTTATATTAGCTTTCTCCAATATAACTAAGACTACTGTTGTTTTTAATAACTGACACTGAGGGACTTTTTTCCTCACTATTTCTACCCTGAATAGTGAAAAGAATGTATCAGGCAACTTAGCTACTTCCTTTCATCACACATCTGTGATCCCCAAGTTGTGTAGCTCAGTGGATCAGTCTTAAAATTTCCTGATGACCCTTGCCTGCTATTATAGCTGTCTTATTTCATTACTTTATAAAGATCAATTAACATGATTTTGGAGGCCAGTTTGAAAAGCACTCATCTAGCTCTGCCTTTGTGTGTGTCTTCACAAAGTAAAACCCTTACTATAAACTTCCATCAAGGTGATGAAGCAGCTCAGCCGTTTGGGTGTTGAAATCCTGGCTCACTTTTCAAATTGCAAAGGAAAGAAAAAAAAAAAAATCCAGAGAAATAGTGTTAGTAGGAACAGAAACCCACAGCTGTACTTCCAGATTTGCAGGCTTGATGCTTAGTTTCTGATTTTGGTACAGTGTAAATCTGGGATTACGAAACAGCATCACTTGTTCAGGAGGTGACTCTGGGTAGTATAAAGTGCTCTTTAGACCAAGGGGAACTAGAATGCACCATTAATTGCTGCACTCCTCTCTGCATCTCTGTTATCTGAGATATGCTTGATGTGATCGTTTGCCAGCATTGATCTACTTCTTTTAGATGCTTTTTGAAATACAGATCCAGCAGTCTGCACTTAGGTTCTTTATGCAGAGCTTGGAAAATTAGATGCCTGGAAAGAAGACCAAAACCAGCCCAAATTTTCATAAAAGGAAACATCCTGGGGATCTGTTCTTCTACCAGCCAGTTTTCTTTGAAGGACTGGAAACAGGATTGCTGCTTTCTTTTAAAACCAGGCCCCTGAAGGACCAAGGTAGTGGCTGCAAACACAGTCAACTTCTTATCTGGCAGCTTAGTGTTGAATCCAGATGAGTGTACAGAAAGGAACCAATTCATGGGACCAGAACCAGGGCCCAACAGGGACAGCTTTCAGGTTGCACAAAGGTCCAGTGCTGGTCTTAAAACAAACAAACAACTTGCCCAAAAACCCCCAATCTAACAAAGACCTCACCCCTTTCCAGGCCCCCACTTTCCCTCAGCTTTTTACAGTCCTCTTTAGGTTTTCTATGTGGCCCCTTATATCTTAAAGTCCTTATTCAGTGTCCCATTTTTCTCTCTATTAAAAAACCGTGATGAATAGGAAAACAGTCCATTCTAACAAATGATAAGTCATGCCTAGAGGCTGTCATTAAATTCTTTCCGCATAAACATTGTGGCCTCCTTCTGTATCTTTTCCTTGACTGTGAACAAGACTTTCATGCATTCTGGAGTCAGACCTGGTAAGGGTAGTGTGCTATGGAAGTGTGCAGCTATATCTGCTCAGCAGATCCTAATTACTAATGTCCTTGCATCTGCTTTTCTGTAAATCTTGTGTTTTCTTTCCAAATGACCAGCTTGGCAGAGCAGGAAACTCAGCATATCTTGTTTTGTTCAATACAGCTTTTTTTGTGTGTACAACTCACACAGAGGGTGCAAGCTGAAGAGGAGTGCAAAACTTGGCCCACAGTGCATTTATAATAGAGAGAAGGATGACATCCAACTTGTCCACATAACTGAATCCATCTTGCAAGGGCTAGAATGAGATGGTGCTATTCAAAGGAATGACATTAAAATGAAAGGTTTTCTTGGCTGAGCATATTTTTATTCATGAATTATGCCTACCGTAAATAAAATTCACAGTGTTCACTAACTCATCCTTCCTATGTTCTAGCTACTGGTGGGTGCAATTTACTCCAGCAGCTGTGGGCTCATAAGAAACTGCATGTTATCTGGTTTATCTGTTGAAACTTAGTAAATGCTGTAACTTACCACCAAATGTATTACTGTACTGCTCAGTTCTTAGATACTGTTCTTGCTGCAGCTTTTGAAAGCAATAAGAGAAATTTTCTACATAAGTAATTGCCACATGTTAAAGAATTATTTTAAATGGTTCATTTTTTACATAAATTGTGGATTCGGTGTTTTTATTGTGTAAAACAAAACTGTATTAGAGCTTAAGAGAATGTTTGGGACATTGATCCACAAGAGGTTATGAGCTCCATCAGCTCCACACCTTGGAGATGGTTGGCACCCCTGAGAATCAGACAGTCTTGTGTTTATGTTAACAGTATTTTGCTAGTTCCAGTATTGGAAAAACATACCACGTGTATGAGGTATTACATACGCCAAGCTGCTAAATGCTGAATTTATAGTTTGTTTTGATAGGGCATTAGTGATTTCAGAATGAGGAACGGTATCTTATGTAGTAGAATTATCTCTGACTTTCAGGTATTTGAGAAATCTCTGTAGTCAGGACCATCCCTGTTTTCTGCTTCACTCCAAAAGTTTGTAATAATGTTGGAGTACCTTGATGCACAATTTGATTTATTATTTTTGTCTCTGTAACCGATTTAGTTGGATGTTAATAAATCATACTTGCAAAAGGTCACAGAGCACCCTGACTCTTTCCCAGGGGTTGTAAGCATCCTTCTTCAAAGGTTGTTAGTAGCAGCTGAAACAAGTCTCGCTGCTGTAGTGATCTGTGCTTTTTACACTTTCCAAAATGGCAAGTAGGAAAGAGCTTCCATCTGCTAGAACCCTTATTTATCAGCCTTACAATCTGTCTGGTAATTGTGCAATGTTCCAGTTGCACTGCTCTGTACAGCTCTGCTGCTGAGACTGCTATTACACCAGACACTGGGGCAGGAAAAGGGGTAAGCTGATGGAATCCATTTACAGCTGGAAGTTTATTCCTAAAAGCAGATTTTAGCAGACAGATGTGCAGCATAAATATTATGCTTTAGCATGAATGTGGAAACCACAAACCAAATGTTCTCCATAAAACAACTTTTAAAAACAAGGAAACATGGTATTCACTGGATAAAATAAATAACTGGAAAGAAAGGATATCACTGTGGTGGTTTTTCCCTTAGAGATGGTGATTCAGGACAGCTCTGCCAATTAGATCTCAACTGTGTCTTACAGTCCCACCATRTGTGTATAAGATGCAATATGGATGGACTAAAATCTTGAAAAATGTGGGAGTACAGTGAGCGTAATTGCTGACCAACATGAAATTCCTGCCTGCAGTTCTACAGCACTTTGCAGCCTCAGTGTCTACAAAGATTTGGTGGGAGGGAGCATGGAGGTTTCAGGAAGAGCTGGGAAAACTGGATCTATAAATTTGTTACCATGCAAAATATCCTCAGCTGTTGTACATTGCAGAACTAGGATAGAGGCCAAAAGAAAAAGTCTTTATAGTGGGCAAGAATAAGCTCCTGTATTTTTGAAATCCAGCCATTTTGGTTCTATCAGGATAAGAACTTTGGAACTTTCTCATCATGTCGGGGGGAATTACTTCATTGCTGATTAATTTCATAGAGATCTAATATGGTTTAATTGGTATCTGAAATAACTAGCACTTAGCTCAAGTTGCTGGGAAAGTTGTGGCTTACAGAAGCAGTAATATTTTTTCATAATTATAAAAGGGAGAGGAAGATTGCAAGGGATGCTCATTATTGGTGCCCTACTCATGAACACCGAGGGCAACAGGAATTTCTCTTACAGAGAAATGGATATGGAGTGAACTTCTCATGAAATTGGCCCCTCAGACCAATACCATGCCAAGTACCCACAAGGTGGTCAATGCTACCAGACAAAACAGGCTGTTCTCCCCTACAGAAGTGCAAGGTAAACTTGGCTCGTATAGACCTTGCATCCAATTTGTGTTTCAGATCAGTTGTCTGTTCATTTGCAGTAATCTCTATTTTAAAGTAATTTTGCAGTAAGCAAGCCTCCATAGCATGAGAAAAAACACAGCTGAGCAAAGTTTGGGCTTTTTTGCTGTTGGCTTTTTGTGCCTCTGTTAYATTTCTTTCATCTTGCAAATGTTGCTCTCTGTGCTTGGTTTATTGATTTTTAATTTAGACCCCTCCATTGTAGCAGATGCATAAGAATTTTTAGGGTTACTCTCTGTTTTTAAATGGGGTTAAAAGCTGGCCAGGTACCAAATTCTGATGTATACTTCTGAATTTGTATCTTTGCTTACTCTTTACCAAGGGAAATATTTGAAATTACTATGTGCAAACTCTCATTTGAGGTAAGTCAACATTGCTCTGCTGAGCTGAGTGTAACCGAGGCTTAAGTTGACTGAGAATTTGTCTCTGTGGGTTTGTCGATGTAAGTTTTTACTGGCTTTTGAAACAGTAATAAATTCCTGGAACACAAGATGTTGTGTATGAACATCCGCTGATGTTTCTGACTGTAACTTCAGAGACTCCAGGAATTACTGTCTTCCTCTAAATGTTAGGGCTCTACTTGTCCTTGAGAATTTTGTGTGCTGATGTTTCACTTGCTATTCTAGTAAAACCAGCTGTTAGAATTCAAAAGTACATTTTTTCACTTAGTTAACATTGTTTGTCTTTATTAAAACTTCTTTATAAAAATTTCCTAAATTACAAATCTTTTACTTTTCAGCTTGTGTTTAAAAAAAAAAGTAATAAAGGTTGAAGTAAGTCAACTTTGAATTACTGCAGTTGAATGCCTTCAAAAATCCTCACCTCTTTAGATTTTTATGAGGATATGTCTGCAATGCCTAGATTGTTGCCTAAGGCAAGGAAGATTATGTAGATTTATCAATAGATGAGAACCTGTCTAATAGCTGAAAGAGATTTAYGGTTTTGTTTACTCCTAGGTTTGTTATCATTTCGGCAATTGCCAGACTGAAGATGGAATGAAGTCAAGAGATCATCCTACTTGTATTCATTGTTTGTTACTTGCACTTCAGTCAATGAAGCAAATCCTGTGAAGGCAACTAGAACTATATAGGTTTTTTGGATGGAAAAATCAATTTTTCTTATAAAGTTCAAAAATAGCACACCAAATTATGAAGTCCCGTGGTGGGGAAAATCTTTTACTAAGGACTTTGCCTGAGAGAGCACTGCAAGTAGGTCAGTTAGGGCAAGCTTGACTTTTTCTGAGTTGTCTAGTTACTAGAGGATAGTGAGCCTAGCCTTTCCTTAACATGTCCCCTTTCATTTTGGAGGCAGAGTAAAGCTTCAGTGTAAGTTGATGGAGGGTAGAGAACTCAAGGATATTATATTCTCACCTTTTGTGAATATCAGGAACTGAAAAAGAGGATGTGCAACTTTGCAAAAAAAAACCAAACAGCCATAGTAGGGGCTCCATTGTATTTTATCTAGTTGCAAAGGTTCCTACAGCTGATGCTCATGTGAATGCTTTGGTCTTGATAACAACAGGGTTTGTTTGACATGATGGGAGAAAGGAATGAGAGGAAAGAGTATATGTTGAAATATGATTCTCAGTATTGAAGTGTGCAGTCATGAGGTCCTGGGGAAAAGAATAACTGCAGTTCATGCTTTCCCAGTACTGGTTGCTCATTGTTTCCTTTCCTGATAGAGCTTCCTCTCAGGACACAGCTGGTCTTCCTTCTCATTTAGAAACTGTATTTCTCACACTGTACTGTGTTGGCTTCAGTGAGGGTGGACAGTAACTGTCCAGAGAAGAACCAAATAAGCCCCAGCTCAAGCTGACAGCAACCGGTTCTGCAGGAGAAGTACAGTCCCATCTCCCAGCTGCAGAGAGCAATAAGAAAGCCACCCACACCAAGGGTACTTGCATCACTTGTTACAGACGCCATTCACCCAAATCAATGCACCATTCAGACAAACAAGGGTGGTACAAGCAGCAAGGACACCAGTTTTAGTCCTGTGCTGGAGCAAATAAATTACATTTTTAATTGTCAGAGAACAGGCCAGGACTTTATTTCATACATGAGGTTGTTTTCCAGCATAGTGAAGGCCTGGTCTGTATGTGGAACTGCAATATAACAAATAGTGTCAACGACATGAAGTTGTGTGACTCTATCCCTAGCCACCACCAGTACAAATTTGGAGGACACAACTGCTGTGTAGTGGCTCCTGCTCTGTTCAGAAGGACAGCTGCAGAATCACGGAATGGGTGAGGTTGGAAGGGACCACAGTGAATCATCTGGTCCAACCTCCCTGTTCAAGCCAGGTCATCCCAAAGCACATAGCACAGGGTTGTGTCCAGATGGTTCTTGAATACCTCTAGTGAGGGAGACTCCACAACCTCTCTGGATAATCTGTTCTAGGGTGTGATCAATTGCACAGTAAAGAAGTTTTTCATGTTTAGGTGGAATTTCCTGTGCATCAGTTTCTCCCCGTTGCCTCTTGTCCTATTGCTCAGCACCACCAAGCAGAGCCTGGAAACATCCTCTGACACCCTCCCTTCAGATACTTACACCCATTGCTAAGGTCCACTCTCAGTGGTTTCTTCTCGAGGCTGAACAGACCCAGCTCCCTCAGCCTTTCCTCATAAGAGAGATATTCCAGTGCCTTAATCATCTTTGTAGCCCTCTGCTGGACCTGCTCCAGGAGCTCTAGTTTCTCTTGTCCTGAGAAGCCCAGATCTGGACACAATGCTTGTCTATCTACCGGTCTGCTTTGACCCAAAGCACCCCCTCTATGGCACCTGCTGTCCTTTTGGGCAACCTTGTTGCATAATACAAAAAGAACTCCCATGCAATTACCAGCCCACACACTTTTCAAGCTGTTTGCCAGCCCTTGCTCCTTGTTTTGAAAAGAACTCTCTTCTTTTTCATCCTGTTCCCTCTTGTGGGGAAAACCCAGGTATGTTCCTTCTGCTCTGCCTGTAGGGCATTGAAAAGAAAACACTTCACATGCTGAAACTAGGAGGAGCAATAGCACGCTGAAAAATGAAATGGCTTTAAGAAGACTCACAGCGCCTTTGTCTTGGTACCCACGGGGCTGAACTATCAGCCCTGTGTGAAATGGGGTGGGTTTTTAACTTTTGTCCTCCTTTGCAGTGTGTGTTTCTACAGCAGAAGGTGCAGAGAGCCCCTGGGAAGCTGCAGGGACCCTAACTCACCTTGTAGGAGCAATGCAGCCTCACAGCTCCTCAGGACCCTCTGGAACCACTGGCTTCTTTGCTGTTTGTGGTCTTCTCAATGCATCTGCTACTTTTGTGGGCCAGGGCCTGCTTCAAAGGTCGCTAAACAAAATTCCCAATTTCTCTCTTTGTGCGCACTTAAAACTGCACTTGCTTTGTTCTGGAGAAACACCTTTCAGATTGCCCTGGAACAGGAATTTCAGTTGTTGTTCCTGCAAGAGAGACTGAGCTAACAATTAACAGGTAATGAGAAGGGGGATTATGGAGTTGCAAAATAATTAGGAAATAAAACAAAGGAGGTGCAAAAACCAAAAGGGAGAGATAAAATTTGGTTTAAATCATAGTAAAGCTATTGCTACAGATGTAGTAGATGACAACATGCATCTGGTGTTATTCGCTGAAATATTAATGTTATTTTCTGAACATTTTGCAGGGTTTGACTATGGCCATGCTCCAGTTCTGCAGCAGTGCAACACTAACACCATCCGTCYGGCTGCCCCGTGAGGGACTGCAATCACATACTACCCATTCTTCAGAAAATTCTGCCCAAATCATTTGCTCCCGCAGTGGCATAGTGAGGTTTTTTGAGCATGCTTGTGCATACACATCCATTCAGATGATGCAAGAGCAATTGCATGAAACAGAACAAATCTGGGGATGAGATCAAAGAAAACTTACATCAGCTTTTCTCTCTATAGGCAACTTCAGCCATGGGCTCTTTCCCATGGATCTTTGAAGTCCTGTTGCTTTGCCAATTTTTTCCTAAATTTTCTCTGTGTTCTTTAGGTATGCTTTCGTTAGTTCTTTCATTCACTGTAACTTTAAGGTTTTTCTATAAATAGCAAAATCAATACGAACTGTCCTAATTTTAGAGTTACATATTTTTACTGATATGAAAATGGAACAGCAGAATAATTATGAGTGGAAGTAGAATTTATTTTAAAAAAGTATATTATGTAATCATTTACAATCAGTTACCTAGCTGCCCATAGTAGTAGGCACTGTACAACTCTAAATAGTGCTATGTGCTATACAGTTAGATTTTAAAGCAGAGCACCCTGCCAGAATGCTTACAGTCTGCAAGGTATATGTGTGCAGAGATACAAAGATGAAGGGCTTCATTTTTTGGAGGCATAGTGACAGGTATCCTCTGTTTGCAATGTTTTCTTGAAAAACAAAATCCTAATATTTCTTATTTAAATACAGTTCATCATTTTGACTTTGTAGCTCCTATTCCAACTGGTCAAGAACTAAAGATGTTTAAAAAAAAAAAAAAAGAAAAATTAAAAAGCATGGGGARTAAGCTAAATTTCAGATTTTATTACTGATACATTTTTTAAACTTTTGAAGTTTAACGTGGGAGTTTAGTGTAGTCTAATACTTTTTAAATGACTGTTTATATAGAACCTACATGAATTTTGTTTGGGGCTGCTATACAATAGTTTGATAGCCATTCCTTTTGGCTAATTTATGAGGAAATTTTACTACTGAATAACTTGAACAATATAGCAGCCAGATGGTTTTTGATAAAACATTAAACCAGATGGTTCCTAATAAACTATTATGGAAGACTTTTGAGACATGCAAGAAATGTTATCTATTCCTAAGTCTTCATGTATCATTATTGTAAAAGAAATAAAGTTCTGTGGCTGCCATCTAATCTACAATTTAAAGTTGGAAGCACCAAGTTCATGCACATTCATGCAAACTGTTCTCCATATTATTATTGGAGACATTATAGAATCATCAAATGGTTGACTAGAATGCCAGAGGGGAGCCCTGTGCCACAACACGTGTGCTACAGAAAGGCAGATGTAGCACTACTTCCCCCTATGCTGACATCAATACTCAAGGCAATGAGATCTGACTGAGTTACAGCAAACAGGTTATAGTGAACACATTTGCCTCCTTCTGCATCTCAGCATGGCACTCTCCAGTGGTCCTTCCGAGGGCCTAGAAGGTCCAGAAGTGAACTCTGTTTTCCTCATATGGGTCCATAAAGGTAGCAGAGTTGAATCTGGCAATACAAAATAGCCTCTAAATAGTGGCCAAACTGATGGGCCACATCTTCAGATTGTTAAAGACGTCACCTTCCCATCGTCAGGAGCAGAAAGGACAGAAGCTCATATGAACAGGCAGGGAAATGCAGTAGAATGGTTTTCTGGCTGCTTTGAACACACACGGTCCCTCCTGACTCACTGCAGCCTCCCACTCATCTCCCCTTCTCAGGACACGGTCCTTGCTAAGCCTGTCACTGCTGCTGGCACSGTGGCAGAGCTGATGACAGYTGATGACAGAGCTGATGACAGCTGATGACAGCTGATGACAGCCAGCTGATGACGCCCCCCGCAGCAGGAGAGCAAGAAAGCTGTTGGGTGCAACAGGGAATGTTTCAGAGGACTGAGTGGTATAGGCAAAAAGTACAGAGCATCCCAGCAAAACAGGACATGAATTTTAATGTGGAAGACAAATGAGGCTGGTTAGTTGATTTGAAAGAAGTAAAGAAACAAAAAGTGCTGCTCTTATCTTTTATTCTTACAAAAGGAAATGGAGAAAAAAAAATTAATTTTTTTGCTGGTGATTTGGCTTATGTTGCTGGACACCTTTAAAAAGATTTGCTACCTCAAATAAATATCTTTCTTTTCTAAATAGAAGCCCAAAATAGTTCCACACTTTCTTCCCCCTTCCTCCACAGAACTGAAGCCAGCAGACCCTTTTCCAGCCAGCATGAGGGTTTTTAAAAAGCATAGCATGCAGCAACAGAGGCCTTTGGAAGACCTATGGACACCTCAACACACAGGCAGAATTTTAGTGAGCACTTTCTAGCTGGGCTGGATGCAACCTGAAGCAACACATTGATGGCTACAGGGTATTACTTGCCRTTAGTACTGCTGTTCATGCTGTGAAAGCATTTAAAAAACTTTTTTAAGATAGAGATTTAAAAAAAAAAAAGCTTTCTAACAAATTCCCCCTGCAACTAAATTTGGACTGATATTGTAATGTCAATGGTTGAAAAAAACAAGCCCAGATATTGCCATCGTAAGAAAAAAAAATTAAGTAAATTTAATACCAAATGCATTTAGGATGGAAACCTCTTTTCTGTTCCTGGTAGGAATAACCATTCTGCAATGCTGACATCTTGTGGTGGCCTGCTCAGTGATTTCTTGTCTTCAATGTCATGCCTGAAGAATTTCACACAGCCGTGCTCAAAAAGCATACAACTATTTTGTTGGGGTCTTTTTTTCCTTGCAGACTACTATCTTTTGTGTTATTACTCACTTATGATATGCATTACTCATTTTTTAAGTTGTGGCTGTGAAGTTCTGGTGTCACTTGCCTCACTTCACTTATTTAAACGAGGTAGCCAGAACCTGTCCCCATACAAAGAGCAGTTTGTCCCAGAGGCAAAAGTTTCTGGTTTGCTCCCTCTGCTCCTTCTGCAAGAGGATCTTCTCATGCAGGACCAATGCAGAAGGATCTTCTAAAGCAGCACTGATGCACTTCATGCTTCAGCTCAGGAGATGGAGTGTGTGGCTGACAGACCACACTCAGAATGTGTAGTTATTTCTCTGATACAATGTTCTCCCTGCTGGCATCCCAGCTGGTCATGGAGTAACCGTGGGCTGTGAATTTTGACTGTGCAGTGCACCTAAAGAGCATTTCCACGAAGACTGAAAGCTTAAGGTGGGTGTTCAGTCCTAAATGTCTCCTATTTGCAGCCAGTTGCTGTGACAGACTTGGAAGCCTCAAAGTTAATTGCTACATAGCCCAAAAACTGCTTGCTAACAACCTATGTTTCTGCCTCTTCCAGTTAATGAGAAGCTGAAAAACTATCCCAAGTTAGCTGGTGTCATTCAGGTAGATAGATGACTTCTGTTGAAGATTGTTTCTTGAAAACGGAAATATTCCCGGTGTGGGCACCCTTTATTTTGGTGTTCATGCAACTGCTGCTCATGTCCTTAAAATTACCAGAAAGTTTCACTAGTTTTATTTAAGTCCTCTCTCCCCAGTGAATATTTCCATGGTAATGTGGTTCAGTGCAACTTCCTGCCTTGATTTCTCAAAATATGCTTTAGCAGACTCTTGCATTTGAAATGGATCACATATTGCCACTCCCTGGAAAAACACGATAGCTTATGAAACATGTGCTATTACTGGCCAGATTATTACTGGAGCTAGCAATTCTGCAGCTTAGTGCTGATCCTAAAAAGAGCTCTTCTGAGGATGTGTGGGTACTTTTTCTCAGGCAAAGGCTCTAAGAATGAAGCTTTATAATTTTTGTTAGTTCATAAAAATTAAATCATCACAAATGCAGGTACTTAGTTCCATTCCAGCTATTTGTTCAAATTTCTGTAAGCAGGTGCAACCCCAGAAGGGAAATCTGTTTCATCATTGAATCAATAAGGATGTCACCTGGGGAAATCAAAAAGGGAGGATGGACTAAAATCAGCTGAAATTCATTGGAAGGTCTGGATACTGTATTGATAGCTAAACGGAAGAAATGGATCTACTTTAGCTATGTGCATTTACTGTTACCTTTCACCCAGGACTGTTCATTTAAGGACATTAAGGTTTTAACTTCCCTGTGTTCCGAAGTGTTGGTATTAGTCCATTAAGATTTGGTGATGTGACACTTGTGACTTTACTCCAAGCCTCAAATGCTCTCTGTTCAAACCACAAGGGAAGTACCCAGCCTGTGGGATGGTTCACTTGAAAAAGATTTATTTGATATTTATTATCGTGAAAAACTAGTCCTTGCGTTTCTGCAGACTCATCTGTTTCTCACCGGACCACTCCTTTGGCATCATAAACAACCAAGTTGTTTTATTGTGGTGTTTTCGGCAGGCTCAGATACTGTGATGAAGCTCAGTATTTCACACTGCAGTTCATGAACCTGCCACCCCAGGCTCCATTAACTACATTTCTAGTTTTCCACAGCGCTGCAGTTCAAGGGCCCTGGAGTGGGGACCTTGGCATGGGAGCTCCCGTTCGGACCACAGAGGCTTCACAAGGCCCACAGTGCCATCCTAAGGCTGCAAACTCACAGCCGAAACCGTGGCCAGGGCTGTTGCTTTCAGAAGACTTTGCACTGGCCCTGTGCATTTCTGACCACGGGCGACCAGAGCCGGGCTTGAGAGGGTATCACAAAGATGTCCTTATTAATTGTGTCATAGAGCATCGCTATCAAGAAATTACTTGGAGGGAAAGGCAGCTGCCAGTGTTACCTGCCAGGGTTTAGCCATACAAAACCGGCTGTCCCATCCCACTGGGAACGATCCAGCCCCCCGCTCACAGGGCTGTCCCACACCGGGACCTGCCGCCGGGCGCCTGTGCCGGGCCGCCGCCCCCCGCAGCAGGGCAAGGCCAGCAGCCCTTAGTTCCAACCCTCGAGTCAGGACGGTCAGCGCCGCGGGAGCTCGGTGAGGAGGGCGAGGGAAGCAGAAGCCGCCTCGGGGGCTCGCAGGGAGGCGGGCAGCGCCCCGGCCCCCGCCCGCTGCCCTGTGCTGGGCGGTGGCTCCACGCCGCAACATGGCGGAGGCGTCCCGGGCGCCGCTCCCGCCCGCCCCAGGCTCCCGGGCGGGGCTTGCGCTCCCCCCGCCGCGCCGCTCGCGGCACGGAGCCCCCGCTGCTACTGGAGCTGCTCACAGAGCCTCGCCCGCGACCCCTCGGCCGGGGCGCGGCTCGTCACGCCCCGCGGGTGGAGCGCGCCGCATCCCCGGTAGCGGCGGGCGGGGAGCGCCGTGAATGCCGTGAGTACGGGAGCGGGGCCGAGGCGGTGGTCCGGTCCGGCCGCGCCCGACTCCCTCCGGCCGCCGCCCCTCCGCCCTCCCCGGGGGGTAGGAGGAGCCGCTGCGGCCTCCGGGCTAAGTCCCGCTGCCGTTCCCGCGTCGGGCAGGAGCGGAATGGCCGCAGTGCCCGTGCGGTGCTTTCAGCGGTGTCCAGGCGAGGCACGGCGAGGCGATGTTCGCCTGCCCGAGCCACTCCCGGCGAGGCGGGCGGGAGTCCGGACGCAGCGCCAGGGCAGAGCCGGGCCTTCCCATAGCCCTCATTCTCAGCAGGGCGGCGCCCGCAGCCCGGGAAAGGCGCCGCATCCCGCCGGGGTGCCCGTGCCTGAGGCACTGATCTGTGGAGGCACGTGCTGCAGAGTCTACGAGGAACAAAAAGGGGCTTCATCCAGGGCTAAAATCTTCTGGATGTGTTTTTGGGGTCCACGTGCGTTCCAGGGCTGAAATGCATTGTGTGGACAGCCTTCTAAGGCTTAGTGTATTAGCTCTTACAGACGCCTTTTTTTTTTTTTTAATTATCTGGAAAGGCGGTGGAAATAGCTATAATGTTCTTTAATAAAACACACAACCTGCATGTCATCACTCCCATGCTCCAGTTCCCTTTCAGTGTAGACTCATACTCCATTAGGATTCCAAGGTCAATACCACTCTTCACGGCGGTTAATGCCCAACAGCTCTTCTGACACCACGGCTCCTGCCTGGTCTTCTTTGGCCTCCAGGGGTTGTGTTGCCTTACAACTTGGATTGTAGGAAGGGGTGTGCTGGTATTTGGTGGTCCATTTGCCACCCTGCTGCCAAATTCCCTGTGAACTTTGCCCAGTGTGCTGTGTAATCTTATGTTAAGTGGAAAAAAAAGAAAAGCATTTTTGTATTTTATGTGAAAGATAGAGAATGTGAGAAATATGAGGCAACTGCTGAGAACTTGCATTTTTACTGATGAGGCAAACACTGATTAAATCATAAAATGTTGCTTTGGATCTGATGTCCCACTGTATTGAGTTAGGGAGCTACAAAGCAAAGAAGCAGGGTGAAATGTTTGTTTAAGTAAACAAGTTGGTGTAATTATCGTAATTTGATCTCATCCTTGCCATTAAGTAATCCTCCTGTAGTCCAGGTTCAGGCTAATTTTAGATTTTTCAGTAGGCAAGGAAGGTACTCCTCCTTCCTTCTTTGCTTTCTTGCCTAGCTGTCAATCTGCAAGAGTGAATTCACTCTGACAGGTGTTTCCTACCAGCTTGATACCTTCACTTTTATTTCTGTCAAACCAAGCACAGCTCTATTAAAATTTCCAGAGGAAGAAGCTCCCAAGGCAGAGTTTTCCTAATGGTGGGTCTGTAACCACTCCATGTCCATTTAGTCAGGATGCTGCCCATCCTCGTGGCTGTATTAACTCACTGATGTTGGCTAAGGGCATAATCAATTGCTATGTGTCTTGGTTCTGGGAACTAGTGAAACAAGGTATTTGGGTGCATTGTCAAATTTGTGTTAAAGGTGCTATATCCAAAGAAAGAAGCAGGAATTYGGATAGAATATTCTTGCTTTGCAGGTACACCTACCCCAGCAAATATGCTCCCTGCAAAGACATTACCAGCACAGCAAAGTGTGGGAGACATTGACATCATTTTGAGGCTGAAAACTGCCCCATCTCTCCTGCCCGGTGAGTCTCCTTAGTCCTCACAAGCACTCTGTTCTTTCCTGGATGTTCCTTTTGCAAGTCAAGAGCATGGTGATGGGAAGAAAAGGCAAAACACCATGAATTGGAAGTTTTATTATAGAGYGGTGCAGTGGTTCCTCTCATGAGATTTAGTGAGTTTGTAAGAATGCCAAATATTAGGACCTGGTTTTGCAATTTGTTTTATGATAAACTCAGAAACTGGTGACCTTTTTATTTTCAGAGACAATGCACATGCGAGCTGTTTATGCAGCAAGGGGATCAGAATGAGTGAGCAGTCATGGAACGTACAGAAATGTTTGAAGAAGGTTATGCAGGGGAAAGGCAGCTAATGCAGACAGTGAGAATTTTCCTGGTGGTCCCCTACATTACAGATCAGTCATCTGTCTATTTGCAAAATATAGACTCCTGTAAAAGAAGTCACAYGGATAAGGAAAACTAGTTTAGGTTTGGGTTGATTTTTTTTTCTTTTCTGCTGCAGTGGATCTGCGTTGCTTTATTCTGTTAAAGCATTCTCACTGAGATTAACACCAGGGAAATTAGGGAGGAAAAATTTAAGAATGTAAAAAATCAGTCTCAGTTCAGTTTAGGAAAAAGCCAGAGAACAAGAAAGTCAGTGGAAATATTCCCAGTGCCTATAGCTGAGGCAGTGCTGCAGGGTGTGTTGCAGCTGCAATTACAGTGAAAGCCCCAGAAGACTCTTCAGTGAAATGTTATGCGACTTTGACATTGCCCAAATCGTTTCGATGGAGGTGTTGTTGGAAAACACCCTTTATTTGTTACATGGACTGGGCCATAGGGGATTCATGAGGAGGTAGATACCTCAACATGAATTGGTAAATACTGTGTGGAATATCTGAAATGGGATTTGGGAAAAACTAATAGAAAGGTAAGTTTGCCTCTGCAAAAAGGCTTTTTTTCCCCTGATACCAAAGTATGAAACCTGTGGTCCAAGCACTAATATCTTTATTCAGGTTTCCATTTTCTGTCGATAATTCTGAGTGCTCACTGCAATATCGGGGTTCTTTTGAAGTCTGTTCTGCCATTTCTCTGGCTTATGTTTGTAAATGACAGACCCAAGATCTCTGTGGTGCAAGACAGATAATTAATCATGGAAGTGTGGATACCCAGCTGAGACATCTTRCATTCTTAGTTGAACTTTCCAGTCAGTGTCAGCTAGGGGATTCAAAGGAAGGCTGCCAGATTTAAAGAAAAACTGATTTAATTCTAGAGATATCATTAGTTCAGAYAACACAAACTAGAAAGATAAGATTTTTTTAAAAAGATTAAATAGTAATTTATTGGAATTGTTTGTTTAGCACCAATGAATGGTCATTTTTATAATTTCGTCTGTGAGTTTAGCCAGTTTCCCTTATTGGAAAATATTCCTTGTGAATATAGCAAAACGCATTGCTGGGGATAAAGAAAGTCTTACATGATAGGAGATGCTGATAATTTCTAATTAAAATCACTGTAAAGCATAAGCTAATGTATGTAGCTGTGTAGGGGATGTGAGTAACAGTTGCAAATAATGTATGTTCAATTTAGCTGTAGTTATGCAAGTGAAAAATAGGAGATTGGAAAACATTGAAGGTAAAGAAGAGTTCATAAATAAAAAAAAATTAATTGGAACTTTCCAGGGATGTAGTTCAGAATCAAAACTTAGTAGCAAAGATGCCAGCTCAAGTATTTGGTGCTTTTTATAGAATAATCGTTATTATCCCTCTATGTGTTTACTCATTATTAAAAAGATCAAGATAATTTGTGTGA
This sequence comes from Amblyornis subalaris, assembly GCA_018881555.1. Taxonomy (NCBI): domain Eukaryota; kingdom Metazoa; phylum Chordata; class Aves; order Passeriformes; family Ptilonorhynchidae; genus Amblyornis; species Amblyornis subalaris. The sequence continues at coordinate 2,941,191 of JACAXG010000061.1, read as the reverse complement.
GTAATACCTACTTGCCGTATGTGGAGTAAGTTTTATGTTAGGCAATAAAAGAAGGATCCTGTGGGGAGGCAGAAATCCTCTGCCATTGACCCAGTGCTCTCCTCATCCCAGGCAGTCTCTACGGGGTGCTCATTAGTAGATGCTTCTTCATAGAATTTCAGGTAAACTGTGTAAGTTTTTTCCTCCCTAACAGATTAATAACCTGTGAATGTTCTTCTTAACTAAAATTCTTTTGTTAGTTCCTGAGAAAACTTACTTACATTGGGACAAGTGATTTGATCTCCTTCCCAGTTCAGAGTGGAGAAAATAGGGTGAAAAGACTATGTGTTCCTGCATTAATACCAATTCTATGAAGAACTTCTTAAAATAACAATGTAAATATTTATACTTTACAACTGTAGTTGTTTGAAAACAGATGTATTCTTTCAGGCTTTAATTGATTCCCCAAGATGTTTGCAAAAGCAACAAAGAATTTCGTGAGAGAAACTGACAGTGGAGGTGACTTGATCCCTGTCTCCCACTTGAACGCTTCAGACAAGCTGCAGCTTTTGAGCTTGGTTACAAAGAGGAGGAAATTCTGGTGCTGGCAGAAGCCCAAGTATCATTTCTTGACAGTCACCCTGAGTGATGTGCTTACTGAAGACAAACCAATAAAACCAGGTAAAGCCATACTCGGGCAGCACTATTAGTGCAGATACAAACAATAGAAACCCTAATCTGTTCTGTTATTATTCTCATTCGTGTTACTAGAGGGCTCCTTTCAGAGTAGTGCTCTGAAAGAATCCTGCATCCATGGAAATGAGATGAATGGATCTTTTCTCACTTAACTGTTTATTTAACTAAAACTGGTGATAATAAATGTTGGTTAAAAAAAAAAGTTTTGCCTGAGTAGAGTACTAGGAGTGCTGAAGGTTGTCAGGCTGTACAGTCCTACTGTTTAATAACAGTACTCTCTGCAGCCACAGGAACATCCCTAGAATATTTTGGGGGGTTGTATGTGATAGTAGTCTGAAACTGTACTGTGTGCTCCAGGTCCAAAAGCAGTGAATAGGCAGTGTCTCGTTGGTGACAGTAGCCCAGGGAATGCTTCTCCGGGCCAGGCCAAGTGAGTTTTACCACTGATTCTTTTTGTCTTGCACAGACTGTTAAAAATGGTTGACCTTTGTACTTCTTTCTTCATCCAACTACAACAGTCCCACCAAGGTTTTAAGATTAACGAGATGGAATCCCACATTTCTGGACATGTCACAATTCCATACAGGAAAATAAATAAGTCCCTAATCTAAGATGTTAATTATAGCTGATTCTGAGTCAGTTCTTTGGTTTTTAGGTATATAAAATTCAGAGTTACTTTAAACCAGTTAGCTTAGTAAACCAGGCTTCCACTGGTTTTCAATGAGCTTTGGGACAGCCTTGTGATGAGATGTGCCAAAATAATGCCAAAATACTAGCACTACTGTACAAGCAGGTCTGCTTTGTAGTTTTCTTTGTAGCTGAAATAACTTCAGTCATTGTTTATAAATATTTCATACAATCTCAGTTCAGCATTTCAGTCACCTTATGTTTTCCTAAAATGGCAAAATACAAAAGACAGCAGAGCAAAGATGATGAAAATGTGAAGGAAGCAGAAGTAAGAGTTGCAGAGCTGTAAATTTCATTATTTACCTCTTGATACTGTTCCTTGCCTTCACTAACTCGTCATATTTTCTGTAAATGTGTGTTCCTCCAATCACTTGAGGACTGTTTCAGCACTTCTTTTCCCAGACAGAAATGAGTTTTGTTGCTTTCCTAGTGATTGTGGAGTCTGACTTTGCAAAATATATGGGGAAGTTTGAAGATTTTGTTCAAGGAAGTATTGGAACGTCATTTGTGAAGATCAGCTTGGGAGCTGGAGGGAAGGGCTATGTGGAAAACCAGTCCTCATTTGGAAACCTGAGGAAGCAGGAGATTGACTTGCAGCAGCTTATGAAAGATGTCAAGGACAGGTATGTTTCTAATGTGGGCATTGTAATGGCCAGAAAAGACTACTGAGCTGAAAAGGTTTGGGCCAGCTGCARTCACTGAACAATTGATTTTGTAGTGTTGCCACAGTTTGAAAATTATTTTTATTGTAAGCTCTCATATTCAGGTGATAAATCACATATACAAAAATGAAATTTTCCATATTTTAAAATCGTGATAGTTAGACTTTTCCCTTTTGTGTTTTAAAAACATCTCTATGTAATTTCATCATATGTTTTTGCATTAATTACCACCTGGGACAAGAGCCAAATGCTCCCTTCTTTGGGAGACTGTACTGAGGTAACAATCTGGAAAAAAAATGGGTTAATTCTCCATGCTACTGGGGCAAATGCTATGGTAATTGAATTCAGAACTGCTAATGTTCTTGTAAGCAGGGTTTGTAATTTCGTGTGTGTGAGGGACTGTGCTAGAAAATTTGATTATTTGAAGTTGAAGGAATAGCAAAGGTGAGCAAGCATGGTCAAGGCATGTTCTACTAGATGAACAAAATACAGATATATTGCTTCCTGTTAGAAGGGAAGCATATTCTTTATTTTACAAGATATGCAACACTTCCTCACTTCCTGTCCTACTCTGAAATCAGATTTATTTAATGTTGCAATAAGGGAGGCATGGACAAAGCCTGTTTGGCAACCAGCTGACAAGTCAGGGGTCTACTCTCTGTTGCAGGTCCTGACTCCTGAGAGATGAGGGTGGTTGGTTTGTGACAGCATTGTGCTCTAGATCTGTAGTAGGGGGTGTAATGAATTTTAATAGCCTTTGCTGATGCTCTAAAGATGATGGGTTTTTTCTGTCAGTGCAGAACTTGTCAGATGCAGTGTAAATTTGCTTTAGATACACTGAAGTTCTAGAAATAATCAATTCTCCATTTTCATGGGAACAAATGGCTGGTGTTCTTTTTATTATGAGCATTGATAAGTCAACAAATTTATTCTAATAAGGCACCTTGCTCTCTTGRTACTAAATGCCTTATTAAAAGCAGAAAATACTGGGCTAAATGTGTGTACCAAGCCTGTAAAATTAATGTGCATGTAGGATCAGGAGAATAATGTCAGCCAAGATTTAGAATCTTGTTTCCTGCACTAGATAGAGTCCTATGGAGAAACAAACTAGAGTAACTGATTTAGATCAGTAAGCTTTGACTTGAAGTTACCTACTCTGTTCACACAGAATCCTCCCACAGCAAATCAGCATGCTGTGGGGTTATAATCCTGTATGTAACTAAATACTTAGAAATATGTTACCTTCTTTTGAGTGTTGAAAATCAGTAGCTCTACACCATTCTATATGTAACTATAAATAAAGTTGATGTGTCACTTAATGCAAGGAACTAGTCCTTAGTTCATAGAAAAGATGCTCATAGCTTATTAAAGCTTATGATGCACAGTGTATAATTGATACTGAGTTTGCCTTCTGCCAGGTCACTGAAACTGATGAGGGTAGCAGAATTTTTATTTTTTTTTTCTCCAGCATAATGCGGTGGCTCAGTGGAAATTGTGGCAATGCCTTATAGATGAAATTCCACTTACTCATTCATAAATATTCTATGATTTATGATTGATTGTGTCCAAGCTTCAAGCTTTCATCTTGTTCATGAGTATTGTGTGGAATTCAGGAGTGCTGATGCCTACAAGTTAGTGATTTTTGGATGCAAAGCGTTATGGTGCTTAAGAAGATGTTTACCTGTCAGTCCGTGTGAAATGAGAGTCAGGAAAGTGTTCTTGATGTCATTTAATGACATGTGGTGCTTGTGCTTGTTTGATCAGTCTTTGCTTCATTTATTATTTCTACATATATAACCTAATTAAGCTGCATTTTAAAAATGTTCTTATATTAGGCTGATTATGTCAAAGTTACAGATAAAGAGCAGAAAACTCTAGAAAGTCAAAGCTGATATGCCTTTTAAACTAAGTCATGTGAGTCTTCAGAGTTCAGCAAGCTGAAAGTTCTCAGTGGCAGCAAATCGGTTTCCTGTCACTTCGTAGGTGAACCTTCTGAAGGAGAATCCTACTGATCTTTTAATTAGATTCCAAGTGCTGCACTGGCTCCTTTTTCTGAAAAGGAGTGACAGCTGAAGGATGTGGGATGAGATCGTTCCTGGTTTGCAGAAGCAATGACATTGTAAGTGCAGAACACACTTATTAACATAATGTGCAATACTAAAATGAAGTTACATTATAGTTTTAGGTATACAAACTTGGCATATTTCACTTTACATTATCCTGCTTTTGTATTCCATAGTGCTTGTTAGTCCACAAAGTGCTGTAACATACTGATTTGAGGTCAGTCCTGTGCCTGTAACTCACTTGGATTGCTATGGATTTAAGAGTATATTCCATCTTCTGTTTTAAGGCTTTCAATACTGTGTGCCATAAGATCTTTACAGAGAGGTTGTTGAAGTATGGGCTGGATGAGCAGACAGTAAGATGGATTGAAAACTGTTTGAATGGCTGGACCCAGAGAGTATTGATCAGTGACAAGTCTAGTTGGAGGCCAGTGACTGTGTACCCCAGGGGACAACACTGGGTCCAGTCCTGTTGAACATCTTCATTAATTACCTGGGTGATGGGGTTGATGGGTGTACCCTCAGCAATTTGCTGATGACACAAAGCTGGGAGGAGTGGCTGATACACCTAGAGGGTCGTGCTGCCATCCACAGGGACCTGGACAGGCTGGTCTAGTGGGAATCTCGTGCAGTTCAACAAAGGAAAGTGCAAATTTCTGCACGTGGAACAATCCCAGGCACCAGTACATGCTGGGGACTGACCAGTTGGAAAGCAGCTTTGCAGAAGAGAACCTGATGGGCCACCAAGTTGGATGTGAGCCAGTAATGTGCTCCTGCTGCAAAGAAGGCCAATGGTATCCTGGACTGCATGAGGAGGAGTATTGCCAGGAGGTTGGGAGGGGTGATCCTTCCCCTCTGCTGAGCACTGGCGAGGCCAAACCTGAAGTGCTGTGTACAGTTTCCTGCTACAAGGGAGAGATGGACATACTGGAGAGAGTCCAGTGAAGTGCCACTGTGATGATGAAACAACTGGAGCCCCTCACATTTGCGGAAGAGCTGAGAGAGATGGGGCTGCTTACCTTGGGGGAGAGAAGGCTTGGTGGGATCTTGTTAGTGTGTATAAATACCTGAAGGACAGATGCAAAGAGGACAGAGTCAGGCTCTTTTCAGTGGTGCCCAGAGACAGAGCAGGAAGCAATAGGCACAATCTGAAATACAGAAGGCTCTGCCTGAACACCAGGAAACACTTTTTCACTGTGAGGGTGATGAGCACTGGCACAGGTTGCTCGGGGAGGCTGTGAAGTTCCCCTCCTTGGAGATACGATCCTAGGCAGACTGCTCTAGGTGGCTCTGCTTAAGCAGGGAGGTTAGACCAGATGACTGTCCAACCTCAAGCATTCTGTCTTCTTCCCTCCAGTGAAAAAGATTATGAGGAGATTATAATCTCTATACTTCTCACAGATTAACAAATTTGCTTGTTTGTTTTTACCATTTCACTGAAAGTCATGGGAGGTGATTGAAAGAGAAGTTCTGAGAGGACAGTGGTAGCAGTCAATCAGTTCCCATCAGCTGCAGAAAAAAATTGCCTGTCACGCTTCCATCATTTCATGTGAATGATTCCTAACTCTATGATTAGCATATTAGGAGAACAGTGTAAGTGTTTTTAGCAGCATCTTCTGACATGGTTGAAAGATACTTTTATACTATTGCATATTGCACTTCAGTTGAATCAGTGAAAGTGCATTTTATTGTCCATACTGAGACAAAAATAAATGTCTGTTCTTAATATGAGTACAGTGGAAATTCAGACCATTTTGCTATTTATTGTTTAAAACTCCTTGAGCCTTTATGAGTATGGTGAGAAAACCATTCCGTTTTCTACCTAAGTTGGTACATGAGGTAATACAACGTTACAAAATGTTGTGAGACAGGATTGAATAAAAACAATTGTGTGTGCCTGTGATCTAAAAAATAAGGAGGATGCCACATAGAAAATAGAGAAACTACTTGTCACTTGCAGTCTGAGAAGTCTCTGGTATTCTTGGGGAAGATGTTCTGTGAAGTACATGTCAGGTTATTCTGTAGGGAAAATAGTGAAATGCTGTCAATAAGCTGACTATTGCAGATGCTTTGTTCTGTAAAAAGTAGGTCAGAGGTTATATTTGAAATGGATTAACAAAAGAAATATTATACAGCTGTGCTTGGTGGAAAATGGCAGAGTTAGGTCTCATGGATTTTACTCCCTGGCACTCATCTGTAGGTCTCTATTAGAGCAGGAACAAAGCTGGGTAAAGGCTCTCACTGTGCAACAAGCAGTATTTTTATGGAAGACATCAGACTATTGCACATTATAAATGAAGTGGAGAAGAGGCTGTGAGCTTGGGCTACCCGTGTGTCTACAGCTGGGAGAGGAGGTGTGTTGAGGTAACATTGCACAGTGCAGGACTGAAAAGGTTTTTTGCTCGTGGAGTAGTCAAAATCTGTGCAGGCAGACAGCAGTGCTGCTTTCAGTGTGAGGATGGAGAGTACGCACAGCAATAACCATTCTTCTTGGTATTTGTAGGAAATTGGCAAGCACCTTGCTTTGAGGATTTGTGGGGTGGGTTAGTGAGAAGATTAGACAGGATTTGATGGAAAACAGTCCTAAGGCCTCTCCTTTGCGSACAGTTAGGTCAAATTCTCTGCCTAAAGGAAAGACCCTCAGTCTCAGCAGTGGGGTTTAGGCCAGGCTCCTGCTCTCTGCTTTAACTGTGAGAGCCTGCTGTATCTTGCCAGATGTTGTCTGTTTTCTCGTCTTCATTTGGTTTCTGCCTTTCTGCTGCCTTTTCTGCCTCCATTCTGCAGCAAACTGCCTTTGTGCCTCTGTTGTCCACTGCTTTCCTAATGCGAGAAGAAAAATGTTAAATGAAGGTGAAGGAAGTCTTTGCTTTATAGAGAGTAGAAGGGTTTAATCTAGTCAAATGTGGAGTGAAACCAAAACTGGAAGAAATTATTTTATGCACGCTTCACCTATAGAGCTTCCAGCACAGTAAATCATTGACCTCAGGAAGGTTATTTAAGCATAACCATCAACTAAAACCCTGTAATTCATATCTTTTAAATAATTTTTATTTATACAGGCTTATACTCTGTATGTTGATAATGGAACTTCGTAAACCAGCATCTCGTTGTGCTTTATACAGTGTTACTTTTGAGTACTTCAGCTCAGCTCCTCTGGGTGGGATGGGGTATGGTGATGTAGTGCAAGTGGCACAAGGTTGGTGGGTGCTCTTGTACAGCAGAGAGTGAAAGAGACAGTAAGAGCCATAGTTGTAGAACAGAAGTATAAGCTCTGAAACATGACCTGTAAAATAAAAAAATGCAATGCAATTCATGTGCCTGCATGCATGTATTCTCAGGGATTTAACTCAGCCATCTTGTGTTACTTAGATATTTTCATAATATTCAGGGTGTTACGCTGGCGAGTAAGTTCAGCTCTCGCAAAAATACAGTCACAGATTCAGTGGCCATAGCCCTGCAATACTTGAAGCCCTGCTCTGATTGTCARACTTTAACCCTGTTATGTTTTGCTCTTGATGAGTGTTTTCAATGATAATTTTGGTAAGCTGGGTACTTGCTTATCTCGTGTCGTCTTCTGTTTGAGTTGCTGAGGAGAGCAGAATATTTTGTCTTCAACAGGTTGTTCCCCAGTAATAACTCATGATGTGCCCACACACAACCCTAGAGTTCTGTTTTACGATAGGAAGTTCAGTGCCAGAATTCTAGAGGAAACCATTTAACTGTGCTGTCCTAGAAGAAAAGGTGTTTGTAGCTGTGGGTATTTGTAAGGGTATGTTTGAAAGCTCTGAATTTGGTGCTTACTAAGCTTACTGGGCAGAGGAGAACATTTCTGCTGGCTTTACAACTGGACATGTCCCACTTAAGTCATTTGAACCTTGGGGCTGAGGCAGTGGCTGTCTCTGCCATTCATGTCCCCTCTGGACAGGGGACCCCAGGTCACCTCTGGGCACTGCATGGGGAGTGCTGCTGGAGCAGGTAGCTCTGTGCCCCCAGTACTGCAGCAGCTCCTCCAGCACTGCCTCCAGGATTTGTTCACTCTTTGCAAGTTAACCTATATCTTCTGACTCTTCTGCTTTGCCACTCTGCTGCTACTTCTGCATCTGGACCTCAAAGCTAGGAGCGTGACAGGGTCTGAGCCAGTCCTGCCTCGGGCAGAATACTGTAGAAGCAGATGGAAGAGAAAGTCTCTTGAATTATTTTGGTAATTCATTTACATAGGGTTAGGTCACATTCTATATGCTACTTCAAATAACGCTCATTCAAAAATAGCAAATCTGTATTTATATGTATTTTTCTACCTGTGATTGTTTGAAGGGTTTTTTTCCTCTAAATTTTGGGGATACTCAGCAAGTTTGTCATCCTCTAAAACAGTAAAAAAATACACATGAAAGCAAATGACAAATTGCTTTTGTGCTTCTTCATTGTATTTTTTCTCCTGTGGCTTCGTCAGTCAGATGTTAAAATTTCAAGTTCTTAGTGCATTAATTTGTATTTTCAAGATGCTTAGCACACCACTTTAGAAACATAAATAATTATTGTGAAGTATATGAGAGGCTTGATAGACTGTAACTAATGGCTCTGGTTTGGCAGACACTTCTGAGAGCAGTGATGTTTGTGATTGCTTGACATTTCTTCAATTTTTGCTTAATCCAAAGGTTCATTGCATTCCAAGTATAAAGCATGGCTTTGCACCAAAAGAAAAAGAGTTATATTAATAATCTCAGGAATGTTTGGGGGTGCTTTTCTAGTGGCTGCTGCATTGCTTCAGAGGTATTTTCTTTCTCTTGTTCAAACAATCAACTTTAAGGTTTTCAGACAGTTCATTCCAACTGATTGAACTTTCATATAAGCATGTAACTCTCCAAAGATCAAAAATTGCCTGAGGATATTTTTAATTCAATAAAAACCCAAGCTGACTTCAGACTTATACAGACTGCATAAATTCAAAACTCCAGAATCTAATAAATCTAAAACTTTTTAATTAAAAGTGGAGATATCTCGATTTAAATGAATTGGAGTCAGACATGTCTTTCTGTCACATTTTTGGGGAATTGCCATTTAGCTCCATGAATAGTCATTTACAGTAAAAGGGAGGAGAAAAGACTGAATAATTTGAGCCAGGGATAGCAATCCTTTAATCTTCCAACAGTTTTGCTAGACTTACCTGTTCATAAAAAGTATAACATCTCGTGTGAGGACCTCCAGTGAGTATTYTGCAAAAGTTATAATATAACTGACACAGTTTAATCAATTAAATACAATTAAGAAGTTGCTTTAACTGTTAAGAGAAAATCTGTTAACACCCCTGTGCTGGTTTGACTGTAAACCAGCAGGGGAAATCAACCCCACACAAATACCTCGAGAGAGATTTAGGTCAAAATTACGATTTTAATAGAAAGGTTAAAATAAATGCAGGAATACAGAAACATCAGCTAAACCGACGGAGTCACGGTACAACCTGGCAATGTTTACAGTCCTGTTGAAGCTCTGGAACTCTGGTTGTCCAGTGGTTGCAGTGCCGTTGAAAGCAGTAGTCCTGTAGAAAGGCCTGGTCCTCTGGGAATCCAGTGGTCTGAGTGTCCAGTGGTGGTCTCTCTCCATCCCCGAGCCTGTTTTATGTGGTGTTTCTTAGCTGGTTCCTCTCCCAGGGGTGGGGATTTGTACAATGGAAGGGGATGTTTCTGATATTCTGTTTGTAGGGGTTTACCCGGTTCGGTAATGGGCCATTAGCAGAGATAATCCACTCAGGATGGGTGGTGCTTGCTGCTTCTGGGGGAAGTTATCACAGTTGAGATAAGAAGTACTACCCCGACTCACATGATCTGCCCCTCCTCAAGGGCCAGGTGTGTAATCAGCTAACTGTGAACCACCCAGTTTATCAAGGAATTATGTGGGTGGTGATAGAATACATCCTTTTTGGGTTAAGCCAGGACAACCCCAAAACACAAGGTGGATTTTGTAATATTTTCTTAGGAAATAAACCTCTTGTATTGTTTTTGGGAGTTTCCTTTCAGTCTTCCGCTCGTTCTAAGAAAAACCTGATATTAGAACTATTTCCAGCAGCATCTAAACAGATGCTGAATTATGCTGTGGAGTAGGGGTGGCTTGTTAAATTGGAGCCTGGACTAGAGATTTGAGGTCCTTCCCACAGTTAGTTTTTCTTTTGACTGTGATTTTAAACTTTAAATTTTAAATTTTAAGTCTATACTGATGATTAACACAGGACTTTGTAGCAGGTGGGTTTTTTCAGTAATCTCTAGTCTCAAAATCCATGGAATCTTCTGTGTTTTCTCATTCAGCCCTTCAAAGTACTTGGTCAGTGCTGGTCTCACTCAGCCCGTTCGGGGTTTAAGTGAACACCAAAACGGATCCATAGCAAGCAGTGAGGCTTGGCATTGAGGCATTGCTCTCTTAGTGTCCCTAGCCAGCATCTCCTGCCGTGGCCATGTTAATGTCAGTGTGATTTCACAGTAGGAGAGGATTCAGTCCAGTGTCCATGAACCTGGCTGGTTGTTTTTGTAGTACCCTGGAAGCTTAAAGTTGCCATTAGTTCTCTCTTACTTCTTTTTTTGCTTTGAAAGTAACTGGACAACTGCCATTTGTGCTCAGAGCAGGGAATCAGGAATTCATTAGGTATGTGAGGACTTACTGTGGAATACAGATATTTACTGCTGCCAAATAACAAAAAAGGACATCGTAATTTTAAGGACACTCATACAGAAACCATTGTCATTTTTACAGTAAAAGCTTCTTCAAGCAATTAAGAAAATGTTTTTTTCACAAGTCTAGTATTGCTAATGGTGTATTTTCTCTTTCAGAACAATAGATCTAAACAGTAGTTTACTACAACAAGTAATAGAAAGAAAACGTGAAGTGCTGTGCATCTTGAGAGAAAAGATAATAACAACTCAGAGGTGTACGATATCTGAACACATCCAGACAGAAGAGAAAGTCAGTAGTGTGATGGGCTGCACTGCACAAACAATAAAGGTAAAGGCTATTAAAAATCTGCAAGGAGGAGAACATTTGCAGATTATCTGAGAAGAARTTATGTTTTGTCCAAATGGACTTCAGAGTATTTTTTGTGCTTTCTTTACATGCTGAACAAACTGCACTGCTTGGTTGTGAAACTTCAGTATGGTAAAATGTTTTTTCCATTGCGTTTTTGGCAAAAGATGTCATCTTTTGGTATGAGCCTGGAATGTAGTTTTCATCAATACTATCAAATTGTGATTCCATTTCTGTGTAGATTCCTGCCTACAGCAGAACATAAAGCAAACATAAAACAATTCATTGAAAGTTGAATAGCAAAATGTATTGCTGAATCAAATTTATTTGAAAAGCCAAGTAATCATTCATCACAAATGGTTGCAGTGTCTACTGAGTTTTCATATATTGGGAAGCTATTTGTTTTCGATCATGGGAGTAAAGATTAACTGCATTATGAGGCTATCTGGAAAATTGCTTATGAATTGAAAAGGAATTAGCAAAGTCAAAACATACTCATTCATTGCAAGTTTCTTTTTAAAGCTGGAGATTAATCACTTCTGTGACACTGGGTGTCTCCAGTTGCAGAAATCTGGGAGTTGCAGTATAACAGCCCTCTTTGCAAGTGCCACCTTCCTGGTACCAGTCTCCAGCTGGGCAGATAGAATTGGGCAAGGCAGGATACTGAAGTGGGTGCCCTTTTCCTAGTGACATGGTGCTTCATGTGTGGCACAAGCTGCACCTGGAGTTCAACTTTGTGCTAGGACAGGGTAGCTAAGAGTGTGCGAGCTGCTCTTGGCATTGTGCTTCTACCTTGCTCTTCATCTAGTTCCTTTCATAGATGTCGGATGTAATGTGTGCTTTAGTGAGACATCACAGAGAATAAAGCACATTCTTGCTCTGTGTTTTTCACCTTAATTATGTGTTTAAGCTATACAATAACTGAATCAGATAAATGGTGAATAAGTCTGTCTTGTAGGTTTCAGTAAGTGAAAATGGAAATCTGATGAAGGATTCTAGTGTGGTCCTTGAAATTCCTCCTTCGACCACTATTGCCTACGGTGTAATTGAACTGTTTGTAAAGCACAATGGCCAGTTTGGTAAGTGAAAAGCTCATACAAAGCTGTTTGTCAGATAATGATTTTTATGTTTCCCTGTGCATGAAGGTGATTATGTTGTATGGTCTCCTTTGCCTTGATAGTTATTTGTGCTAGAAATGCTGATTTAGTAATTTTAAAACTTTGATTTAGTAATGCTTTTCCACTTGCTTGAATACACTGTAAACTCAGAATAACTTTGGTTTCAGGGAGCCAGTGGAGGTCATGTAGTTCGAGCCCCAGCTCAGAGCAGGACCAACTTTTGAGCTTTGATCTAAGTTCAGAGTTAGATCAGATTGCTTGTATCCTTGTCTGTTCTAAAGTTTTGATTATCTCCAGAGATTTCATCACTCCTCTTTGGCAGCCTGTTACCATGTTTGACCACCATGGTGGTGAACTTTTTTTTTCCTTAATATCTAATGAGAATTTCCCTTTCTTTAATTTATGTCTTGTGCCTTTTGTCCTGTCATCATACAGAAGAGTCTGCATCTGTCTTCTCTTCATGCTTCTCCTCGGTAGTTGTAGATGGCAGTAAGGTTCTCTCTTGGCAGTGCTTTCTCCAGACTGGACAAACCCAGCCTCTCCTCACATGTGATGTTCACCCAGCAATCTTGGTGGCTGTTTGCTAGATTGCCCCAGTCTGTGAATGTGGGGCTTGTATTCAGGCGTCCAAAACTGGACACAACACTCTGATTGCAGCTCCCCAAATTGAAAATTCAGTTCCATCARTCCACCAGATACACTCTTGTCAGTGCAGCCCAGTATGCAGCAAACTTCAATAACTGCAAGGCCATGCTGCTGATCCTCTAGGATTTGTTGTCCAGGTGTTTTTATGCAATTTTGCTTCCAGCCAGCTGGCCCTCGGCCSGGGCTGCTCCCTTCACCTGTTGCAGAGAATGACCTGAATGTAAATCAACTGTCAACCAGGAATGTTTAGACAACAGTCGTATTAAGAAAAGAATCATTCATACAGGACTGGAATTTAAACTTTTCTACCTTACACTTTCGTTTAAAGATTGCCCTCAGAGTGGCTGCAGAAATGCCYTTGTCATGTTTTCTGGTCATGCTTTACTTATGTCAGGTCAAATATTTTTCAGGTTAAAAAAAAATGTTGAAATTGGCTTTGGGGGGAGTTGTAACTCTGCTCTGCACAATCACTTGAGTTTTGCTTTCTTGTCTATCCTCATTTAAACTCTCTGACCTAAAGGAGGTTTCAGGGGATGTTATGCAAGAAGGAATAAAATCAGATAGGCAGAGCTGGAAGTTGGGGAGGACTGACATGGAGAGAAACAGGAGATACGTTGAAGAAATAATTGGAGTACAGTTGAGATTTGAATCCAGGATGCACTTTATTTGGAGGAGAAATGCAGAAGATAAGTCTCTATCGTACTCCTGATATTAAGGAAGTCCGTMGGCTCAGGAATAGAAGTAAATATTATGTAACCTATAAAAAGTTTCTGAAAAGTGAAATTGCTCTGACGTAGACTGAACACAGAGATAATAGCAGGGGCCGTTGATGTCACAGTTATAATAGAACTGTAATTCAGAGTAATGAGGTGCAATTAAGGCTATCTGACTACATAGGTATATAGCTGATAGCCTACTTAGGTGATTTCTAGATGAAATTATGATGTCCTTCTAGCTGATAATACATGGGTCTTGTTAATGATCTGTATTTCTCTGCTCTTTTTCCACTCCTTTTTTCCATATGAGATGTTAACATCTTTCAAGCTTCAAAACCAGCACAGCTTGTTTAATATTTTATCTTTAACAACCCATGTCTTGCCTCTTTTCTTTTTTAATTTGTGCTATTTTCCCTTTCCTGAGTGTCATTGAGAAGGTAAAGGCGAGGAGCTAACAACAAAATTAGGGATTTGCCAGCAAGAGTAAATATGGTGGAGCCTAAACCTCAACTTGTTAATGTCTGAGCAGCAGGGATCAGTGTCTGTTTATAGAAATAGAAATAGCCTTTGAAGTTAAATCCAGGGACTAATGTAGTCCTTTCTCATAAGACTGAAAGTGACCAGTAGCAGGTGTAACCTAATGGGATTCTCTTCACAGATAATTTCAGAATAAGATGCATGTAAGCTTTTTATTGTTTCTTTTTCTTTGCCACTGAAAAGTGCTTGAGTTATTCTGTTAGAAAGAATGGTGTATAAATTTTCTTTTAAATGGTCTGGCTAATGTGACTAGACAGATTTGGATATTTCTATAAATAAAGAAAATAAAAAAAAAAGATCTAATCCTTTTCTGATCCATTTACCATAGTGCTTTCCTGTAATCATTCTGTTTGATTTCTACAGGCGAATTTTCCACTACATGTAACAGCTGTTTCTGCTAAAGGTTTTGCAGTTTTGTGTCTGTAAAGTTGCACTGAAATTCCTCTTGTTCTTGCTTTACAAAACAGAATATAATAGCATCCAGCTGATTTGTGCTGTTCATTGCTATATATGTGTGGCTTGCTTTCTCTTAAATGTCTGTAAATTAAACAGTCCTAATATTTTCCACTTTTCCACACAAAGGAGTCTCTTTGATTGTTTTCATTGATCATCTCTGGTTTTCTTACGTTTTTGTTATTGTTTCTGAATAACTAACTAATAACTAGCAATTTTGTTATGGTTTCTTGCTGCACTGTTGGAGGTTTGTCATCAATGAATGTAATAGAATTCAATACAGAATTAATTAACAGTCCTGTTAATACAGAATTTTGTGTCTTGTGTTCTCCTGTGAATCGAGTCCTATTACAGGATTTAACAACATCATCTGAAAAGTTTGATTTCCCTTATTAGCATCATTCCACCTCAGGAGGAGAGGCAGTTYATTAGCACTTCCCCTCAGGGTTTGTGTGAAAGCCTTGTTGTTATCATGACAGTAACGCGAGTGAGTTGGCCTTGTGGTGCCTCAGCTGCTGTCCAGAGTCTTGTTGTTTTGGGAAGTTCTTAGCTTGTGTTAATCACTTTCTTCTCCACTGTAGCTCACTTTTCTCTGTGAAGGGTTATGCAAGCATAAAGGTCTGTCGTCTTTCTTTACGGCAGGGATTTCTTTGTCTGCTTTCCTTTTGAAAAAGCTTTTTGCTGATGGAGTGCTCTCCATGCTTTCTCATCTGCTTTGAATGTCCTTAATTTAGTGAGACAGACTCTTACAACTGCAGAAAGGTTATATTTAGGTTTTGTGCCTGGTACATGTGAGCCCTGTGCTTGATTAGTTACATTTTTTCCCTTTGCTGTCAGGTATTACTTTAAAATTGAGTTTCTCTTTCTAGTCTGCCTATGTTCTCCTCAGACCTGCTGCAGAGTGCCAGGGGTGCAGATTCAAATCTTGCATTTGAGCCAATAAAAGATGATCAGAATATGCATAGGTGTTTGATTATATTCTGCATCTTTGGGGCACAGTGTTGGACACATCAGCACAGAACTTGATACTCCAGATTTCTCAGCATAACTCTTACAAAGGCTCCCTGTACCTTCCAGGAGGCCCTTCATCAATCTAGGGGCACTGTAGTGGCAGGACAAGGACAGTCCTGTTTGGGTGAGGCTGGCCAGTGCTTGTCCTGAAGACAAGGAAGAAAGGGTAATCCAGCCTGGGTGTGTTATTTCCTCCATGAAGTTACTGAAAAGAGACAGTATATTGCAGAGTGATTCTGTTAGGGAACACCCCGGGTGACATCCTTTAGAGACTCTCAAAAGCCCCGTATTTTCCACTCATCTGGGGAACTTGAGGACAGACCTGTGGCTTGGCTGAGAAAGAGGAGCCTGTCAGTGCCATGACCAAAACGAGCTCTGTGAAGGACTCTCAAGAGTTCTTAAGAATCTCAGAGAGTGCTTTCATGTGTCTCCTTCATGAGTGGGTCCTGGCACCTGCATTACAGCACATCTCTTAGTGGGTAGAAAACATACAGACTGGGGAATGAGATGCTGGAGAGCAGCGCTGTGGAAAGGGACCTGAGGATCCTGGTCAGTGCCAAATTGAATATGAGTCAGCAGTGCCCTGGCAGCCAGGAGGGCCAACTGTGTCCTGGGGTACATCAAGCACAGCATCACCAGCCGGGCAAGGGAGGGGATTGTCCCACTCTGCTCTGCACTGAGGCGGCCTCACCTTGGGTCCTGTATGCAGGTCTGGGTGCCACGATATAAAAAAGACATTAAACTATTAGAGAGCACCCAAAGGAGGGCAATGAAGATGGTGAAGGGCCTTGAGGGGAAGTCATATGAGGAGTGACTGAGGTCACTTGGTCTGTTCAGCCTGGAGGAGATGAGGCTCTGGGGAGACGTCATTGCAATTACAGCTTCCTTGTGAGGGGAAGAGGAGGGGCGGGCACTGATCTCTTCTCTGTAGACAGGACCCAAGGGAATGCCCTGAAGTTGTGTCAGGGGAGGTTTAGGCTGGATATTAGGAAAGGGTTCTTCAGCCAGAGGGTGGTTGGGCACTGGGAAAGGCTCCCCTGGGAAGTGTTCACAGCATCAGCCTGACAGAGTTCAAGAAGTGTTTGGACAATGCTSTCAGGCACATGGTGTGACTCTTGGGGATGGTGCTGTTCAGGGCCAGGAGTTGGACTTCATGATCCTTGAGGGCCGCTGCCAACTCAGCGTATTCTGTGATTCTGTGAAAACATGAATTCCTACCTGCACCTCCTGTATGCAGCGTTCCAATTTACGGTGTCGGAGAGAAGTTTCCGTGTTATTTGCTGTCTACATTACTTTAGTTCACGGGAGCTGGTGTCACATTTTGTAGGCAGCAGCTGCACCCCAGGTCTTCTGTCTGTACTCACAGTACCAAACACCAGGGCTGCAGGAAGGCTCAATAATACACATGCACAGCAACTGCTGGCATTCTTTCTGTCTGGAAGAGACGAGAAATGGAGAAATCACATGCGAGAACACTAAAAAAACAAGCTATCATCTCATTCAGTAATTGCTTGTGTATTTTATTAATTATTGGTTTTGATTGAATTTCTAATTACAGAGTTCTGTCTGCTAGATGAACAGCAAGGAGGTTTTGAAAAAGAAAGCACAGAAGGCTCAACTTTTCCACATTCAGTTCAATTCAGAGATGGTTCATTCCTCTATCAGCCAGATGCTGTTGATAACAAGATGTACTCTGGGGCTAAAAACCTTGTTCCCAGTGATGCTTCTATAAGTGTATTGAAACAAGGTATTACCAGAAATGTTTTACATGATTATATTACAGTGAATTAAGCAATCTGATAGGCAGAAATAATCTGGTACAATAGTAAGTAAGAAATCTTGTTAGTTCATTTTAATGGCCCTTATCAGGAATTCTTGGGGGAATGCACTGAACATAAAAAATTATTTCTGCAATAGGTTTATGCAGTGGACTCTTCCCTACGAACATTCTGAATCCATCTGTCATAAAAATGATCTTAAAAAGTCAGGTGATTATGACAGCTCTGTTACATTCCAGATAACCTCTGTAATGGYTATGCTTTCATTCAGAAAGGGTGACTGAAAATATTTTCTCATTATTTGAAAAATACTGTCAGTAAAGCTTCTGAGTTACAGGTTATTTTAAGTCTCAGAATTACAAAGACAACTCCCCTGCCTTCACTTAGCCTCCTTGTTTTCTGAGAAGTTTATAACTGACAAAATTAAAATGTGGTTTAAATGGAAGTTTGCAAATTGGTATAATGGCCCAGGTACAAGTTGTTTATTGTAGGAATATGGAAAGAAAGGGCAGGAGTGTTGCCAGAGGAATGAAAGAAGGGAAAACCAATCAAGGCTTCAGAACACACTTTACTTTTCATCAGTTCTTGGGAGAGTTCTTAACACCTGATTCTACTGATGAGTTATCACTTCTGTTGTCTCTAAATTTCACCCTTTGTTAATGGTTGTTCAAGAGACCATAGATAAAAAACACTTCCTTGTGAAAGGATGGTATGCCACTGTTCTGTTTTTTGTTTTAGCTTGACGTACCTTTGTGCTTTTCTTGCTTAGAAGACTCGGAAGTTTCTTTAGCTAATTTAATCTGTGCTGCCTCTTCAGAAAAAGAAACCCTAAAAAAATTGTTTCTCCTAAAGAATTTGAAAGTAGATTTCCTTTTCTGTTATTTGTATAGACAGGCATACGATTGCATCAGATACAAAAAATATCTGCCTGTGGCTGGGCTTTTTGTTTTCCCCCAGTGAAGTAACATTTTAGTTATAAAGGACATCTTTAAAGAGAGCATGTTTCTTGACTGGAGTGACATGAAGGAAAATTTCTTTTAAACAAAGTTGAGAACACTTGCATGCCCATATTTTTGTAATGTGGAAAAAAACATTCCAACTTTCCAGTTGGCATTATTGATTTGAAAACTTAATTTTTTTAGCAAAGTGGTAATGTGATGTCACAAAAGACTTAATTTCAATATCATAGTTGAATTGTGAGAAAATAAGTGCAAAGCAATCCCTTGTGCTTAATGAGTACTCTTCATTCTGCCATATAAATGAACATTC
Source organism: Amblyornis subalaris (assembly GCA_018881555.1). Classification (NCBI taxonomy): domain Eukaryota; kingdom Metazoa; phylum Chordata; class Aves; order Passeriformes; family Ptilonorhynchidae; genus Amblyornis; species Amblyornis subalaris. Next base: position 2,922,569 of record JACAXG010000061.1, on the reverse strand, counting down.
TCTGGAGATAAACTTTGAAGTGAGAAACTTAAGATGTAGATAATTGGTTAACATTAAAGTACTGACTTTTAAAAGATTAAAAATACTGTACACCAAATGTTGATTCTTGGTAGCTATTCTTCTTTCTTAATGTTTTCATCAAGGCTTCACTGGCTCCATAGGAAATATAATCAGATCTGTTCTAGCTTTGCATTTTAACTTGTGCTGATGGGAATCAGGATGTCAAGGTGTGGTGATAAAAGAGATAATGAAACACATAGCAAAAATGTTAACTGTTTTTACTGGCATTTGTGTAGAAATACTTAGTTTTACTTTCCACTGCTTTCTTGGGAAAGATCTGTCACGGTTGAAGACCCAGTTCCAGCCCTTTGTGAAGCTTCCGGAAGACAAGCAAAGAGCTTTATATAAAACCCTTTGTGAACTCTTGCTCCATGAAGAAATGGTGACTGCCCTGGGGGACATGGTAAGATGAAGAAACTTTGGCTTGCTTCCTAGAAGTAATTTCAGAATAGTGCTAGCATTCTCTTCTGCTTGAATTTTTCTCTTTTCAAGAAGTTTTGCTTATTCTTTTGCTTTCAGTTTGATGATATCTGCACAGGAGACAAGCCAGATCTGGAGGAGTTAAAACGTGAACAACAAAGAGACCTCCTGGACTTCTTGCAGCTCTTAGGGTGCAGTTTACAGGGTGAGCTGCTGTTGCAGAAATATCAGCCTCAGGATGAAGAACTTTTCTCAGCTGCTCACCTTATCATCAGTGCTATCTCTGGTATGTTAAAAAGCACCCTTTTTTTAAAATTTTATTTTCCTTTTAGAAGCTGCCTCCATGTTAAAGCATTTATGGCTCTCTTTGAGCAGTTGGTGAGCTGAGTGAACATAAATTGTTCTGTTCCCTTTTTATGAGTTTGGTATACTATGCTTAGCATTCCTGGCTGTGAATTAAATTCAGCCCTCAATCACTGACAGATTTTGCCTGTAAATTACACATTCCCCCAAGACTGCTCAACTCTGCTTCTGCTGAGTGTGAGCATTTGCAGTTTGGCAAGCTAATTTCTGTACTTATTGCATGCCAGAGTCCCTCCTGCTTAAATGCTGAGAATTACAAATTAGGTGTTGTCTCCTGTGTAACAGCATATATTGTTGAAGTGCAAACTAAATTTAGCAAAAATGAGTTTAACATAGAGACAGTGGTATTAGAGGGTTGTTTTGCAGCTGCTGAAACAGGAGATTAAACATAAATGCCAAACAAATGCCATCCTCACAAGCTAGTTGGCACCACAGTGTTAATTAAAAGCTACCTGCAAAGTCCAAGACAGACTTCCCTGGACATTTCTCTTCTCTCTTATATATAAAGAATTTCCTGCCATTAAGGTAACGAAGGGAAGTCCAGTGTAAATTGTGGCACTGTGCAGCAAAATGTCAGTGTACATCCGTATATGCAAAGGACCCAGGTGGGAGAGCTTAGCTCATTTGTGGAGACAGAAAAGAAATAGAAGACAGAAACCTGCTGATGTGGTAACACTTGTCAGATGCCATTAACAGCAGGGCGCAGTTAATTGAGTGTGTTGCATTATCACCTGACTTTGGACAGAAAGTCTGCTGCTAAAGTCCAGGCATAAGGGTAGCTGGATCAAGATTCAAAAGCTGTTTTATGCCTGTTGTTTCTGTTAGGAATTACAGCCTTTTTGTTACAGACTTGAAGGGCACCACAGGGATCAGTTAGTCCATCTCCCAGCCCCAAGGCAGTCTCTGCTATGCCATCCATCTCAAACTGGTTTGCAGAAGTTAGCATCTCATACAGATTTTGAGAGTGTAGGTCCTTGATTTATTCAAGGCCTAAGGCATTCATCCAGCCTGCAGACTCACAGTGAAACACTGCGGGGGTACTTGGGGAAGGAGAGAAGAATGGTGGGAGGAAATCCCCTTTTCTATTAGTGCCTTTTCTCAAGGGCAGAGATAGTCAGACCCTTTGCCCATCTCATTTCATTCTGCAGGCAGGAAAGGGCTGGATCAGCCTCTTCTAAACATGTAGCTGAGGAGAACCTGTTAGCTCCCTATTAAATCCCCTGTTCCAGCAGCCAGCCTGGCACAGGATTCACTGGAAACAATCTTTCCCTGTTAATGTTTCCTCCACAGAGCTGTCTGATGACACTCTTGCCTTGCTGCGTGCCTGCTGTGATCTTCAGGTTGTTCCAGCATTGTGTTGTTTGGTGAGTAATGGAAGTGGGACTGTGGCTTGTGGGCCCAGCAGCAGGAACGGCCRTGTCCTCAGCCATGTTTGTCCCCGGTAAGGGAGGAGATGTCAAGCGCCAGTGTAGATTTAGTGCTTAGCCAAGGTCAGAGTCTGACAGTGGCAAACGAAGCACGTCATTTACTGCGGGTGAATACCTAACTTTTGAACACTGCTGTGTTTGGGGAGATTTCATGGATTGTGAGCAAAAGAAAATTGTAACTTAAGCTCGAATTTTATTTTTCTAATAGTCTCACTGTTTTAAAGTCTCAGTAACAGTAATCACCTAATTTTGGGAAAGAGAAATTCCACTTTGATAGCAGCAGTGCTTGAGCCTTGGCAAACCTGAAGTCCCAAAACTCTGAGGCCATTTATTGAGACTGCTGAAGGAATGGTGCAGGGCATTAGAGTAATGGAGCACCTTTCCTATGAGGAAAGGGTAAGAGAATAGGGTTTGTTCAGCCTGGAGAAGAGAAGGCTTCGGGGTGACCTAATTGCAGTGTTCCAGTACCTGAAGGAAGCTTACGAAAAAGATGGAGAAAGACTTTTTACAAGAGCGTGTAGTGACAGAACAAGGAGGACTGGATTCAAACTGAAAGAGGGTGGTTTTAGATATTAGGAAGAAATTCTTTACGATGAGGATGGTGAGGCACTGGAACAGGTTGCTCAGAGTCTTTGTGGATGCCCCCTCCCTGGAAGTGCTTCAAGGTCAGGTTGGATGGGGCTTTGAGCAGCCTGGTCTAGTGAAAAGTGTCCCTGCCTATGGCAAGGGGATTGGAACTGGATGATGTTTTAAGGTCCCTTCCAACCCAAAACATTCTATGATTCTGTGATTTTTTGAGCCTTTGAAGGTCACTTACAAAAACAATAGTAAAATCCTTCATATATTTAAGGGCAAGGGGAGTGCTACTGTTTGCTCAGAGTGAGAATTAAAGTGTGATGTGCAGTGAGAGAAGGTGGGAACGACACAGTAGGAGAGATGTTTCTCCTTAAAGTGTGCCAATAGAGCTTTGGTTCTGGATCAGTATGTTGTACTTGTCAGGGCTAGTATTAAAGGGAATCTTGACCTTTTGCTGCTGCCTTGTAAGATCTCCAGTGGTTTTGTACGAAAGAACTGAGCTGTGCGATGGCAGGAACAGCACTGCTTGGAAAATGTTTTAATGTCTCTGTCTTTTGCTCTCTCATAAATACAGCCCAACGTCGCTTCAGCTGATGGCACTGTGGCACTGAGCAGTCCTTTGGTGGCCACTCTCGCTGACAGGGGAAGATTTGATGTCGTGCAAAGGTTGTTTGCTTCATCAAACATTCATCTGGAGATGACAGAGTCTTTTGTAAAAGCCGTAACTATGAAAGAACCGAGATTCTTCCCACTTGTTCTTTATGTTGCACTGTATGGATTTCATGCTTTAGGTGGCAATATATAGGAGCTGTACCGAGTATCCAATTTTTGCTCTAGCTTCTTGTTTCTTCTGTAGCTCTGTAGTGTTGGTGTGTTTGGGATAAGCAGTAGAGCCGCTCCGCTGGTACTTACGGCAGCACAGCCAGGGATTAGGGTGATCAGGGGACTCTGCAGTTTCAGTGGAAAATACATAAATAAGGGATGAAGGAAGGAATTAAAAAAGAGAAGCATGGAACAGAAATTGAACATAGCTGCTGTGGTAGGTGTCAGATCTGCAGGGCAGTAGAAGCCTGATTGCTTGCATTAATATGCACGGCAGAAAACAGCGAAGTGCAAACTGCTTTTTGTAAGCAAGCAAAGAAGCAGGTCATGGGAATCCAGGGTTCTGCAATGCAGCAACTGTTATGCTCCTTTAAGACTGGATGTGCAGAATGCCTTCACTCTGGAGCAGTTGGAATAGAGGGCTCTTAAAAAGGTACTTGATTAGGTTCTTATTAATTATTGTTTGGATCCTTTACAGATGTGAACTGCGCACTGCAGGAAATAAAAAAAACCTCTTTTTCAAAATCCACAATCACTTTAGGGATTTATGCCTTTGTACAGCATTTCTGTTTTCTAGTATGTTCTTACCTAGCAAGTTTCAGCTGTTCAAGTTGCATTCTGAACTTTGAGTTGTGGCAATGCCTTTGGGTGTGTGCATGTGAAGGGTCCCTGCTGCACACCACAAAAATGATCATTTTACCCATACTACATTTTAAGTGCCGGTATTTTGCTTGTTTCTTTGACTAACAGCAAAGCATTAGTAAAGCAMTGTGTGCTTGAACTATTTTGCCTGTTTTTTCATCATAATTTTTTGTAATCGTGGATGGAACAGAAGTGCAGCAGAGATCTCTGTAAACGTGGGCTTGGGAATATGATGTTCCAAGTAGGTGGAGTATCAGTGCTTGCAGATGAGACTGTGAGATGGCTGACAGACAAACAAGCAGGTACCTGTGTGGGGGTGATAAGCAAACCAGGCCCTGCAGCGTAGCTGGTGGGTGGGAGTTCTGCTCAGTTTACTGCTCTATCCCCACATGGCCTTGAGCAGATTGTCTAAGAAGCCTTTAAAAAGTCATGTCAGTTCAGCTTTCCCTGAGGACACGGACTTTGCAGCAAAGCACCATGGTGCCTTTCCAGTCCCTGAGAGCTCAGGATAGCTCTGCACGCTCTGCTGTGGGTGTTTCTGCATCTCATCTGTTAAATGAAGCTGATGGTGTTGCCTGAACCTTGTGCTGGTGTAGCAGGAAAGATCCTTAAGGAGGATGGAAACATGTAACTGCTGCTGGGAGTGATGTGTGTTTGTAAGTGGGAAAGTCTTTTGCCTATCACTACTCAAAATTGCCTCTGTACTTAATTTACCAAAACTTCTATTAAATGCTATGTCAAAACAATAGAATAACTTAAAACCTCATGCGTGTAATTTCCATTGTTTTTCTTTTGGAGATTCGTGTCATGCCCTTGGCCTTGAAAGGTGGTGTACACAGATGGCAAGTGGCTGTGTGAGCATCCAGTGGTGCCACCGTCCACGTGCTCTGATCTTCCTTGCAGAGCTTTGTTGTGAGCCTTGTGTGCATTACACTGGGCAACTGCTTTCAGGGTGTGCATGTTGTGTCACAGATGTAGGAGAGGAAACTTGTTTAAAGATGTGGAAAACGCCCCGACATGCTGGGTGTTCTATGGACACACCATTAAAAAAGAAAAGGCTTTGTTTGTTTCCTGCTGTTTTGGCTTCAGATATAATTAGACTTCAGTTGAGTGCACTGAACGGGCAGCCTCCACACAACAGGCGGGACACTGGAGCAGCTGCGTGGCCCCAGGGACCCGGCTTCCTGCTACTCCTGAGGATTGCTGGGGTCTCTTGGCTCCTCGCCTCATCTGCTGCCATGCTTTTAGGATTCATATGCATCTGGAGAAGCCATTGGTTGCACTTCGCTCTTGGCTTTGTCCTTGTAGGTGCTTTTTGCAGAGGGGTTTACCCGTTTTCCTCCATTTGGCAGCACTCCTGTGACCACAGCAGCACTCTAGACCAGCAGACAGGGTAGGATGGCCTTTTTAGAACTGTGTGAGCAGCACAGCTGGACAAAAACACTAAGGCAGGTTATATAATTTACAGGTTTTAAGGCAGGTTTTATCAGGTACATCATTTTCTCTCCAGTTGATTCTTCCATGCACTTGAAAACAGGATTCTTATGCACATTAATTTTAAAAGTAGCTCAGACTGGGGATATGAAAATCCAAGGGAGCAGCAGAAGCAGTATTATTTCTCAAGTAACTTCCATCCGTAAGCTAAGAGGATGGCCTCTTCAGGGACCCAGCCTAACAGCTCTTCAGAAGAGCTGGATGTGCAACCACTACATCGTAGACAAACCAGGGATTCCAGGATGGCCTCATATAGAAAATACTTTTTGAAGCTTAGATGAGGTCTTCCCTAGGAAAGGAGGTGGTAAAAGATCTGTAGGGTGCTTCAGAGGAGGCTGAAGCTTGTCTCATAAAAGGTTTGATTTCCCACCCTGACTTACCTCCCCAAAATACTGCTTCCCTTTGCATTCCCCAGGAGGAAGAATCCATACCTTTGCAATGCAGGAGGGCAGCAGCCTTTCAAAAAGCACATGCTACCTCCAGAGGCCACAGGCTCAGCCTTGCTGCCAGTAACCAGCACTTGCCTCCTTCCAGCTGCTCAGTCCCCAGCCCCCTGGGCTTTGTTCACTGGCTCATTGCAGTGCGGGCCCAGGAGAACGACTTCCTCAGTGCTGCAGTGCTGGCAAAATAAGGCACCCAGATTCAGCAGCGACGATATTCCCAGGGTGATTAAGAGCCTCCAGGGTCTCTCTGTACCTGGAATGGGGATTTGGCACATTCATGAACATTGAGATAAACAAGACCATCTGAAAAGCTGCTTTTCTGAACGTGGAGCACCAAGATGCAAAGATAAAAGGCAGATGCACAGACTGCTCCTTGATATGTTATGTGGCTAAAATTCAGAGTATGACCCAAAAAAATCAGAAAAAAGCCAATTACATTTTTTCAATATTAAATTTTTATTATATACAAAAATATTTTGTTGGGAATTAACAGAATTTCATCATTTGTACATTAACATTTTTATGTTTGGCTGTGTTTATTGTGAAAATATTAGCTGTGAAAAAGACAAGGGGGGGGGTCTTAGAAAACAAAGTCACAATTCAAAAATGTCTCACGTAGTAGCTGACTTTATAGTATGAAGTCACAATGCTAACAAGTCCCGTATCCTAGGCCTGCTCTACAGTACTGTAYTCAAACAATTAGGTACTAAATAATTTCCAGGTTCATATTAAAAAATTTAGCTAATAGTTAAGATTTTTTTTGTAGGAAGTTTTCAGCTGAAGAAACTATTTTTTTACAGGAGAGCAGTTTTGAAAGTTTTACAAATGTCAAATCCAGATTAATTTAATATACTGTAGAAATGGAAAAAAAAACCAAGAAAACAAAACAGAAAACCACGAGAGCTTACACCTGGCAAAACCAGTTGTGAGCAGAAGCAAGGTAAGGAAACACACGGTGACAGAGTTCTAATATACATTTAAACCCAAACACAATCAAGATCCTACAGTTCTTAGCCCAGTGTGGGGTGGGAGAGCAGCAAACTTTCTTCTGTTTTAAACCCCACAGAAGCAGTTCTCCTCCTTACACCACAGGGCACAAATGTTACAYACGGGCAACATATGACAGGGGGCTGGGGGCAGGGAAGGGATGCTCAACATGCATTTTCCTAGGGGAAAAATATATTTCAACAGTTATCTCCATATATAATTGTGTACAAGACCTAAACCAACAAAAATCAGTCCAAAACTTTTTGCCCAGAACTGTACAAAGCAGCACTGTTCATTTTGCTCTACACTGTGGATCGTGTGAGAGGGCAGGTGTAATGGAGAAGGTACTCACATTTTTGGAAGAGGCTCTGCTGTATTCAGGTAAATGTTAGCTACTTGTAGAGTAACACTTGGCTCAGCCACAAGGACAGCCACAATTGCATGGAGAAGCATTAGCATGGAGCTAGTGATGTAAAAGGGAAAAGGCTAAATGGGAGAAAGTGTTTCCAGGACTATTATTAACTGTGTTACCCGACCACTGTCCTAGCAGCAAAAGGAACTCCATACCCAATGAGCTTAAGAAACGGTTCCGAATACTGAGAACAAAATTCATTTACTTCAAGTGTCATTCATGCTATAAAATATAAATATTGCTGAATCCCTGCTGAATAAATTCTATTTGTAGGTGAAACTGCCTAACAGCCTTCACCAAGCTGGGCTTTGTTTTTAAGCCTGTGCCAGTAAATCCCAGCTGCAGTACCAGCAAATGAACTGAGAATTCAGCAGTTGAAAAAGTGACTGTTTGTGGAATTCACCATGAACAATTCAGGTAAATTAGCAGACACTGCCTGAATTACTTGCAGTATTTACCCCTAAGTTTTACATATATGTGTGTATATGCGCGCACTCCCGGGTGTGCATGAGCATACTTTTAATATGACTAGAAGCCAAAGCTGCCTGTAAAATAACCAAAACTGGTTATTTTACAAGTGTTTCCTCTCTATTTTTATTTTTAGTATCTGTCTTGGGCCCAAAACCAGTAATTTATACCAGTCCTAAATACCGATGTTTATATTAACCACTATTTCCTTTACAAGACGCAAGTTGAGAATCCCAGACAATTCCCATCAGTAAGCCTGTTAAACATATGTGAAAACTAAAGAGAACAGGCCAAAAAAAAAAAAACAAACAAAAAAACCCATAACAAAAAAAAGAAGGGCCAGGAGGACTTCACTTCAGCACTGTCAGTCATGACAGTCCACCAGAGAAAGTAAATAAAGTACCGTTAAGGACAGAAACCCTTTCAGTGGCCCAGGAGAGGATTTTATTGCAGGGAAAGGAGGTTGCTGGGAGCTGAGGGATAATTAAGGCAAGAGGCCCAGAAGACTACGAGTCTTTGATCCAGTACCCACTACACAGACATCAGTAAAGTGATCTCACCACTTCTGCAGAAGTAGCATCATGAAGTTTGGCAATTAACAAAGCGGTACTTGAACTCTTTGGAATCTGGGTGAGGCAGGAACCTCTGCGTGAAGCAAATGGCCCACAGGATTTGCACGACATACAACAGAGCTCCAGGTTGTCTGAGAGCTGCACCCACAGGCACAGCAGGTGATGGGGCAGCTCCTGCAGGAGGCACTGTCCATGCACTGGGACATGGCCCCCAGGTTCAGTGTGAACAGAAAAGCAAACTACAGGAAGCCTGAATGGGAAACCAAGGGACAGTGAAGGAAGTTTAAATTTTATGTTCACAATATTGGCTCATTAGTAAAAACAGGTAAAAACCCACAGTTCCTGATTTCCAAAGTGCTCTGCTTGATCGTTCTCCACTGGTCCTTGAGCATAGCAAAGAGGCCAGCTGGGCTCCAGGGAGTACCTAGCCAGGGATTTTCTGTGTTTCRAAGAGAAAGAAGTTACCTATTCCTTAGCTGAATCACCCTCGTGAAAACAAAACCAAACCCAGATGACTTCCTTCCTGAGCACTGAGCTGCAGCAAATTAGTACAGCACATCACTTAGGTATGATTTTAGAAGATGCGAGTACAGAGGATGAGGAAATAAATGCCACATTTTGAGCCTAGCCAAGATGTGACAGTTTATATAAATACAAATTCAAAAGTGATGAGCTGATCTGCCACCCTGCTCCACAAAGCTTTTGTACAACCAAGCACACAGAGCTGCCCTGATCCGAGAACACAGCACAAGTCACGGATACTGCATTGGTTATAAACTCCATTTTCCTTCCCAACAAAGGTCTGTGACTCTGCTCCAATTTTATCCTCATTTATCTATTTGCAGAACATTTTGAAAGACCTTTATAAATCTATGCAAGATGACATATTCCATTATAATTATCCCACTAAACTGGATTGCATCTTGTCACATGATGCAGAAGCTAAAGTAGACCTGCTATAACATTTAGAGACAGCAAGGTACACCTGGGTACACATGCACCAGAGTATTTACAGGAAAGTTGAGACTGGTGCGCACTTAAGGGAATTTTTGGTGAATTCAGGGAAATAACTTAGAGGTCTTGGCATACTGACTGTACTTCTATGTATAACTTTTCATTCACAGGGCAACTACAGTATTTCTTCTATAAGTCTCTATATGTACAGAATTTTACAGCACCTCATGCACTGTCCAAAACAGATAGAAATTACAGATAAATATAGAATTTTTTTAGATTGAAATATCTGTATATTTAGAAAAATATACATTAGTAAACACAATAAACCAGGTAGAGAAGTGTACCAGTTCTAAAGTCTCACATGCAGGTACATTTCTGGATTAAGTCATGGTAGCTTAGTAATGTGATAACCAACATGAGCATTTTTTGTTTTACCACCCACATACATACATATACACAGACAACTATTTGATAATTTACTTTTCTAAACTACTTAAATATTTATCTTGTGATACATACCACATAYCTTAAACATTTAGCAGCATCTGCACCTCGCTCAGACACACCTATTGTAATCATTAACAGTCAATGTAAAGTTTTCCTGCTAGTATCTGGAAAATGAATGTTTAGTACAGAATGAGATACATGAAATCCCAGTTACTTTAACTCCTCTGAAATACTTCAAACAGGTGTTCTATGAAATGTTTTCACCTGCTGAAAATGAGCCTTTCCTAGTGTCTTTCTCCCCTAATTGCACAATTACAGGTCCCTGTCCAACAGTTGATCTAGCACACCCTGGCAGGAAGGGACTATCACTGCTGGGGATGTGACTGAAGTGACACCAGCATTTTAAGAACCTCCAAGAATATTCTTTTTCAAAAAAAGTAACTGTTATTGTCATTCCAGTCATCCTACCAGGTAGTGACAAACTAGGCAGAGTATCTGATGAAAATTTGATTTTGCTAAAAACCAAAACCAAACCCCACCACTGAAAGAAACAAACCAACCTCTCTCACCCTCTCACCATTAAACACGCCAATGTGAACTCTCCAGATTTAACAAACAGATGCAAGGAGTGTGGTGTTTGGCCTTGGGCTGTTTGCCCCCCCACAACCCAGCATGCAGACATCCAAGTCAAACCTGCACATGCTTAGATATGATCTTTGTGCCAACCCAAGCAAGCCATCTTCTCTTATTGCTTAGACTTGCACTGCTCACTGCCATCTACACCATCACCCCCCAATGCTCAGCCACCAGGCTCCACTGCCTGATTTAAGCATGCAGTGTGAACCTGTAGCAACACTAAAGCTTTGGGCTTTAGCAAATACGTGGCTGTTTTGGAGACTGCTAAGGAGACTCTCCTGACAGTACTCTCCCAGGGATGTAAACAGAAGGAACAGAGAGAGGCTTTCCTGACTAAACCTTGGTGTCTGTGTTTCATGTGTTTGGTTCAGTAAATGTATGGAAAAAAAACGAAAATAAGTGATGTTTGCAATCTGAAGTACTGTGGTGTGTAAACTGAAGAATCTTTTCATTCCATTCATTAGGAAAGAGTGAACTCAGCCCACTTTTGGCATCACAAATAAAAGTATTTTTCTAAATCATAATGAAAAGGCATAACTGTCCAGACAGCAACATCTTATTTACAGCATATGGAGGTCTCCTATGACACAGTACACAAACACAGCTCAGTCATGTTCAGCACAGAGTGCCAAAAGCAAACCACTGAAATAGCCAAGCAACAGCCCTGCTATCATTTGCTGCTACACACAACACTCGATCCACTTCTCAAAGCACCCTTTGAGCAATAGGATCACAGAACAAGTCTCCTGGGAAAGGAAACTAAAAGTCCCATGCTGGTGCCACATTTAAAAGCTCTGCCAAACTTAAACAAAACCAGAGAAAACACATCCTGGAAAGCATAACAATAAAACAAAGTAGTGGTACAAATTTTCCTTAGAGAATTTCATATTCCCTCTAAAAGACTGAAATCTCATTACTAAGAGCCACAAAGACCTCCTGTGCTATACACAAGTCTGACTAACATTTTCCACACACACTGGGATTTCAAGTCCCCTCTGCCCCTTTTCCCCCACAACAACCAACTTTACAGGCTGTGTAAAAACCACCTGTTGTATATGGGTGCTTTGAGGTTTTTTTTTTAAACAGTTTTCCTGTCCTGCATCAACTCCATTTTTTCTTTTCCTTGTGCACATAAAAGTCTTCTGAGAGCCCCAGGAAGCAATGCTGTTTTACAGTGTCTAAGCCTGTCTTCCTCCAGAAATAGTTCTGAGGAAGATGCCTTTTGATAGCATTCTTTGTCACACTTTGGTGTTGAAAAAGAATTCAGAAGCCAGGTGCCTGTCACCAGATGGAAGAGAAATTAAATAGATGACTTCAGTTTAGACACCTAACCCAGTATGTGATGGTGAATGTGACTAYATACAACAGCTGACATTGTCATATCAAACATGGTCACAAGAGCTCATCTGAGCAACAAGCTGTATTTTCCTTCTGTTCTCATTAAGCAGAAATTTACATCAGCCTAAGTTTTGATTGATGAACCTGAACCTAATATGAATTATATCAATGAGCCTACTGAAGCGAGAATCATCACTAAAAGAGGAATATGTTGTAAAACAAAAAACTTATAAACAACATTGCTTTTTAGCAGTAAGCTTCCAATTCACAAGCTATCTAATGAAAAATGAAATTAAAAAAAAGTAAGAAAAAGCACAGAAATGCCATTACACAACACTCATAAAATACAGCAGTTGATCACACACAAATATTTAAAAGATAATTTAGAACCCAGCTAGACATCACAGGAAATGAAGCCACAGATCACTACACAAATACAGAACAATGTCCTAAGAAAAGAAAATGCCTTTTTTTTTTAAGCAATGTGTTTTTCACAAGTGTGAATAAATAGTCCTAAACTTCGTCACCTACAAGGCTCCACATTATCAGGTTCTCTCTCAAGCTACTCCACAATTATTCGAATTGCACTGCATTACCTTGCATATGACTTTCTAATGTCAGTACTGCAACTGTAATGGGTTAACAGGTTGGCTTCCAACAAAGCCTAATAAGCAGCTTGCAAGGTATTGCTCTATGTTATTTTAGGAGACAAATATAAGGGAACCTACACAAAAGTTATCTAAATCAAGAGATATCAAGAACTTGAGAAACATCAGGAATGCACCAACATTAAGCTGAGAGAAGCTGGAGCAATGGACCTGTGTGTTTGTTGCTGCTTTTAATATTTAAAATTCTGCTCCCATGAAATTATTGTTTTTTAAAGAAGAAAACAACCCCAAAGAAATTAGTGTTCTTTCCTAATAAGAGCTATAGACTTTTGATCAGTTAAACACTGACATTAACAAATTTTACAAAAATTGTTTCAAGTATCCTTTTTTTAATCACAGTGAAAATGTAAGACCAAGATGTAAATGTTGAAGTGAATGACTGAAAGTTTCTTAGATGAAAAAGGCAAAGGTACTAAATCAAAACATAGAAAAATGCTTAAACGCATTTCCTTCATGTGATATGAATAGAAAGGTTATCTGTAAAAAGTTAGAAAAATTAAAATAAATTACATATTTAAGTACACTTTCTCTTCAACATTTTTATAAAAATTCAGAACAGTGTACTTTTGAATATACACAGAGTAAAAATGCACAGGTGCTGTAGTTATCATCGGTATCTACACGTCACATTTGCTGCTGTTGCCTTTATTTGTTACTTAAGCTGCTGTTGAAACACCTCAATAGACCCAGCTGATGGGAACCCACTGTGGCTCCAGCCTCAGTCTCTCGATGGCTGTTTGCAGCTTCTCGAAGGCCTTGTCCAGATTGTCATTTACAATGGTCAGGTCAAAGTAGTGGTTGTAGGCTCTCTGGATCCGGGCACTTTCATCCACTGTTTTTTTCAAATCAGTGTCCTGTGAAAGAGATTTTTAAGGATGACTAAATCTAAATCTTACTAAAGATTTAAAGGTAAGACTTAGCAAATCCTTATAGATACAGAAGAAGATCCCTTCAGTACTACAACTAACTATTTAAAGCTAGATACTGAAGGTATTTTTAAAATAAGGAAAGTTTTCATTTATAGTAAAATCACACAGAACTTTAGCTAAAATACATTGAAAGTGCTGAAAGAGCTGTGTCAATAATGTTAAATATGGCAAGCAAATGTTTGTCAATCTTGCAATTTTGAGGAAAATCAATAGAAGCATGTGAACTTGGGCTGGTGTGCGCAACAGGCAGGTAATCACTTTGTATGCGCAACTGATGATCCAACAAGAGTAAAATTAATGCTTTAGGAATGACTGAGACAATAAGTTTTGTAAATATATTTGTGCCCCTTTTATTTCCACAGAAAGTACCAAGAATCCAAGATTTTAAATGAGTATGAAATGAAAGACAATTTCTAGCACAATAAAGCTCTAGAATACCTTATGGCTTTTAGAGACATTTCAACCTTGTTCACCTGATATCAGTTCCTCATTTGTAAGCTACTGCTGCATTATTGTAGTCCTGACACAAGTTGCAAGATAGGCAGGAAATTTATATTCTTACATTATGAAGCCTTTATAAAGTGCCTCTGAGCATGTTCTTGTGTTTTGTTAGTCCTACATTCTTAAAAATTTCACCATTTCTGCACAACAGCAATTCTTTTTGTAAGCAGTTATGAGATTTGTCCCCCTTTAAAGCATTTATTTTAATACTATTAAGTCCTGATACAGTTGTCAATACAAAAGCCAAAATGAAAAACCAAGTTTGTCAACAGCCTTTCCTTCACAGTAAATGAAGGAGCTAAGGACATATATGACCACAGGAGCCAGAATTTTCGTAATGGAATGGCTCAGGATGCTAGAAATAATACAGCCAGATGCACTAACAAGCAGACCGTAATACTTTAAATGACATCTGTTTTTCATTTGTTCACGAAGCACAGGAATATGAAGTAGGAAATCATACTCTATATCCATGTGCATGGATGTGATTCAGAATCCATAAAGACACATACATGCGTATTTGAAATTTAACAATGCTCTTTATTATTTATAAGGARTAATACAGAGGCAAGGATGTCCCTTAGGGAATCAAATATTAGAAGTGCAAGAAATTATTTTTATACTTGTCTGGACAGTTTTAACCTTGCCTTCTTGTATATGCACCACAAAATTCAGGGTTCATTTGGGGCAGGAAAGAGGAGGCTGAGCATGCACAGAGATACTAGAATGCATAATAACCAGAATCTATGACTAAAAATTATATTATTCATTTAGTGGAAATACTAACCCACTCCCCATTTTATAGCTTTGAATGTCCTGTCAGCATTATTCAAGATATTCCTACAAAGCTGCAGCACTATTGTGAGCCATCAGCAAACCACGGCTTTTCTCCGTTGGGGAAGCTGAACTGCTCAATCTGGCTTTTTTTGCTTTGCTCCTGCAGCTGGAAAAGTTCATGCCCACACAGAGTATTTATAATTTCCTGCATTGGAGGAAGCATGTCTCATTTTCCTTTGCCACACACTGTGTCTCAGAAAAGGAGGGAAGATCTAATGAACAAAATGTGCCACTTCACTTCATATGACAAATCCAAGGAACTTCGGGGAAGAGAAGCTGTTCAACGCTTCCTATTCTGGCAGCTCACAGCCATTCTCAGTGCAGCATGTGCTGCTGCAGCAGTGAAAACAAGGACTACCGGCATTCTTGGTTGTCTGTGTAGGGTTTTTGGTTGGTTGGTTTGTTTAGTGAGGTTTTTTGCTTTGTCTTTTTTTGACACAAGCTGCAATATATTTCCCAAGCATTACAGATGCCATTTTTAAAGCACACATGTATTATAAGACAAACTGGAACAAAAATTTGGGGGGGGGAGGGGGAAAATATGGGGAAAGTGAAAGAAAAATATCTGCATAAAAGAACAATTCCCATCACGAAATATCTACCATTTGCTGCAAATAATCAAAGGTGACACTTCCCAAAGTAAATAACAAGTAATTTCTGTAATCAACACTTCTCTGTAAGAGGTCTATTTTTAAGAAGCAATCTTCCTTATACATAGTATTTGATTAACTTCTACTAGGTAATCAGCAAGTCTTACTTAACTTTCCTTAGAGACATTAATTTCAGAACAAATTCCATCTAAAATGAAAGGTAAAGAATTTTTTAAAAATCTAAGAACATCTTGTTCAAAGCAAACTAAATAAGAAATGATCTGCTTACAGTGAGAAGTTTGGTTGTAATTCCAGCATCTACCACAGCCTTGTGCATAGCTCGCAAAGTCTCCAACTCTGGAGCAGCAATAAACACCACATAGGGCATGAATTCTGAAGTCCTCAGTATTTTCAGGGCCTAGAAGCAAAGAAAAAGAAAAAAAGCCTTAAAGTTTGAGAATGACTCACCACATGTCCCCATTACTTACGGAGTACTGCAAAACTAATCTGTTACAATGGGCAGGAACACAGAAGTCAAGATTCTTATTCCTATTTTAGAAACTCCTACACTGCCTTTTGAAATGTTCAGCATCATTCTTTCCTTGGCTAAAAAGATTACTTACTACTCTGCGAGACTCCTCTCTCATGCAGAATTTAAGCTGGGTTTCTTCCATCTTTCTAACTCATTCCAACCAAGTCCCACAAACACAAGAATCCGGTTGATAATTGTAATCTTGAGACCAGATAAGAAGTCTTCAAATTTAAAGGTATACCTCTTCACCTCTTCAACATTTTACTCCYACATTTGTAGTGTAATATTATAAATCATATACCTGTGGATTTACGTCCAAGATGCAGGTCCTTCCTGTCTGAACAACTTCAAGGATGGAATCAATTTTGGTGCCATAAAGATTTCCTTCATATTCTCCATGCTCTAAGTATCTGCCAGCTTTAATATCCGTCTCCATTTCAGCTCGTGACACAAATCTGTACGCTTGCCCATCTTTTTCATCATCCCTTGGCTTTCGTGAAGTAACTAAACAAAAAATTTAAAATGTAAACTGAATCTTTACATTTGGAATATAAATATGAGACTGGACTGCCTGTTAAGTTAGGGAGGCTATAATACACATTAATATACAACTGTAATTGCTCCACGTACAAGTTCATTCATTATTCTAGTGTAAGTTTTAAAACTGAGCACAGTCTCTCCTGTTCCCTTTGTTTCTACTCCTACCTATACGTTGCTTACCCACCCATTTGCTTATTTCCTTTGTCTTACTCCTTCACACCATATACAATACTAATTCACGTAATCTTTTTAATTATTCACTTAATAAAATAATTACTTAAGTGACTTGGAAATCAAATGGAAGTTTAACTCTCAAATGCCAAATGTACTTCTGAAAATAGCTGAGTACACAACAAGATCTGCCCCATCCCATCTCCAAACCTTTGCTCTCTGTATTTGCCCTGTTATTCAAGGTAGAATTACCTGAGCTAGCTATAAAGAAASTTAGCTTAAATATCAGAAGCAGCCCAGCCACCATAGCAGAATCGTAGTGGAGGGCAGCTAATTCTGCTTTCCAGGACAACTTCCCTCTTAAAGCAAGGTAAATTCCCTGTAGGATGATTAAAGCCAGTATTTAAGTAAAACATTATCAACTACCTTTGGTATTGGCTAGCGTGCAGTGCAGACATTATTTAAGCAAAAAAGTAGAAAAAAAATTTAGAAGTAAAATAAAATATAATATTGTATTATTATTGACTTTGCTGTCCAATCGCCATATTAACTACCTGCTACTTCTATCTAATTAGGTTTGAACTCTAGAACATATTAAACATAACAGTGAATGGATTCCTTTGGTAGGATCCGTATCATCACTTGGAGCAACTTGGTGATACAAATGGAAAGCAAACTTCCCCTTGTAGTAATTCCCATCTACTTCAATATTACAGAAAACTCAAATTCCAGGAAAAAAGATCATCTGAAGCTGTTAAAAATAAATATACTACTAGAACATCTAGTTTTAGTCAAGATTCTACAGAAAGATTAAAACTATAGTGGTTAATAAAATACATTAAAAAAAATCATATATCAGTTTGACATGAATTTTGGAGAATGAGCTTTAACAGTTTACAGTCAGGAGATGATTTAACAGTTCAGTTATCCACACTGAAGAAAAAGCACAGCACCATGTGTTGGATTAGAACTCAACACCAAGAACATGCTTCTCCCTCACACAAATTTGTGTGGAGAATTTTCTTCTAATCAAAGAAAAAGAAACTAAGTTTACTGATTATCCCACTTGAAATCTAAAGTAGAGAAGACCTTCTATATACAATGAACTAGGTACTGCATGTGCATGATTAGACTGTCAGGTTGGGAAAAGTTAACTTTTATGCCTTTGAAGAATGTTCAAGAACTCCAAGTAAAAGCATTTTAACACTGTGTTGCATTACTTACTCAAGCATCTATATAGCATTTTAGAGAAATAATTCTGAAGGCTTTTTAAAAAGGAATAAGAATTTTAGAAGCAATAAAAAGTCTCTTACTATTCTGCCAATATAAAATAAGAAATTCCCAGGAGATTTCTTTTAAAAAGTAACACTGAGAAGTCAACCTTGTTATCAGTTCCACATACCAATTCTTAGTACCCTGGACAGTTATGTTAGAGATTCAGCAAATGAGAGACTGGTTCTCTCATCTTGCACAACTCATCTTTCAGACCTGTCCCTCCTCCCCTGTTATTATCAGATCTACTTCTTGCCCACTGGAAACAGAAGGGAACAGACTGTTTTTGAAATTCTGAAAAGCACATGGCAGGAGAATAATAATGCCGCTACACTGGACTTCTCTGGTCAGCAGTCAAACAGGAGGGAGCAGTTAAAAAACAAACATGAATGAGCAAAGTATCTGAAAGAAAGGCAAGAAAATATACTTCAGTAGAGGAGGGGTTTCTTCTGCTGTTTATAGGGAGAAAAAAATGAAAGATCATGTGCTTCAGGCTAGATATATTAAAACATCAGATAGTTAAACAAGTCTTGGAGATCACAAACACTTACTTCAGTTTTATTCGAAGTTTGTTGCTTTTCCCTACATTTCTAATGCAGAAGCTACAATTTATAATGCCTAGTCTACAGGTAGAAAACTAAAAGGCAGTTTAGACAAACTTCACTGGCTGTTCATTCCAGAAGGCTACTAGGAACTTCTGGAATCCCCTCAGTTACTGATGGCGACTGACACTGAAGAAATCCACAGACTGAAATACTGCACAGACAAAAACTGCTCTTCTGCAGCATCAGTAACATTTAACTGCTAGTTACAAATATTTTCATAGTCATATGTTAGTTCAGTTGTCTGAAAACAGAAAGAGCCTTTTGTTTTCCCACTCTACAATTTTTATGCTCTGACAAAATCACTTCTACATCGAATCACTAGGATAATCATCAGGTATCTTCCAGTTAATCAGACTCAAAGTATGATATTACGATAGGAATGCTAACAACTTACATGGCACTGTAGTTCCAAATCTAGTRGGATTCAGTACAATAAACCTGTTCTTCAAACTTCTTCGCCCCACTCCTTGGGCCCCAATCAAGACCAGTGTTTTCCTCTGAAAAGGAGGCATTTTGGCTACTTCCTCATATATCTGGATTTCATGACGATCAAATTCTACATTGAGAAATGTACAAAAAAAATTTAATACACTGTTAGAGCTRTAAGAAAAAAAATTAAGTAGGCTGGCTACATATCAACAGAACTCAAAGGACAGTAACTCTGATACAAGACTTTGTGCTTTAAATTGGCTTGGGAATAAAATAGTTACGCCTCCACCGACAGCATGAGGTCAGATTCTCACTTTTACTTCCAAGGAGAATATCAGAAGGGGGGATTAACAACTAGTGAGCTTTCAAAGAATCACGGGATGGTTGAGGTTGGAAGGTATCTCTGGAAGGCATCCTCAATGCCCAGCACCACATCCAGACAACTGCTGAGTATCTCCAAGGAGGATGACTCCACAACCTCTCTGGACAACCTGTGCCAGTGCTCAGTCACCCTCACAGTGGAAAGAGTTTTCCAGTGTTCAGAGGGAACCTCTTGTGTTGTTGCTTGTTGACTCCTGCCCTGTCACTGGGCTACTCTGAAAAGCTCCATCCTCTTTGCACCCTCCCTTCAGGTATTCGTACACATTTATGAGATTGCCCTGAGCATTCTCTTCTCCAGGCTGAACAATCCCAGTTCCATCAGCTTTTTCTCATGGGAAAGATGTTCCACTGCCTTCAACCCCTTTGTATGCCCATGTCTCTCTTGCACTGGGGAGGTACCCAGTACATTTAGGTGTGGCCTCACCAATGCTGAGTAGAAAGGAAGGATCACATCCCCTCAACCTGCTGGCAACAAACGTTTTACTTTTCTTAACACCCAGTTTTATTCTGATTTCCACCTACCAGATGATGTACTCAGCACAACCGTATCTTCACTGGTGACTATTAGTTTTATATCATAAAAACTATCTGATCTATCAAACTTATAATCAAATATTTTACTGCAAATCTTTAGTTTTGGATACACTAGACTCTGCAAGTTTTGAAGCCTAGAGAACTGTGACTCATATGTAATATTAAGAGATACCTGCATTTCTTGTAGTGAGATACATCATCTTTTTCTTTTTTTTGCTGCTTATTGTTCCACAAAAAGGCCCTAAAATTAAAAAAAAATAGATGAACTCACAATTTCTCTTAAATTCCAAAGCTTATTTACATGGATATATGAAAGTTTAGATTAATTAAMTTTATAAGGACAATTCTAGAATTGTACACATCCTAGGGCAAGAGATCCCATCTATTTACAAACACATCAAATGGTACAGGAAAAACTGAACACAGAGAAAAAGAYTGTTTTTCTAGAAAGCTTTGCAGAAAGCAGCCAAAAAAATTCATGTTCAGCTTATTAACTTTCAGTGCATACTATAAAAAAAAATTTAAAAAAAGAAAAGTGCACATTGCCTGTCCCACCTTATTCAGCTTTTCATCAGCAGGTGGCAAAACTGATTCATGTATCTTTAAAGAATAAGCAGAGGCTTCACCCTTTGTCCTTCAGCCAAAGCCAAAATRTAATATTCAGCATTTCACAGTAATCTGTGTGATGTCACACAGCAGCTTTCTATTATTTACGGAGGCAGGAAAAGCAAAACAAATGGAGTCAGAGCAAAATCTACTCCTGAAATTCACTAAATCTCACCTGAGTTGTCCCAGTCCCTCCTAACAAAAGCCTTTCTCTTCTCTTCCAGGAACTGGCTAGGAATTAGRCCTGCACTTCCTCCCTCTTTGACATGACTAGCCTGGGAAAAAAAAACAATATGAAAGATTATAGGTAACTTTTGAGAAGCATTTTTCTCATCATAGTGTTGACTCGCTTCCACACTGCCAGAGTTTCTCAGCGGTGAGTGTTAATACATTTACTACTGACACTTGTAAATTCAAATTCAGATGTAGATATTAGAATTCTCCTTTACAGTAATAGTGTCTTTCCATTGAGTATTAAAATTCAGAAAACTTGAACAAAATAGATACAAGTTTCATTACTGTTTCCCATTAAATAAGTAAGCTCCTACAGCCATAAAACTTTGGCATCAAATTCCAAAATGGAATTCTCTGGCTCCAGACAATGAAGTCTCAGGTGACAAAACTCAAGATTTTCTAGTACACAGTACACTTATTTTGTATGCTTGAGCTGCTCCAAACAGGTTCCAGTGTAGCTTATTAACTGTCATTTCCCAGTGAATGCCATTAACACATCCCCAATCATGCCTTCAAGCTTTTTGCACTAAGCAACTACAGATTTAAAGTCTTACTAATTTAAGTACTCCTAGTGATGAAAATTTGGCTAAGATTCTCTATAAAATAATTTCACGGCAAGCTCAATTCTCAGCAAGCTTAACACAAACACACAATTATGAAATGTTTAATTCTCCATAAATCTTTTGCTTGCATAAATCTTTCTTTTGCTAACAGAAGATGTTTGCTTTTCAACTTATGTGCTTTTATCTACGACTGATTTTTTACGGTATGAAGTTTTCATTAACAGTCTAGCATTTCTAGAAAGCACAAGGAAAAACTAACTTTTTTTCCCCAGGGCATGATCTGCATGGCAATACACTCTACTAATTTAACACATTTCAATTTTGCCTCTGATTGAGTGTTGAAGATTTATTTCTCCTGGACTTCCACAAGTTACTCCTGGGGAGTTTGAAAAGCAATACAGAACTCAGCACGGGAGCTAAATGTCAAACTACTCCGGAGTTTTGGAGTGTCTACTTTTGAAACTAATTAAGTTGGCAGCAATAAACTTTCAGCCTTCCCTCACACTTTTTATTGTCTTTCTTTCTGTTATTACTGTCACCGAGAAACAACAGAATTCAGCAATTGTTGATGTATACTGGAATATTTTTGTTGCCTTTAAAGAAGTCATATATATAGTTCTCAGGTAATGTCTGGCTCTCTTCTGCTTGTTACCTTGCAAAGGGTGAGCAATGTAGGGGTAGAAAGGGCAATTAATAATGCTAAACTCTGCCAATTTTGAGGATCTCAGTTGAGAAAAGTATCTTGAAGGTTCACTTGGTCCCATTTTCTAAGGCACTGATGATGTGTATAGTGTCTTGGAAAAAATAAACATAGCATAAGCACTGGATTACATTTCTACTGAAGGACTGAATGTAGAAATACTGCCTTAAAAAAGGATGAAGTGTTAATATTTGAAATAGTGCCAAACACTGTGACTATGAACATGCATGATACAGCTCAGACACTGACCACCACTGTAGAAATAAAACATACAGCCTCTCCAAACAGCTCTTCTCACCCCTCTTCAAATCCACAAGGTTAATTTCCCTCTCTCTCTCCTCAACTCTGAGCACTCAGGAAGAGATCCACTTCTTCCACAGTTGCTGTCAGCGAAGGCTTACCAAAATTATCGTAGTCAACCTAAGACTTTTCTGCTAGAAATTGTCCACTTAAACTGATTTTGGAATTTCCAGGCTTATGATACAAGAACAAAGACAAATAAACAGCATTAACAGCAAAATGAGCATTACACATACAATTTAAAACATTCCATTTCCTTTAGTGTTTCAATTTAATATCTTGATATTACCTTGAAACTGTATTGCAGTGTAAGTATTTTTTCTTGTATGTACTGTTAAATAAAAGTAGATAATAATTTAAAGAGTTTATTATTAAGGCAACTACTGATGCTTTTCAGTTTTTTATATTACTTATTTTAATCTTTTTACCCACCTGCCACCAATTTGGATCTTCCCGGTTTACAATCTGAAGAATTTCTCCTTTAGAAAATTTCAAACCTGCTTCTTTGCATGGGATGAGGTTGTCATTATATGGATTATAATCAAAATGACACTTCACAAAAACCTGAAATGTGTAAAATTTAACAAAGCTTAAGCATTATAAAATACATCCTGACTAATCTATCTGTCTTTACCTACAGCATAAAAAGCTTGACATGATCCAAGTTGCATCTGGCATGTAAAATACAATCTAGGGGGAAAAAAGGTATACACCAACTGGGACAGAATAATCAACAGTGCAAACCTTGGCTCAAGTAGCTTCATGATAAAAACAAAAAAATCTGTTCCATCTGGACAATGTATTACAAAACACTCATTTTTGCATTTCAGTGTATACAACTCAATTAGAATTCTGACTTTTAATTAATTAAAAATACAAAAAAATTCTTGAAATGTGAGCACCGTATTTAAGGCTTGTGGAATCTTAATAATTATTTTTGCCACAAATGCAACGTTTTAAAAGAAACAGGATATGCAACTGCTTAAGACTCAAATTTGATGCAGGGGAAGAAACAGTAAGTTGCATCAGTCAGTTAGAAACATCTTTTGACTTTCTTTGTACAAGGCTGGGGAGCAAAGGAAGCACTGCACCTGCCTCAATAGAGCACGTTCCCTCAGCCTCTACTCAGTGGAAGCACAGCCTGTTATAGTCACAGGCACTAAGACCCACCACATGATGGAGCATCTTATAAGGTGTTTCAAAGGCACTGATTTAGCTCAGCAAGTTACTTCTGCCATGGAGAAACCGACAGCCTACAGCAATAACAAAAGGATAAGGAATAGCCACCATCGAAGTTCCTACTGAAGTGAGCGAGTTCAGGCTCATCTGCTGAATTCAATGTTTCTCAATTCTATGAAACAGATTATTTGGACACCAACCATGTTATAAATGCACACAGTTCACTGCATGTAGTGTGGCTCTGGCCAGGTCATCAGAGGTCACTTGAAGTCAAAGAAACACGCTTTATATGTAGCATACAAATGCTTAAAGATTTTAGACTCTAAGTTGAATTTTCTTTTTGGCTGGCATATTAGGTGTAGTATTAGCGTACTGAATAAATCCATTTCCAAAATGTAATTAAAGGTGAATACAGGTATGTATATTTCAGCCTTCCTCCTAGCATTATATTCACAAAATAATAAAAATATGTCTAATCTAGACTCTTGAAAAATCTTACACAATAAAACACTAAGCAGAAGTTCTTTTCACAGAATTGTCAGAAATGTGCTACTGACCTGTTGAGGAATGACAGTGTCTCTGTAGCTGGGAAGAATCTTCAATGTGACACTTCCACTAATGTTTTTCAGCAATTCTTGCAATTCTTTTGGATTGTTTCCAACCTCATGGCCATTCACCTCTTTAATAATGTCACCTACATGCAGAAGACCTTGCCGATCTATCATTCCTCCATGAAGAATTCGTGCTATTACCAGATCGTTGTTCTCAACTCTAAATGTGACACCCTGAAAGAGGTACATGACACCCAGTTTTCCACTGTTTCAACTGCAATTTTATTTTACCATTATCTCAAGCAAAAATACACAGCTATGGGATATTCCACCTATTCCAATAAAAACAGACAGTAACAGTTACTATAGTGTAAGAGCTCCCAATAGAGAAGCATCAGGTAACACAGAAGGGCTTTCAGACAAGGTTTTCATATGACTAAAACTGACTGTGTTGTTCTTGATTACATGCAATCCTGTCACCTTGTACCAGGACCAAACAGATGTTGTGTTAGTCAATTACGCTAGGAGGTCATTCAGCCTCGTGACTGCCTATTTCTTGACCCACTATTTCTTGGAGAGAATGGAATGGAGCACACACAAGTATCTTCTTATTTCAACCTCTCAATACTGATCTTATCACCCATTAAGTTACACAACACAATAATGGAAATAATTAAAACATAACACAAGAAATCAGGTACATGCAAACATTTTCACTAGCACTTTTTATTAAAGACACATTCATCTTCAATTACTTACCAGTGGTTCTCCTGCTCTTTTGTGAATTCCAAGGATACGAATAGCATCTACCGGAACAACCTGGTTGTTCACTGAAGAGTTATTGACTTCTGGGCTAGAAGGAGGGGAATCGTAACATTTTGAAGCCACAATATCATGTGCTTCCAAGAGTGACTGCAAAGGAACAGAAGAAGATATTTAAAATCATGAAATAACCACTTGGAAAAGGATTTAGTGCTGGATAACCACTGAATCTGTCCTTTTGGGATCAGGTAATAATACTCTTATGTTACATGAAATAAAGCAAAAACTGACACACAAGTGCTCACGTGGACTGATAAGCCTATTGCCTTGACAAATATGCTCTCTTGTAAATGCAAATGCTTCTTCTTAAGGAAGTATAGGAGAAATGTAATTAATTTTGGAGGAATGTGTGATGTTACAAGGGAAGAAGACAGAAAAAGGAGTACCTAAAATAGTCTTTCACCTAATGAGACAGTATCCGAGCAAATGGTTACAGTAAATGAACAACCCACTGCAAAAAATGAAGGTAACTCATCATTAGATACTTGTGTTTAATGCAATAAAATTTTCCTCCACAGTAATTTGGATAATTACAGGTATGCAAGGATTTCTAGCCATCTGCAGAATGAGGGCTTCCTGCTTGCATAAAGCCAAGGCAGAATTCTAGCACCAAATGAATCCAAGCTGACAGAATTTACTTTCTGGAACTCAAGAGCTCACACCTTATAGTTAACGGTGCTTTCATCAGTCCACATATACAAACACAAACCAGAAGGAGGAGATCCAAATGAATATGATCATGTTTGGAATACAATGCAATTTAGGCATGACTTCCTCATAAAAGATATCTTAAGATTAAGAAAAGTTTATAAAACAACACATACTGGTAAACAAAGACCAAACTTGTGAATTAAGACAGTGGAGACTTTCTGTCTTTCTGTTACCTTCTAGTGGAAGGTGTCCCTGCCCATGGTGGGGGATCTGGAACAAGATAATCTTTAAGGTCCCTTCCAACCCAAACCATTCAGTGGTTCTATGAGAGGAAAAGGGACACCCTATAGCCATCATACATGGTAGTTAAAGCACCTTACAGCACAGAGTCACACTGACAGATACAGAGAGAAGAGAAGCAAGCAGAGGACGTGCCTAGTGGGCCTTCAACTCCATAGTTTTGTTTCAGTGACTGGTCAGATATGGCCTTAAGTCAGATTACTGACTGGTGTCACRTAAGTAGCTAAAAAGAGAAGACACTGTGGGGACTATCACTGATACTGACATGCACAGGCCAGAGGAAGACCGCAAACTACCAGAAAGCAGAGCAGGTGAGCAGGTAAGCATGATTTGTTATGAGTCCGMTCCATCCTTCTGTAAGCCACCTCTAAGCTAAAGGCTGTGCAACCACATTACCTTAGTGCTAAACTCAGCATGCAAGCCCTCAAAGTGTCACAAACCTGAACAGTCATTTTAATCTGCCCATTACACAATGAACCTCCTGATATTTCAACTTGAGGTTAGAAGGAAGTATTAATTCACCGACTTTGCCCCTTCCATTAAGACTGTAAAGACAGCTGCTTATTATGGCTGCTCTGATACTGTGGACACAAACCAAATCAAATTAAATAGGAAAAACAATCATTTATTTAAATCACACAGCTGTCAGATGGTAGCAATTTCTAATTCTTCACTATCCAAGACACATCCAATCCAGAAACCAGGAGAACAGATCTCTCTGCCAATGTTTGCAAGCAACATTTTTTCTGATCTTTCTACATTTCCAAAATGAAACTAATTAGCTTCAGCTACACATTTTAACACATTAGCACTCATAAAACCAGGTAGATACATCAGTATGATATTTCCAGTTTTCTTCTGGTCACAAGCTAGAACAAATTGTTCCTCAAGTTTCCGATCACAAACCACTATACTTCTCATGGAGACTCACACAGCTGCTTGTACAGCTCCCTGCCCTTCAATGGCAATGCAATTTATAGATTATAATCTGATCCACAGTCAAAAAAAGCCTACTAAGATAACAGTCTCTGTCATCCTTTTCAAATTAACATGCTCTGTAAGATTCTTCAGTTCTTAAATCTGATCCCATTCCACACTCGGATCCTTTTTAACAACTCAGTTCTATGGATAAGCATGAATTCTTGCAACTACTACTTAACCATCTCTCAGTCACAGAATCTTTTTCCTGCTACTTACACAATGCCTGAGTCACAGGACTATCAGGGACTGTACACTGCCGCCCACTTTAAGAAAAGTAGTTCATTGGTTTCCTTACAAGGCATAGTTAACTTATTACTTTCCCACACCAAACTCTCAGTTCTGAAACTCAAGGATCTGTACCAGTTTTATGAGCCTGTTTCCAGCCAGCCAGGTCATGACCTGCAATCCTGAAGAACACTTAAGCACAGGCACCTGGCAACAGGGGCCATGTGTCTATGCTGCTGCAGGACTACTCGCCAACATTTTACATCGCTAAAGTAAAAACTTTCCTATGTGGGGAACAGGGCTGAGTGATCTGAGAAATACAGTTGCATGAACTTCTCTTGTTTCTTTCTTGTGATATCGGAAAAAGTGGTATCCTGTGCTCCTGCAACTCCAGAGCTCCCCTGGAATCTGACCTTTCCATACTGGTGCTGGAACACTTATAAAACCACTGCCAAATTCTGCAAAACAACGTGGACTGAACCATCAACAACCATAACATAGTTCAAAGTTTCCTCCATACAAAATTTCCTCCTGTAAACAGGATCAGCTGACTATCCAAGACTGGATAGTTGTAGAAAGGTTCTCATGAAAAAATGGCAGTATTGTCAGAATAAGGCATTTAGAAGAACTCTACAAAGCACAAGAAATATCACACAATGGACACACAGTTCTGTGGCAGACAATATGATCCCTTTATGCAAGATACTGTCAAAAATAATCCATAAATTTAGAAGATATTGATTTTTTTACACTAGATTTCTGTGGCTGCATATATTTGACAGGTAAAAAATAATAACTAAAAAAGTAATTAAAAATTCAGTAAATGGAGAAACATTAAACATCCAAGGCTCTCTACAGTGCTGAAGCCAAGTTCAAATTCAAAATTTGTTTTTCCTAAAAAAATTCTCAGCACAATCTATAYGTTATCTATATATCTATCTATATGTTATGAAGCGTTGCCTGCCCTAAATAATATAACAGTTATTTCCCCAACTCTGAACCCAAAGAACAATTAAATTACACGCTGGGGGCTGTGGTGAGAGGGAATACACAAGAGCAGAATGACTCCATGGTCTTGGATTCAGGACTCCTTTCCCAACACTTTAGGCCTAGAAGTATTTAAAATATTTCCTTTCCCCTTTTATGCATTAAATGTGTGCTAGTCTTCCCTCATAACATTGTTGTAAATATTAGAACTTAATAAATTGACTATATGCCCCTAATGTAAATGTGAAAGGAAGACATTTTTAAAGGCTCTTCTTGGAAAAGTGAGGACATAATTTCTTCTGACCTTAGAAAAATCAGGCGGGCTGGTGAGGACTCAGGAATATGTGGGGGAAATAACCCTATAAATTAATATCTGTCTAGGAGGCCACTTAAGATCACTTTTCTAAATGAAACATTTTAAAGGGATGATCAGCCCTTATAAACCCAACTATGAGAAGACAATACTGGCTGCTTTTCAGATTAAGTATTTTACTGCCAGCAGAGTCTATTTAGGATTAATGGCTTGCCTAATTCTTGGAAAGGTGAAAGCAACAGAACAAGTTCTTCCATAAGAAGCAGATGTAATTCTTCTGCATGTTTTACCACTCCAACAGCGTGAAAATTTTGAACTGCTTCCACCTCCCTCAAGGCAACCCCTCTTACCACGCCTGTCTTCTGCTCTCCAGCTACTATCTGGTAAGATTTTGCCTTTCCTGTGTGCTGCATGTGCCAGCTGGCTCTCCAACGCATACTGATCTACTGGCCACCCATCGATACTGTGAAACTCATTAGAACTTTCACACTTTGACCCCTGAAAAGTTCAGTTAAAACTAAAAAGGGTAAAGAGCGGAAGCGATGAAAAAAATAGGAACGGAGAAAGGAAAAAAGGGAGAGAACAGTCAGTCAAACATAATAATACAGCCACGCATGCACCTGTACTCCCAAGTTAGTCCTTGCCAAATGCTCTTCTACAAAACTGTGTAGAAGAAATGAAGTCCTGTAATTCGGTATTTTTAGGACTAAATGATACATTCAAACAAACTACTGCACTGATGCCTTGCATATCACATTTTATACTTCTGTGCCAAGGCAGGTTACAACTGTAAGGTGACGCTGTGATAAAGTGGCACCATTCATTTGTAAAATACAGAGTCAGCCTCTAAACCAATTACGCAGTAGTGTCCATGAAACTTTAAAAGAGTCAGGGTGGCTTGTTTACACTTTTACTGAACTGGAGAAAGTATGCAAATGACATTTTCTATAATTGAATTGTATTTTTCCTTTCTCCCTTCTTGCAGAATTTGGAATATGCCTCCTTGCACCAAATGAGGCAGAAAGAATAGCATTTACTTCTTGAGTATTTAGGTAACTTTCTGTTTCCTTCTCAGAAAGGGAGACATATAGCTTTCACAAGCCTTAAAAAGAATATTATATCCACATTTTTGTCCACAAATTGTCCTCGAAGCTCTTCTAAAGTGGTCATAACTATGATATCAGTTAAATAAAAACAGTTAATCAAAATAATAGTACTTTGGCCTCAGTTGGTTTTGTTGCCTGCCTCCACATTGGTGATGAAGTAAAAAACTAAAGGCTGAAAAGTACTCCCTAATTTTAAACTTCAAAATTGAATCAGAGCAGATATACTTTAAAGAAGTAAGTAGTTAGGTGCTTTTTGTCTGTACACAGCAGCCAAAGCTGCTCATTATTTTTGCAAATGAGACTGAAAGCTTCACAACAGGCACTTAGAAATTAAATTAAAGCTTCTTCAGATTTTTTTTTTAATGAATTCCAATTCTGACAGAGTGATGAATAGGCTAGTTATCCAGGGCAAAATTTAACTATCTTAACCATCTCTCTCCATTTCACACTTTTTTGTCCTTTTTCTGCAGTCCAAGTTTTGCAGCAAACAAAGTTGCACTGTATTTCTCCTGCATACCCACAACTCACCCAACACTACAGGGAAAGCAGCAGCATGCAATAATCATGACATGAATTTTTAAACTGGGTTCCAAGGAAGAGTCAACAAACTGCAAAACTGTAAGTTTGATGCTGATACTAAACAAATTAGAAGTTTCCATAAAACCCAGAATGACTGGACAAAACAGACCACGGGAAAGCATCAATATGCTTTAATAAAGCAAGTCATGCTTCTCAAATCTAGTCAGGTTCCTTGGAAGAGTCGCCAAGCATGGCAACAAGGCAGTTAGAGTTATTAATATAGATCAATTTCCATAAGGCCTTTCATAGAAGTTTTTTAAAGAAACAAAACTACAACAGGACAAGCAGCAAGGCTTTCAAATGGAAGAAAATACTGGTTAGAAGACAGAAAATTGGTGCCAGGAATATACTATTATTAGTTTTCAGAATTGATGTCACCACGTGATTTCCACAGGCATGTGGGCTCAGTTCTACACCTGCTGATATACTGACATGTCAGATAAATGACCTAGGAAATGGGGATGAGAAGTGAAGCGACAGTGTTTGCTGATACTGCTAAACTATTCAAGGACTAAAACAACTGACTGTAACCTGCAGAGGCACCTCATGAACAACAGAGTGAGAACAAGGCAAATGAAATTCAATACAGATTGCAAGGGAAAACACAATCCTAGTTTAATATGTTAATTGACAGACTCAGAAATGGGATCTCCGAGAAGCAAACAATATAAAACCAAATCAAGCCTAACAACCAAGCCACCTCTATGGTTCCTCAGCCTAGAGGTAGCTCTTCTTTACTGAAAGGGTGGTCAAACACTGAAACAGGTTCCTAGAGAGGTGGTCGATGCCCTACATCTGTCGGCATTTAACAGACATTTGGACAACACCCTAAAAAACAGGCTTTAATTTTCAGTCAGCCCTGAATTGGTCAGACAGCTGGACTGGATGATCACTGTAGGTCCCTTCCAACTGAACTATTCTATCCTATTCACCAGCTGTTAAAAAGGCAAATCAAATACCAGGAACTTTTAGGCCATGAGTAGGAAATGAAATGGAAATTATGACACCACTTCATAAATCCATGCTGTATACAGCTTTGCTTGCCTTCATTTTATTTACTTGAGACAGACACAATGAGGTCTCTCGAATCACGAATAACATGGAAAAGCTGATAAAGAAAAACTGTTCACTTTCTTCCTACACAAGAACAAGGGGATATTAAGTGAAATTGATAGGATACAGTCTCAAAAACAAAAGAGCACAATCTCGACTCAGATGGGGGATGCTGTGAATGACGGATTTTTACATGGGTTCAAAAAACAACTGAATAAGCTCATGGAAGAGAGCCAAAGGTGGATGATACTACTTCTCACTCAGAAATCTGAGCAACAAATCACTAAATCTTCACAACACATTTTGGAAAGTATCACTGTTGGCTTGTTTTAGCCTTACAGTCTTCACTAGCTGCCTACTGCTGGGACAGGGAAGGAAAACAGAAGAGATGTTTGCTAAATGGACCTTTAACATGCAAATAGGAAGCACTAACAAAAAACCTGTAAAGTTAAGGTAGCATATATGCAGTTTCATGTCTGCTCCTTATAAATCAAAAAACAAAAAAGGTACAAGAAATAGCATAAATATTGACATTCTAGTTCACCAGCTATTTTGGAACTTTTAAACTACATGTTTAAGTTGCTTAAGCCTGAACTAATGAAGTATCTGACACCAGCATCACGTTCTGCCTCTCTGGAGATCTGACCACTGAACAGGAATAAATGCTGGATTTTGCCTTGGTATTGGCCATTCACCCAAAATAAAATTCTCATTTCATCTCAGTCTCCTACAGGCCATTTCCAGTTTCCACCCCAAAGATCCTTTGCCCAAGCTTCTCTCTGGCCTTTGCCATCTCTCTCCAGAGATCGTTCCCACAGTGCCTTTCAAAGTGCAGCACTTCAATTGTTATGCCCTTTTCATCTTTTGATGCACCATCCTCTGACTTTCAGCTTTATTTTCTCTAACACAATGGATCTTTGTCAGGTCTGTCACTGCACCAGTTGGCACCCAGTTCTAATCCTTTCGCATTTTAACTACCAATTCCTCCAAAGTCATCCTGTCCTTTTCAAGTACCAATTTCTTCTACAAGATCAAAGACCGATTTGCAGGTTAATTCACCAGTAAGTCTCCAAACCACAGTCTTTGATCACTTAGCTATGATGCCTTTCTGGACACATAAGAGCACAAGGGAGGCCAACACACTGCTCTTCAGGAGAGGCAGAGGAACTGTCAGTACTCGGAAAAGCTACTACCTCAAACGCTGAGTTCTTGAAGTGATCTCTCTTCCAAGAGGCCACAGTACAGCTTGACAGCATTTCCAGTGTTTATCCATGTTAAATAGTAATGTATCTCACTGCTGTGTTTGTATAACATGAAATGGAAAACTTAGGAAAAAAGTGTGCTTAAACTCGTACACCCCAAAAAATGTCTATGACTCCATACCTGTCTGCTAAAAGAAGCCCGTTTATACTGTGGAAAAAGGTTTGCTTATGTTCTGCTACAGGATACCTTTAGCTAAGTAGGGAAGTCCACTGAACTTTGCCTAGAAAGGCCAGAATCTACCAAGGGTTTTCAAACCTCAATCTCTGAGGCTCAGTACAGAAGCTGGTCATAGAAACAGCAAAATGAAAAAACATCTGCTTTTGACAAGCAGATGTCAACACTTCACTTAAGCAGAGCAACAGTGAGAGGGATGCAGAGTCTCAGCTTCAGCTGCAGTGCAGATCACATCACAGAAGAATCACATTCATTCACTCTGCAAACCGTACATCTTACACACGAGTATGAAAGCCAACAGCTGAACTGAAATGCACAATGCTCATGGTCAGGAACTGAGATCACCTGGAAATGTTACAGATGAAGCAAGCCTTCAGAGAATTGTTATGGAAACTCCAGTCATATAAGAAGTAAAAGGTTGTCCAAGATTTATAACAGAAACTCCAGTAGAATTTAACACAGTGAGTAAAGATATTTTTGAGATGATATCAAAGAATACAATCATGTTTATTGGTAACCCCACATGGCTTCTGCTTTATCTTTCATTTGGCATAAAATCATACATATTACAGTTTGCTACAGTTCAGGTTTTGTTTCATTATTATTCCTAGATCCGTATGTGGACAGTGATACAGTAAGCTGGTAACATACAGTAAAAAGGTGTCACCTGAAAATGAGGCTCCTTGAGTATTCCAACCAATTCTGCAATATTTTCATCCTTATTTACTAAGGGACTGATGTCTTCAAGAATTTCATTCACCAGCTCCAGGTTGTTGTCACTGACAGCCTCCAGTTTAGAATCTTCCAGTCGCTCATGAGCCTGCAAGATTAAATATATGAGACTGTAAGGTAAACAAGCTTCAAGTGATTCCAATTTATAAACTTTTAAAGTAGTTTCTTGGTGTACCTTCAGCAGGAAAGCCAGAAAAAAATAACATGTAGGATAACCCAATATTTTATCTTTTAAACTGCTGAAGGATTTTGCATGCTTAACTATGTGACCCAACAAACTTTATAAGCAGCACATATCAGAGAAGCTTGTAAGTCCTTATCTCCTGCAACCTCTATGCTAACACAGCAAGCATTGCTCTCTGAACAGCACAGCACCTCAGGACCTTTCCTGCTTCAGAACCCTGGACAAGTACACCTTCTAGAAGGACAAAAAAGGAACCATGGGATCTTCTCAGAATAAAATAAAGTCTGCAAGAGAAACATCTTCCTCAGACTCTTCACATTCAAACACCTTCAAAACAGCATATTCTACAGAAAAGTCTGCATGACTAAAGGAAATTAGCCCTAGAGAAAAGTCTGAGGCAAAGACACCTAACAGTATCCTGGGCTGCATTAGAAGCATTACTAGAAGAGTGAGTGTTACTCAGCACTGGTGAGGCCACACCTGGAATGTTGTGTATAGTTCTGGACATACTGGAAAGAGCCCAGTGAAGGGCCACAAATACGATGAAGGATCTGGAACAGCTCCCACTTCAGGAAAGGCTGAGAGAGCTGGGACTGTTGTGCCTGGAGAAGAGAAGGCTCAGGACAATTTCATCAATGTGCATAAATATCTGAAGGCATACTCTGCAAAGAGGACAGACACAGTCTGTTTTCAGTCGTGACCAGTGACAGGACAGGAGCCAGTGGGCATAAAATGAAACACAGGAAGCTCTGAACATCAGGAGACTTTTTCCACTGTGAGGGTGACTGAGCACTGGCACAGGTTGCCCAGAGAAGATGGAGTCTCCGTCCTTGGAGATATTCAAAAACTGTCTCGATGTGGTCCTGGGCAACCATCTCCACATGGCCCTGCTTGAGCAGGGAGGGTTGGACTAGATGCCTTCCAGAGGTCCCTTCCAACCTCAACCATCCGTGATTCTTTGATAACACTTCAACTATTTCTAGAGCTATTTCTCCAGACAATCCTTTCCTAAACTCTGCAGATACTAAAATCCATTGAAATAGGGGTGCTTTGAGCAGCAAGAGAAACATCTCTGAATACTTCACTTAGTTATTACAGACAGTGCTCTATCACAAAACTAGGGAGTAAGAGGACGTCAAAAATAACTAGGATTCTCAATTAAGAGTTATTTTCTACACTGTAGCAACAAGGAATTTCACAAAAGAGCAATCACTTTGGCATATAAAAACCAAACAAATAATAGGTATAACTGAGAGTTATCTATATATACTTCTCATATATATAATTTGAAGGTATGCAAGCTCTTTTATTTTCTTATTAGTGCTTTAAAAGAGACAATCAAATAAAATTTTGCTAAAAGCAGAAAACTTTGCTTCCTGAAATCATCTGAGTATTAAATTGTACTTCATATCTATAAAATGCTATTTCTGTAGGACTGATGCTCAAACTCTGGAAAGGCTAACTTAACATAAAGACATTTCAAACATTCCCCAACATCAACACGCACAAACCAAATGACTGTGATTACAAAGTTATAGGAAGCTTGGCACCTACACATATTCTCCTTAATAAGTGAATGCTATTTTGTACATAATACATACAGTAAACAATATCCTTCTTTTAAAGTTTACTTCTTTTACAGCATGTAAAAACACAAATCTAATGACTTTTAAACATAATCCAACTGCAAAAACTTTATAAGACTAGAGAATATGACTTACCTTTTTTCTTACTCATTCTTTTAAAAATACTACCACTGAGTATAATCTAAATACAAATATCCTCACCCTTCACTCCAAAATCAGAGCCATGGGGAACAGAATGTTTTATCAGTGAATAACTTCTGATCCCGTAATATATTGAGGAGTAGCAGGATACGGAGTGGTATGAATAATTTAAAAAACAAACAAACAAATAGGAATACCTTAGATATTGCAATTTTTTTTCATTTCATCATTCCAGAAATGTTTCAGTGATACTGAATTGAGCCCTTCTGTGCATTCAGTATGTATCATACTTGCCAAATGTTCAAATAGTAAGGCTTTTATCTCCAACAATCTGCCATCCCGAATACTGAACTAAGCACTTACAGTTTACTCCCAAGGCGCTTCCTTGGCCTGGGTTAGGCATTCACTTGATCTGCTGTAGGCTGTGCTACAGTACTAAAAGCAAGAGTGTGACTACAAAAGAAGATAAAGTTTTGAGGCTTGAAAGAACAGTTAACAATCCAGGAGAAGAGAATTTTGATATGACAGTTCAGTAGTGGAAGTGATGCATGTTCCAAGTTTAGTAACTGTTTTCCAAAAAGCATTATAATTCTAAAGGCTAGTTAGGGTTGAACATAAACGTCAGCACAGGAAAGATATGGAGTTGAGGTTGTTAAGTCTGGAGAAGAGAAGACTCTGGGAAGACCTTATGGCAGCTCTTCAATACTTATAGGGGGGCTTATAAGAAAGATGGGGACAAACTTTTTAGTAGGGTCTGTAGCGATAGGACAAGGCATAACAATTTTAAACTAAAAGAGGGTAGACTGAGACTAGATATAAGGAAGAAAGGATTTTAGGATCAGTGTAGTGAAACACCGTAATAGGTTGCCCAGAAAGGTTGTAGATGCTCCATCCTTGGAAACATTCAACATCAGGCTGGATGGGGCTCAGAGCAACCTGATCCAGTTGAAGATGTCCCTGCTCACTGCAGGGGGTTTGTCAAGATGACCTTTAAAGGTGTCTCCAACCCAAACTACTCTGTGATTCTGCAAACATCAGAAAGTGACAGGAAAAAACATTTTAAAATGATTACAGTTACTTCCCCTTTCCCTTACCACCTACTGAAAAATCAAAACGTTCAAAGAACCCTATGCCCAAAAATTTCTGATTTCTACCTTGATGACTTTATTCAACATAGAAAAGTGTGAAATGAACTTAATCCAGTTTTAAAAAATCAGCCAAACTTTGCACTGCAAAGTATTATTAACTAATTACTGTGCTTATTGTTTGCCCTCATTTATTTAAGAACCAAAAGGAGAAAATAAGTTTGTATGGCTTGTGGCACATTTCCCTAAGTTTCTTTTTGTCTTTTTTGGCATACTTTACATAATGATTAGTCTTAATAACTGGCTAATAAAGGAAAACGAAACAGCTTGTGCGTTTCTGGCCTGCTTTGAAATGATTCTGCTTAAATAATGTGACCATCTCAGAGAACTGCTAATTCTGGTAAAACCAGCTCTTTTAAGAGAAAAACAAATTTTATGTCTTTTTAGGGACAAATAGATATATATGAACTACATACGCTTCACCAAATGTGTTTTGATCTTATCCTTATTTAGCATTGCTGGTTAAGACAGAGGTTTTTTGCAAAATAATTACAAAGAAAATATGAGTGTGGTCATGCCATGTGAACACAATTAAAACCTTTAAGCATTCTAGATAAAGCCTGTGTACAGTTAAAAATCTGTTTCCATTACAAGCACATTTTTTACATCTACTAGTCATTAAATTCCACATAATTGTAATTGGCCATTAAAGTGCAAATTCTTGATAAGAAAAAAAGGCTTTGCAACGAACATTTTCTTCATGATAAATATTAAATTAAAGATGACCTATGCAGCAGATACTTAAAAGTTGTTTCCAACATCAGTAGGAAAATGCTTTTACTTACTCTAGTAGATTTAGTACACAAATCTTTCCCTCTGCAGTCATTTCACCAGCAGATGAGACACTTCCATTACTTTTAAGTTTATTACTATGCAATGTCCTCGGCTTGAAAACAATTTTTTGAACAGCTAAACAGAAGTAAATTCTTATATGAATTCTCATGAGAAGTTTTCCTTTCCAGATTTCTATACTGAACAAAATCCCTGGAAAACAATCCTTTAGCTTTACAGAGCATTTCACATCTGCCCAGAGGGCATTGCTTTCAGATGCCTATTCCTATTAAAGAGACAGCTGTATTTAAGTTAACTGGGTTTTCCTCATGAAAGGAGCTTATTTTTATGAAGTAAGATTAAGAAAGAATGTAAGTGCTGTACAATATTTGACTGCGTTTCCCACTGGTAAGACCAGCTACATTTTAATTACAGAGTCCAAAGATTTTTTTGCAAATATCACCTTACATATTTATAATTGATTGCTACCACCTTTAAATAAAAGATTTTTGTAACCCAAGACCAAAAACTAAGGATAATCCATGTCTCAGAGAGCTGACAATCAAAGGTAACAGCATTACTCTGAGATCCAGGTAAGAGCATGGAGAATATTTTCCTGGGCATATGAGAAAGTAGTTTTGAGCTAAAGACAAAAAGAAAACTTCTTTATGCCATGGGATAATGAAAGTTACTGCTCTTACTTCTCTTCTCTGGCAAAAACGCTACAAGTCAGAAGGCATATGGGTTTTGCACACAACAGTGGTTACAAGACTACATTAAAATCAATTCCAAGTATTTTGACTTTTTCTTCATAAATAATGTAACCACATTATTTCTGTAGTCTCTGAATTTTAATTCTTCCTCTGGAATATTCCATCTAACAATTAACCTGCATGCACAGAAATTACACTATACGAAATCTTCACCTTCAAGCTTGCCTTAAAGTCTTTTAGTAAATCATACCATACATGAAAGCTTTTGTTAATACCTCAATCCATACTCAATGTTCACACAATAACATAAGAGTTAAAATATTTCCAGATTCTACTCAAAGCAGCAAGTTTAAATACCTTAGCAAGTGATCTTACGATAGGGTTTTCCATAATTCCTTTAAGAAAAATCAGGTCTATTTCTTCAGCGCCTGTCGAAGTCGGCAGATCAGTAAGGTTGTCTAAGACCTGCTGCATGGCTGCTGACAAAACAAAAACAGAAAGTAAGTACTGACCAAAACAGGCTTCCATAAGGAGTAAAAGCTCTGGGAAACACCACAATATTGAATTCAGAGATGTTAAGTAAATACATCTACTGAGAGCAAGGGGACAGAACAAAAAAAGAACTTTTTTTGTGTGTGTTTTTGAAAAATGGAATAAAGGTTGTATCCAATTAAATCCAGGCCCAGCACATTCAAGATTTGCTACTAAGGATTGAAAAAATCAAACAAGTATAAACTATGTATAAGGTATGCAGAATCTTCCAAATACAATAAAAGCAACTCATTCACTACTCTTTCCATTTAATCTCTTTTTCAGAAGTTTCCAGCCCTCAGACCAACCAACAAGTCTTACAATGCTTGTAAAGGCAAATCCACTGTTTTTAAAATGAACACGTCGTTCCAAACCAATTTTTTTAAACCAAAAATTTGCTTCCAAGGCAGCTCTTACCGTAGGGACACTTGTGCCCATCCCCAGCAGTCCTTTACAGCCGGTCCTGACTCCCTGCACTCTGGCACTAAGTGCACATGGTACAGATGCCAACACTGACCTAGTCCCACAAAACACTGCAATGGGAAGTACATCCTACCATGAGAAATGAAACCTGCCTTCCCATTACCCACAGTGGATTTTCCTGGCTATCTACAGACTTGCTGAGAGAAACGAAGCAATCTGGCTGAGAGTAAACAATGTTACCCAGGAAAATGTCAGAAAATGCCACCATCCCAGCTGTCTGGTCCCATGAAATCACCGCGGTGAGTGAGGAGTTTGTTCCTAACTGTATTCTTTTACACTCCTGCCAAGTTATATACACATGCTCAAATGGACACATACACAGGTATACTAACAAAATCGCCTGCTGAGGTCCCCAACAAGCTGAAAAGCCTTTGAACAACCACTGTGTTCTGCAATGCTCTGCATGTTGCAGAGCAGTATACATCAAGAGAATTAGAAAAGCCTATATGCCCCTTCTCCCACACAGGAATTTACCCTTAACTCTCCTCATTGCTTTATAATGAAAGCTATTATGAAACACTGCACAGTAACAGAACAAACTGCATTTCTCAACACCTACTTTCTGATTTCAATTCTTCCTAGAAAATTCCATCCCAAGAAAAAAATTTCTGGCCACTCTTTCTGTTAAGTGGAACTGACTTTTCAACAAGCAAATCGTCTCATGTGCCACATTTTAACTACAGTAGTGCATGTCAAAAGTCTGCATTATTTTAAATTTGTTTTAACCACACTTCTCACTCCCAAAAAAGTGAATTTTCTGTGAAACCATGAGTAGGAGGGAAAATGACACTTTATGCTTTTAGATTTTGAAGCAGTATTATTTCTACTTTGTAATAGACAAAGTGCTGTCAGCAATCACACATTATATAAAGTCTTCAAATCACCATGTAAACAGTCCACAACTTCCCCAGATTAGGTATGTCCTACATCCTGACTAGTTCCATTGCCTTCTTTCACGTTTTCTCAATTTCCAGTTACAGACTCATGACTCTTAATGTACTCATGCAAGCTATAACGTCTGCAGAAGTAGACAKATGTTTCTGGCCAATTTACGTCACAGGTGCTGCATAATAATGCAAGTGTTAGAATAATAACCTTTCTTTACATTTTTAACGGTTATGTAAATTGTTTTTAAGGGATTTTCAGGTTAGCACTTTTGCTCTTATAAATAATCAGAGAAAATATAAAGCTTCCTTCAGGTCAAAGCATGCATCTCAACCACCAGCTGAAATTCCAGCATTTGATGGTGACAAAGACATGCGTAACATTCTTCATATATCTCCATGACAATAAGCTTTCTTACTTAAGCCTTTCACAATTCTGCCTTAGACAGATCAAATTAAAAAATAAAGTCCCTACATAAAAACTTTACCATCGAGAAACTGTTAAGAGCAACGTTAAGCTTCAGAAGAATGTCTTTCATACTTTGTGCGAGTCRACAGGGTATTTTCAAATTAATATTTTATTTATTAAAGGTTTCACAAACATCCAGCATCAGAACTACTTAAGTATATTTCAGTCTTCTTGGAAAACCGCAACCAGCTTTATCAACATGCAGAGTTCAAAAAATTCACAAAGGCAAACTTGCATCCCAGGTCATCAAAACCCAAACCAGCTGTTTTCAGAAATAGCTTCCTATTGCTTTGTGTCTGATCTCAGGGCACAGCCATCACGGCAAGAGTCTTCTTAGTTATTAATAGTGTTGCCTCAATATTAGAAAGTGAAACAAAAATGCAAGATAAGCCACCTTTACTCATCCTGTATTGTTTATCCTTAGTGTTTATGTTTGAGCCTCTATATTGCCTCAGTGTAGCTAGTTCCTCATCTTAAAGGGAAGAGCTTTCTAAGTAGCTGAATAAAAAATAATACTTTTAAGTACACCCCTTTATTTTAACCAGTTAAAATGTTAAGCAAAAAAATTTTAGCATGAGAGAAAGCTTGAGCTGCAACAAAGTCTTCACACCTGTTACCTAGAACATGGTAGGCACAGGAACATTTATATGCTTCACTGCTTTACACTCACCTGGCAAAAAATTCAGAACACTATCAAATGTTATTTTCCAAAAGGTCATCAAGAGCATCTTTCAGCAGGAATCGTCTCTGCTGGTTTATTTAAAAAGAACGGACAACAAATACATGGGTACTTTTTTAGACAGACCAGACTAAGCATTTTAATAGCAATGTTTTATGTTTATTACACAAGTCATGGGCCACCTTCAAACATACTTCCTGTTTAATGTGAAACACTAATATTTGCTCACATGTGAAAATAGCTTTGAAAGTCTAAGCAATATACTGACTACATATACCTTTAGATACTCATACATGTACTTTCAAACAGTTTGATTTATCCAAAGACTATTGAAGCGCAAAGGTGGGAGGAGGGCAAGACACTTTGAGAAAATCATTACAGAACCTCTTCAACAGGCTTTTGTTTATTCATTTCTAGGGGGAAAAGGATTTTATTAGAAAACAAACAGCAGGAGATTCACTGTTTCCAGGCTTAATCATAATGATCTTTCAGAATAATGTAGATACACATGGAATTTCAAGTAGCAGTCTTTTAAACAATTTCACTTCCTTCCTTCCAGGGGTAAAGCCACCTTAGCACTTTTAGAAAAGTATCTTCTCTTATTCCTGAGCAGCAGGAATGACAGCTGAAGATGAAAGCACTCATGCAGGAAAGTTTTACTAAAAAGATCAGGTCCTACCAAGCAAGAAAACAGATGGAACTGAGGAGTTTAGAGACTACCAAATCTAAATATCCCAACAAAAATTGCCTTTTGAGCCRCACATCTCCTTTGTGGTGAATCTGCCCTTGAAATGTTGATAGAAGTTACTCAACATGGGGTGGAAAGCCCTGCAGAACTTACATTCAAGTCAGGCATACAAGAACTAAGGACTACATAAACAAACTGCACAAACCAGGTTGTCAGAAGTGCTCCTTACTGTCGAGTACTTTGGTGTCCAATAAAAAGCAAATGCGCGCTTTTCCTTCAGTGGAAAATTGATTGGGTCTCTCTTGCCTCTCTTGTCCCATCTTTTACAGGAAAATAATAAGAACATACCAACTTTGAAAGCTCTACCATTCACCTTCTTTCTCTGAAGACAAGCCTTCTTCTACATTCAAAGATCGTCTGGGTAAAACTTTAAACTCTCATCACAACACAAAAAGATTTGCTTTTGTGAGGATACCATAAGATAGGCATGGCTGCCTACAATGGTTAACAAAACCACCTAGGAGCATACACATCTCCCAAAAAACACACACTGACAACAGCCTCCAGACACACCAGGAGGAACCGAGCAGCAGA
Organism: Amblyornis subalaris; assembly: GCA_018881555.1. NCBI lineage: Eukaryota > Metazoa > Chordata > Aves > Passeriformes > Ptilonorhynchidae > Amblyornis > Amblyornis subalaris. The sequence goes on along the minus strand of JACAXG010000061.1, from coordinate 2,880,329 downwards.
AACAGGCTCTCAGTTGAGGCAAGGTGATGAAATAAAGGGATTCTTAGGAAAAAGTGACAACAGAACTGAATCTGAGCAGGGACTCCAAAGAGAAAAAGAGATTACAGTGGGCTGCTCTTCACTCCAGCCCCTGGCTTTCTTGACAGGGAATACACATAGAATTAATTTCCACAGTCAATTTTCAACGAACATCTTCATAACTCTATCAAGTTTAAAGCCTCAAGCAAGACTCAGCAGGAACCAGGTCTGGTCTGCTGTGTACRTGCACTGAACAACTTAATCCTACTATACATATGACCCCATACTCAGGGAAACTAGTTTGCCATTTGAACCAGGGAAAGTGGGAGAAGAGATGTTAACTGATCTCTGTGGCAAACAGCACATATCCTGAGGCATAAGGATAGTGAAATCCCCCTTCCTAATGCAAAATTAACTAACCACAATTAACTTCTAATTTCCACAGAGCTCTTCAGACAACCAAAGGATGCTTCAAAGGTTTAATCTACATCCTGTACCTTAAAACAGTAAATTCAGATCATACAGAAGTAAAAGATACCCTGATAACTCTTCCTGTAAGAAAAAGGTTTTCACCAAGCTCTCAACTGAGACTCTTCTACCAAATTTGATTTTACTCTTTCTTTCGGTGCCTAATTCTTGTCTACATTAATTCTATGTAGAGGAAAGAGGAAGCATACATTTAAATAAATTTTCCAGATTTGCAGACAGAAGACAAATGTGTCACTCACTAGGGGAAATTAAAGCTTTTCAGAATGAATATCTTGCGCAGATTTTTTTAGCTCAGTTTCATTTTATTAGTCTCCAAGCTTACAAAACAACAGGAATGAAAAGAAAATTATGTATAATATATTTAAATAAACATGCATATTTATTTCCACATGGCCTACTCATCTGGATAGGAAGTTATAATAAATACCTCAAGGACTACTGGTGAGGCGGGTGCTCCACACAAAATCTAGAAAAGTTAGATTAAAATCTTGTCACATACATAAACCTTAGAAATAATTTCTTGTGTGATTTAAAATCTTTTCAAGAGGGATGTATCAAAAAGTTTCATGAGACTCCCAACAAGCTCAGACCAAAGGAAGATTAATTTGTAACTTCAGCCACCCTTAACAAGTGATAACGCCATATTTTTTCCCGTTTGTGTTCATGTTTTTTAAATAATGATTTATGCTTAAATATAAGGCAAAGGAAAAAAAAAGTTATTTTGTGTTGACTTCTTCTCTCCCCGGTCACAAATTATAGCAGTTTAGGCAGTGTGGGACAGAGAAAAGGAATTATGAAAAAGTTAACATTCTGAGAACATTTAACAAGTTCATTCACAAACAGGCTATTGACCACGAATATATGAAAGCCTGACAAAGCTGTCTGTTACTGCTGCTTGAGTAAGTTTCAGAAAACGTATTTAAAGATAAAAGTCTCTGGGAAAGCACTGTGCAATGAGCACACACAACATTATGTTTGTGTTTTCCCAGCCAGCAGCTGCACCAACTGAGAGAGATTACACTCAGCAACAGCTCCAGAGCACACTACAAGAGCGATGGCGCACTGCAGTTCAGCTCCCTGCTCCTCTACAGATCCATTACCTGCTCCCACACACACTGCTGTCTGTAGCAGGGTGCAATGGCACTCGGGCTTTCAAACATCCACAGACTTTTCACCTTTTATTTGACAGACACTGTCAAGAGGGAGTGCTGGGCCAGCGCAGCTACAGCCCTGGACAGCCACCCGAACTCAGACATTCCTGGGCAGCATTCCATTGGAACACCACCCAGGCAACTTTTCTAAACGGGACCCCCTCCTCAGGCAGTAAATGCAGTAGATCTCCTCTAAATAGACAGTAAGATTGCTTAATGAAGGAAGCTGTTGTTTGCAGCAGGAACACTTTACTGACTGCAGAATCACATATGGCAATGAATTTGTAAAGGAAGGAGAAGAAGTCTAATTGATAAGAATTACTGTTCCTCTGGATATTCAAATTCTGCCCACTAAATTTCTGCATGTTGGAAAGAAATAACATCAATTCTTAGAGAAGTTCATTAATTTTTTTACTTCATTTGCTCCAAGTCTACTGGGAAGCCAAGATGGAGCTATTTTAGCATACCCATATATAGAAGCTCAAGCAGTCCCTTCCCTTATCAAACCTGGCTCAACTGTATTTTACATGCCCGTTATTCATGCCTGTGAAGGTCACAAAAGCTGTGGGGAAGAGCCAACAACCCTTTCCCAGCTCAAACACAGCAGACATACTTCTTTCAGGCTGTGAAGTTTGTCTAAAAAAAGATGAAGCACAAATTTTCTGATGAACAGATGGACCTCACAGCTGCATCTTCTGGAAAAGAAGCACTATTTAAAAATTATCTCAGCATAGACAAAAAGAGAACAAAACATCACAACTCCAAACCCAGCAGAATTAAAAGGTTAAGTCTTCTTTGAATACATATATCATGACCAACAGCAAGGTATTGGTAAGAGATAAACTAAAATCCAGTATTAAGGAAATTATGTTAAGACTTCCGTTTCTTAAAGGACTGTAAAGAAAAATATTTCATAAAGTACAAAAGCAATCAACTTAACTTGATGCTCACTAACTAAGTTTTATGCTTTGAAGATAAGCCTATACAGGTGTTAGGTTTTAATAAGTTTTCTGACCTTTTTTAATTAGAGGAAGAATAATGCAAGCTTCAGGCACAGAAATGATAAACAGGAAGCACACACATGCTCACACCAGACAAATACACAGAAAAACCTTCAACCACCATACAGCAAAAACCAGAGCATGTACAAGCAAGTCAACTAAAAGTCTTTTAAAAAGCTGAAAGTTTTTAATTTTTTTTGTGTTCTTACTTTTTAGCTACAGATGTTAGGAAAGTATATACAGATGTCACATAAAGACTACTGTACTTTAAATTAATACTAGGACATGCCCCAGGAGAAATTTAATTTTGATGAAGAAAGCCTGTACTACCCTTAGTTCTTCAACTACTTTAGTAGTTCAGGTACTGGAGAATATATTAAAACAGATTTTTAAATGAAGGCAAAACATTCAGTGGATATGCAGTCTAAGATGCTACTTTGTACTCAAAGTTATAGTAGAAATTCAACGCTGTTTCAGGATGCATGCTGCACTCCACTCAACTTACACAACAGGCTGAGCTTATTGCACACATCAGTCATCCTCCCTGGTATTTTGCAAGCAGTAGCTGGATGAAGAAACTTGAATTCTCTGCAGTACCTCTGGTAATTAAAGCCAGTTTTTATGAAGTCCAAAATGCCAGCAAAAGAGAAGTGACAAAGTAAGTACATCTTTTGAAGTATTGCTTTCTCTAATGTGCACCCTCCAAATGAATCAAAGCTTTGTATCTCTGCATTTCTGCCACAGGACTCAGTATTATTTATCTGTTGCAGTATGACAGAGCCTGAAGACAGCAAAACTGAAAAAAATGCTAACATAAGTAAAGACTACAGGAACAAAGTATGTGTAACAAACAAACAGAAAAACCCAAAAAACCGGAAAAAAAAAAAAATCAGTTTATTGTACCACTTTTCTCGGTGGAAAACCTGAGGGGAAGCCATGCAGAACTGTCTATACAGTTTCATCCCATTCAAAAATTCAGCCTAAGGCCAACTGGAAATCACTTAAGATTTCTTCCTCAATTAGATCCCTTTTTCACGCAAGTACAAAAATTAGACCAGAAGAGAAAATAATGTAAAGCCTTCCAAAGGGAACGCAGATTTCTACTCCAAGTGTTCCACACTTGCATCTTGGTGCTGATCTCCAATTACCACTGTCACAGTGGATAAGGTCAGTTGCATGTTGTGCCCCACTTGCGACACCAGGCACCGCAGCAGCGACTGGTCCCGGTTCTGCTACCAACATGTTTTTTCAACCATTCGCACTTTCATCTAGGAACACTGGACAGGCATATTGTCAAAGAAGAAAGCTAAAATTCACAAGAATTGTAATGTACTCTATTGTGAGTGTAAATGCCATGGTTCAGAACCTTGGTTACAGAGCTGTTCTGTAACATGGTTTATGCACGTCTGCAAAAAAGACAACGTACTTTTAATAAACAAAATTAGATATTCCACTGTGTAGCAAAGTAACAACCCTGTGCACCTCCAGAGACCCATGATGAATCTGATTACCAGAAATGATGTTGGTTCCACTGCAGTTTGCATCTCAGGGGTGTCTGCATCCTTCTGTATGAAAGCACCTGATCACTCAACAGAATTATCAGGAGCATATCATTAAAAACACCCCACACTTCAGATACCTGGGCATTTCCTTAATCTTGGTTAATGTCTATCTTAAACAATTCTTTCAGGTCCCTGTTCTTAACAAAATTTTTTTACATGTGGCAAACAATGTCTCTGTTTTCATTGTTCTAACCTAGAGGCCAATTTTCTGCCCTACAGAATGCAATTTCTCCTCTCCTATACCGACTGTGAAAGAAGCAAACTTGGCATCAACTCCCCTGTCCCTCTTCCAGTCTGCCCCTTTTTTCAATATAGACAGTCAGAACTGTGCAAAATATATCAGATGACAGTCTCATGAGTGCCTTGCACGACACCATTAATACTGATACAGAGACAATGAGATCTATTTTGACCTTCTTACAGTTACATCATACTGCCAGCTCAATCTACTTGCTCTGTCACAAAACAGTATAAAGCATCATTTTGAACTTCACTCTTCTCCAAAATTTAAATTTGTAGCTGAACAAAGTGTCCTCTTTCTTCAGTGAAAACACTACACGTATATTTTGTCCCACTGCTATTACTCTAGGCTTCAAATTAGTTTTTGGCACTTTGTTTTGGACCCTCTTTTGCTTCAGTGAAAATGCTTAGACAAGGAAATCTACCAGAAATGATGTATCATCCAGATACTACTTTGCTTTTAACACAGCTTCCTTTTCCAGCTTTAAGTGTAGGAGAACTGAGGAATTCTAACAAATAAGAATTTTATGATGAAGAGTTTTGATATCAAGTGAAATAAGGCTGTATTATAACACATTCTCAGTTATTTTATAACAGCAGCAGAATGCTTTACTAAATGAGAGCATCCAAACAYAGCACTTTCAAAATCTGATTGCTCCATTATGATGCAGCCACTTTAAAAACTACATCTATGCCCCTTTGAACACATCACCCCCCTATGTTAACATTTCATGCATGCACTGTTTCAGGCCTCTGTTACTGTGAAGTAATTATTGAATTACCCCCTTTCAACCTAAAACACTGGAGTATTTAAATGAGAGCTCTACCAATGCAGGCGTAAAAATATTTTTGAGGTTCCATTACAGATGTACACAAACATTTGAAAATCACTCAATAAAATTACATGCAGAAAACAGAAATGTAAGACAGTCGATTTTTGGAGCATAAAATAAATTAAAGCCATTTAGAAAATATTTAGTCTACCTCAACATATTCTTTAGTCAAAAATTAAAAATATATTTGATTACTATTATACCTAGCCCCCTCTTCTATAGAAAGAAAAAGACCCACCAAGAAAAACTCCCATATGGAAGTGTTCAGTTAACTCAGAGTCTACTTAATTTCACTCAATTTTCCACTGCATCCCAGCCTGAAGGCAAAAAATTTAAGACAGGAGTGAATCTACAAAATTTATAACAATTAAATGAAATTACCTCTATCCCAGGACCTCAGTTTTCAATTTTACATGATCACCTAGTACATTTTCCAAAAGTTTGACTTGAAGTTCATCCCTAAACTCTAATGCTCCCACTTCCACTAAACTAATCTCTCTCATGCACACACTTGCTTATCTCTGCCCAAACAAACTTACTAGGAAGCAGTAAAAGCAATTCACTAAATTAATGATGTTATAGTTCAGGGTGCCTTGAAACAGGAAAATAAAAAAAATATTTACTTCACTATTTTTGTCATATGACACAGTTCTTGCTTATTCTAAGGACACAGCTAAAGCTTTAGCTACAAAGAAAATTTCCAAAACACAGTTGGAATGTTAGTAGTGATGTAGTTGATAGAAAATGGCTTTTCCAAATTTGTTTGCCGAATAATACTGCTGATGTTTCYAAATAGAGAAAGATGCCACATAAAACCTTTGTGCAAATGGCATGTTAAAAGCTTACTTGACCTTCAGGAATGCCCAAAATACACCTCTGTCACTTCCCTAGTGAAGAGACTCTATTCCAAAGTTTTCTTTCAATTTAATGCAGTTAAGATTCACACAATTGCCTATTCATGATCCCCAACAGTTACGTTCCTTTAGTCCTTCAAAGGGTATGTTCAAGAACCCTGGAAAAGGAATAAAAAGACCACCTTTACACTTGTATTTTGAAGGTAACTGAAAAACTCTGTGGAGTAAGTCACACTGCCCTTAGCCATGTGTTTTACCTCCTGGACTACTTCCCCACATTATGCAACCAGGATTTCTTTATGATTGCAAACGTTAATGAAAACTGGGAAATCTAACTTCAATTTAAGAATATCTAGGCACAATAATATGGGGAAAAAGTAATTTCTAGTAGTCTTTGGACAGCTTGCAATAAGAACTACATGTTTTTAAGGAAATTGCACTTTGGATGTTCTCTTTGAATGTTCACCACTTTCACTTTAAAGTCAATTTCCAAGTTACTGCTGTAAACCGTGAATGACAATATTCTGTGTTGTATAAGGTGGGCACAGGCAGTGAAACAGGAAAGGGTATCTTCAGAATGGTATGTGATGCTCACTGACATGTTTGAGATTTTCTACTCCATTTCCTCAGAATATCAAGTTTTGTTTCATTCAGTTTTGCCTAAGAACTTCTGAATTTTCAGTCACATACCCCATCACTCCAACTGAAATAAAACCAGAGAACTTTTAAGTAAAGGTTTACAGTGAAAAACTTGCAACTATATAGCTACAGTTTTTCTAACTATACAATGAGTTTTAAACATCTTTCCATTCCATTCTTTCTTTGGAAAACCTTGGCTGCCCTTGAGCTTCACATTGCCCACCTGTAATCTCACTTCAGTTTATTCCTCTTCTTTGATAGCCGTAACTATTCAAGTATATACTTCCACTCACCCACAATACATGAATCACTCTCTCAGTAACTGCTGTACAAGCCAAGTTTTGCACACTCTTCAGTTCAAATGTTTTGGGGGGCTTTTTTGCTTGGTGTTTTTTTTTTTTTTTAAAGAAGTACTGGCAAATGCAAAGACAGCTAAACTTTTCTTCTTGAACAGTTCACACCACCACAAAACTCAGTGAAGAATAGTGTCTGTCGAGGCTTTTCATCATCTTCTGAGACAGGCAAATTGCTACAGATCTGCAAGTAGTGATGTTTGAAACGACAACTTTTACTTATATGACATGATCTCTTTTATAATGTCTTCTCTTGTAAAAATAAGACCATGATGGAACCTGGCTTTTTGACTGCATCTGAGCCATGAGAAAGTATGCAGAGAGGAAAAAAATAAAAAAGTTTTAAAAGAAAAGTCCTTCTTGACTTCAAACTGCAATTGTTGTTTCCTAAAAGCAGTTCATACACATCCTCATATGCTGACTCTCTTCAAACCTATTTATGATGAAACAATAAAAGCCACATTATCTTGGTTCTCACTCAAGTCCTTTGTTCTGTTGTTTCCCACACTGCTTAGAGGTCTCAGAGAAAAAGGGGCGGGAGGAGAGGAGAGAAGAGGATACATACAAGCAAGAACCTTGCTGGGTTTTGACATTAGAACCTCTCGGATTCACACTTTTGAGGCCCAGTTACCTGTGTATCAGTAGCCAGAACCACTTCTAATGCCATCAACAGGGAGAGGACTCCCAAAATAGCCTGTTAAAAGTCCTCCCATGTACAATCAGAAATGGTAGGTTGGGGACCATGATTCCCTGTACCCAGCCCTGGAATTTCACTGCAATAAATAAACAGTTCCATGTTTCAGCTTTTCCACAAGAAGGTTTTAGGAAGTCCAGGTCCTGACCTTGAAAAGAGTAATTCCTTTGCCAATCACTTTCAGCATGAAGTTGAGAGGACTGTCCCATCACACCAAATGAGTTCCCAGAGCAGTCAGTCCCATCAATGGTAGTTTCTGCTTATTTTACTCCCCACTAAATTCCTCTTTCCCTGAAGAGTATTGGGCCAGAGAGCAATATAAAAAGAGAGCAATGTAACCTCCTATGGATAAATTGGTTCTTTGAACACAACTAGATTGTGGAATAATTTAACATGAAATTACCCTCAAGTTCCCAAGAAAACCTGAAAGGGCAATGATGTCTTTTTCCACAACTTCCTGGGTGTTACAAGGTCAAAACTACATTGTTGCCAGTAGTTATGAATGTCATTAAAGAAAACAAGCTCCATCTCAGCAGACATGTTATGCAGTACACAAGGTAGGAAGAAACAGATGGAACAAACAGTTTGTCTTATGCAAACTCGGCACTGAAGTTAAATGGCCCCATTCTTCCTCAGGATTTTGAATGGTCTGAAACAAAACACAGTCTAAGAATGCATTTTCAGAAATGCGAATTCCTAGTTGTAGAAAAGAAATCAACCCTTTTAGTTATTTTTCAAAGAATCAGCTATATTTCTTTCATTTTTCACAACACTGTTCTTGAAGGCATGCCCAACACCCATATGAAATCTTGATTCTGTTTCAACCTTTTAGAGACCCTGTCTGTAAACACAGCCCCCAGTAGACCTGCACACATTCCACTTGTCATGTGGTACAGGAACAAGTCTTACACTGAAGAGAGAAGCTGGTTGACTGCCTCTACTCAAAGAGCAGCTGATACTTTTAAGCAGCCCAGATGTGCACTTTCCCTAAATCAACAGATGCTCATACCTCAGCTGCACGCATCCTTAGAGTCAGCTACATGAACCTTAGAGTCAGCTACACGTGTGTGCCAAGTTGCAAGGTTGCACACTGGACTTTAGCTTGCTTTTTTGGTGCAGTCAGGAGGGGAAAACAGCTTGAAGAAACAGATCTAATAAAGAAAACCAATGCAGGTAGACTCCCCAGAACACCTGTCCCTGGACAGGTCCAGTGGCACACTAATAAAGGCACAAGGCCAGCAGCCTGGCAAGCACTCACTGGATTGCTGGTCCACCTACTGGCATTAGTCTGCACATTGAAATATCCATCAAAACCATCAGGTCTCCGGGTTGAAACTTTCTTTGGAATGCTCAGTTTGAAAGAGACCTCAGCAGTATATACACAATATTGCTCGGAAAGGGACCTTTCTATTTTCATCAATATAATATCCTTTCCATAAATCAGGCTTACTGATGGCACTGAGTATTTCTCTACAGTAACTTGCCATAGTTAAAGCAATCACACTTGATCCCATAAGAAGGAATTTGTGTTCAATGACTGAAGCAGTTGAAACATGAAAGAAGCTTTCTCAGCTGCAGAAAATCTGGCAGAGATTCTGTTTTTCCAAACACAGCATCAGGATTTAAATACCACATCACTTCTCAGCTTAAGTTTTCAGACTCGGACAAGCCAACTTTCACACAGAAGGAATCAACACTTGTTTTTTAATACCAGAGAGACTGGTTTGAATGAGCTCCTGCCAATAGTTCAAAAAAAGAAGACAAGTCTCTGTATTGAAAAATTCTTTTCACAAATTAATCACCATGCCCCTGTCCAGAGCAATGGACATCAAGGGCTGTGAAGGATAAAGATACAATCAGGCATGCATTACGTTGGCTCAACATTGGATTAAATTATGGCTGAAAGGGTAGAGAATTAAATAGTCTCATGATAATTTTTTATATACATTCTAAGTACTTGAAATTCACAATGCAGTTACATAAATTTCATATGTGCTCAAAAATGCGATCTTCCTCTGCTTAATGAATGAATTGTTAGCATATCAAACAAGTTAAAGCAGAGGACACCAAGAAGCCCTGTAATTTCCTGGTCTCATGGACCAAGCAGAAACTTAAACACGGACTGAAAAATATTCTCATCCATTCTGAATACTAAGAGGGTACCGCAGAACCCTTCCCCTAAAGGAATTTTACCAAAGACTTACAGACAAGGCACTGTTTGTCAGTTTTCCTAATTCTTTAAATAAAGCCCATCTGCCAGTAGGCAGTTCTTGTTTCAGACTCGAACCTAAACAGGCATCTTTTTGTGAGAAAGGAACATTTACACAGTGCTGTATGTGCACATATCAGACCTCTCGTTTTAAATTATCAGGAAGACTATCTTAAATTCAAGACTTAATAAAATGAATCAATCAGTAGAGTAATTCTACCAGTCTTGCTCTTCATTTATGGGGCTTTCCAAGAACAGGTGGATACAGATTTTGCTGTGTAACAGACACAAAAAACCAGTGCAAAGAATGACAAAAGGAGAAGTTTACAGTGCAGCACAAATCTGCTAGTGCAGCAGAGCTGCAAGACTGACATAAATTTGAAGCATGGAAATACCACTGCAACTGCATCCCAGATACTCTCGCTTTCACCAAACATTTTTACTTCAATCTACTGTGCTAGTATCAGAGCAAAGCAACACAGTGCCCTATGACTTCTGAGGAAGGGAAATAGATTCCGTAAAAGACACGGACTACAATAAGTGTCCCAAACAAATTTACAGAGTAAATTGTAACACCTTATACACTTCACTTCCAACACCTTATACAAAGATGCCTCTATAAAAACTAGCTGACTTTGATCCTTTGAAGACTTTTGTTGAATTATATTTTGGGAGGGGTAGAAAATATTTTTCAGTGATGCATTTTTCACCGAGATGCAGAAATTCAAGATCATCTTACTGTTAGATTATCTCTCATGGATTTTTTTGCAGGCATCAGAATACAGGCATGTGCACGCACTCCAGCATCAGTGTTTAAATCAGCTAGCCAAATACCCTACCATACACACAGAACTTGGTCATCTCTCCAACACAGAAATAGAAGTAAAATTTTGTCATAGAGCCAAAAGTCCTGAACACCTACTTAATACTGAATTCTTTGAAAATTTATTGAATAAAAGGGAAAAAAAAGGCTGGCAAGTAGGCAACACATTATGATGAAGTTAGAAAAACCAGATACAGCAAAGCTCAGTAGGAAAAAGAAAAAATGTGAAAATGTCTTACATGTTCCAGCTGATGACCCAGAAAACCACACCTCATCTGTCATTTTTGTACGTTTTTGTAAGCACTACACAGTGCTTACACCATGCTGGAACGGGTAGCGTCTAAATGGGACTGTCACCTGCTCCATCTGTCTTCATCCACACAGCCTGCCACTCCTGCCTGGAAGATGACACTCTGCTTCTTCATTGATGAGAAAGAGAGAGGTTACCAAAGCTGAGTAGGTTCAACTTATCACTCACTGTGCCCCTCTTTCAGCCTGCTGCCTTTCAAAAGGTTGGTTAGACAATATTACAGAGAAGTAGAATTTGCTAAAATATTACTGAAAAGCATTTGAGTGTATGTTTAGCTGCAAGCAGGTAAGTAGTCCCAGTGACTTCAAAGTTCAGGCATCTGTTAAAATTGGTTTGGGGAATTATATCAGAAAAAAAAATAACAAAAAGGAAGGAAGTGACCTACTTGAATGAAAGACTCATTCAGAGGTTTACATGTTCAGATCCCCTCAAAACGGGCTGACAAGAGGTATTTGCATACATTTCCTTAAGTACAAAGTGTGAAATGTCACACAGTATAACTCTTGATTAATCCATTAGGTTCATATAGACTCGAGATTTTTTCCACTATCCTTCCATTCCCTGCCTATTTCTGTTCACCCAAGTGTTCTCCTTCTGTTTCCTATGTATACCCAAATGCTTAAGAAACAGAGTAGAAACTAAAACCAAAATGGCAGCTTAGCTGTAAAGAAAGAATTAGTATTTTGATTAAAAGCAACCTGTGCTATAGACATTTAGAGATCTTTCTAAGATGCTTAAATTCTATTTTAAAATTGGACAGCCAAGATCCAGACTCCTTATGACTCTTCACTTCTTTTGCCTTTTTTTTCATCCTTTTAACTCACTCAGAAGCTGCCAATGAACTCTAATAACTACATAACAGAAGCTTTAGCAGGATTCTAATTTTGGTCACAGATAACTAAGTAGAGCAATTCCAGATAATATTAGCTGAGATTTATGATGCATTCAACATCTTCAGATGCACAAGAGTATTTTTGGGCATCACTTGGAAAGACAATATTCAATGTACAGCTGGTAAATTTTACTCCTTTTTTCTCCTCCTATTTCTATACAAGAAGCGTATTAATGCTGCACTTTATCTCAATTTTTTTCCAAAGGATCTATTTCTTCAGCAAGAGAAAACACAAGTCTGGTCAAGCCCCACTTTCAAGATATCAGATGATCAAATTATAGCTGGTTTTGAGAGCAGAAATTAGATATACCTTTGTCACTTCTCTGAGCAAGATGTACCAATAAGCAGAGGAAGACCTGCCCTCCTGGTGCAACTTGGGATAAGAAAAGTCAGACAATTTTTTCTGAACTCCACATCTGTTGCGTTATTTCTGTTCCGTTTCTCTTGCATTATTTCTAAACTAAATTAAAAAAAAAACCAACACACCAGAAGACCCCACATAATTATTTGTTTTACCTATCACTATCAAAATCTCTTCTCCCAGGAAAGTCCAGATCAAGTTCTTGGTAATGGAACTGCTCTTACTTTTATATGCTTCCAATCTTATGTCAAGCCTGGGAGCTTCCACATTCCACTCAGGCCAAACTAGGGGTTTGTAAATGATTACACTTCCTATTAAAAGGTAAAAGGAAAGTCACCTTGAAGAAACATTTTTTAAAACTTTTCTAGAAAACTGTATTGGGACATTGCTTCTTTACTGCCTCTTTAACTGATGACAAAAGGATCAACCATGACAACTGTGGCTTTCACCAACAAGTGAAAAGATGATAGACTGGAAAGTAAAGGGTAAAGAACTCCTTACATGCCTCTGAATCCTCAACACCACACTTCCAACAGCTAGTAGAAACTATTTCTAGAATACTATGCCTTTACTCTATATGGAAGTCACTGCTTGGATTATAAGATCTCATCTCAAGCTGATTTCACTGAACAAAATACATCTTCTGTTCACTGTTAACACAAGATGGTCTAGAACTCCAGACTCCATCCTTCTCACTTCCATCAGAAGACTGAACCTAGAACCTTGAAAGTCATTGCTTATTACTGTAAAACCAGAAGTGTTTTCCAAGTGATACTGAATATAACACACTGCTGGCTACCTGTAGAACGACTGAAGTGAGGGAAAGATGAGTCAGTTGCTACAGTTTGTTCCCAATTCTGAGTATAGATATAGGACAACGTGAAGCGGAACTTTAGGAAGGATGTTTTCTAATCACAGCAATCTGAGACAGTGATCTGTTTCCTCATCACCTATGCATTTCCGCAGATCATTTGAAGATATTTCCAGGCACAAGATACCACACTGCCAGAATAACCTGAAAGACCATTTCTACTGCTAATCAAGAAGGCTTCCCTTTATCTTCAGATGACCACCTGTAATCAGCACAGACATGTAAGTTCAAAGGACTCAATGACCAAGCAACCCAAAATTCAAACTATTAAAACATTCTTCCTTTAGTCCCAACACACTTTACCCTTCTGTGTTTATTAAAACCCCACACTGAAGGCAGAAGAACCTTTAAAGCCACACCAAGATCTCGGCCAAGGCTGGGTCCACCTACACAGGGTGCGTGTATGGAAGATGGGATCAGAAGGAACATGTCACATGGCAGCAGTCAGATTTCTGGAGAGCAGGTAAATACGCCTACAAGCTCCAGTCTTTGGAGGCTAAACACCTATTTCTGCTGTTTCACCTGGACACGTAATTAGGCAAAATGGAGCAATGGCCAACCAAACAACAATCTGTGGGTATCCTGGTCAGTCTGACATGCTTCCTAAACTAAAATATGGGTAATCATTAATCTGCTGCAAACTTGCCCCCAGCTCTGTTACCAAAACAAGAACTGGTACTGGCTCAATCTTCGCAGAAGGCTACAGCGCTGCACATATCACATCTCATTTATCAAGCACTCCAGTGAAAACCCATTGTCGATTATTGAAGGAAACTAAACAGTAATTCAATCCAAAGATCAGAGTTTCTCATGTTTAATCAAACAGATCTCCAGTGCACAGTAGCAACTGATGTATGAATACTGGTCCACTAAAAAGTTGAGACCAGTTTTGAAATGGAAGCATCTCGAATAGCAAAAGCATACAGCACAAATTACATAAACAATCCACAAACCGAATTTAGTTCAGAAAATCTTCAGGTTAAACTTTAGCCAGATTCTGGGAGATTACCTGGGGAATATATCATGTATGCTTACTTTATGTTTTCCTAGACAGCTTACGGATGCTGAGCTTTCTGTTTACAGACAAGCATTCTCTTTTTTAAGATACATATATATGCACATATATACACCCACACAAATCTTAACACACATATACAAAATACTATATTTTATTTAAAGTTGCCTCTTTCTCTGTATGTTTCCATATATGTATCACAGGCACATGCACACATACAAACAAAATATATGTATTTTTTAAAGAGCATTTAAAAGACTGCCAGTGCCAATCCATTACTGGCAACAATCTTGTTCAGTTCAAATGGGTAATACCTTAACACAGAGCAAGATCACATCAAACCAGAGAAAGTTCCCGATGCAGGGTCTTTCTTCAGTGCAATGTTAGGGAGTAGGAAACTTTCTCTTACAGGTAGCCATACCCACAGCTGCTAACCTGTGCCTGGTATTTCAGGTCATCCTCCTGCATTTATACTGGTTCCCTAATGACTTGTAGGCAAGCAAAGAAAAAGGGTGGCAAATGCGTTGTCTGCTAAGGGATGGATTTCCTGGAGACCTTCAAGTCTTATGCCTTTAGCATTATCAGTCGTTCTGCTGTTTTAGTTTTCAATCCCTTYTGCAAAGCTATCAGATCTTTTTGGAAGTAGTTAATTTGCAGGGCCAGGGCAATTACATAAGATGTTATTTTAGTCATGAACAACGCATTAAATTTTGGATTCTGCCGCTGTTGCACATTAGCACAACGAATTCTTCACCAGTTCTTGGATAATGATGTCTAGGCACTTGGGGACCATGTTATGCTTCTTTACCCCTATCTGGAAGCTGAATTTAAGGCTAAATTTCTGGCCCCAACTAAATATTCTGGCCCCAACTCCTTCTCATCAAGAGACATCCATGTCTTCTGTCTTCTTGAAAATCTGCTCAGAGATAAAAGTCACAGGAGCTACTGATAGATTCTGAATAGTTTCAGAAGTTGCATTGCATGTTAGGAAAAGGAGTTAGATGGACCTTCAGTCTGTCCCAATGACAGTTATTATTTGAAAACCTACTGTATTAAAGAGGACCCAAACACTTTCATGTTTGCAATGGACTTATGTGTTATGTAGCTAGGCCGTAAGACTTCATTGACAATATACGTAACAAGTTTTACCCTTTAATGTTGTATTTAATCTTGCATTAGTACATAATACTCCTGCACTTCAATACCAGATGCCACCCACAGAACTAAAATCAACTGCCTCTACAGATATCCTGGCTAGTCCTGCATTCAACGCACACAGGAAGTCATGTCCTGAGACCTCAAAACACCAAAGACTTCCTTCTATTTCCAAACAGCACTATCTTACTATGAGGTTAACTTACAAATTAATCTCTGTAGCTTTCTCTCATCTAGTGCTTCAGTGCATTGCTACTTCTTAAAGTAAGTAAAATCCAAATACTAACAGGTCATTTATAGAAATGCATTTGCATTTTGGAATTAGCATCCCATCGTGGTTCACAATCATCTATCCAGAGATTTGAACTTGCTGCTGAAGGAAAAAAATAGGAAAAGCATTTTCCTGACTATCTCCCATGACTAATTCTGCTCCTCTGTTTATTTCACACTGACTGGTTTTCTGTCCCAAGATTTTGTAATAGAGGTAAAAGTAGTAACTTGTTTTATTCACGAAGCTTACTGCCAAACTACTTGAAAGATTTCAAACCCAGAACTCCGGAAATACAGATTTAACAAAAACATTGCTCTAGCTAGACTTAGTTAAATGAAAGATTTAGTGTGCTTATTCTCTGCTTATTGAGTAAATATTTCCACTATTTCCAAATTGAGAAACTCCACAACTGACACTAAGTGAATACAGCATAAGCTGTATGAAGTTGAGGAGCAGAGCAGATACCTACCTGAAGGAAATAAAGTTATGGGTAAAAACCAGTTAATGTTAACCTCTCAAATGCAAGTATTCTTAGCTTTCCCTGTCTAGTAATAAGGAAGAATTGCAAAGCATTAAAAGTGATCTACATTTTGAAGTAATTACAGAAAAATAAAACTCAATGTATTAACTCACCCTGGAGGAAAAAACAGAGTAATCTAATTCAAACTAGTCTATGGCTGTCCAGAGAGATTACCTCCTGGAAGTACAGTAATTATATTTGTAAAGTAAAATCATTTATGCCTCGGGTAGGGAGGCCCAAGGGATTTTATTTTTTTATTATTATTTGAAATGTGTAAAAGCTTTATAACGACATCTATACTGAGAAAAGAGGTTTGTGTACAAAAGTACACATTGTGTGTAATGGTCTTTATCAGAGGTGGCAAACAGATATGTGTAACTGGTACAACTGTACCACACCAGATGTCGAGCATGAACAGCCATACAGTTCCAGTTTTCCATACAGTGCCCATACATTCCAAGCTAAGTAGCAGACTGTTCTGAAATGTCATACATAAACATTTCTTGCCAAATTTGTAATTAGACTAATTCTAATAATTCTGAGGAAAGGATTCTTACTGATTTCACTGAAAGTTCCTCTAAGTAGGTTTTTTGCTAGTACCTTATAAATAAGATTACTTTAAAAACCCCCAACCCACTGTATTCTTATGAGCTCAAACTTACTTAATGAAGTGTTTTAGTTCAACAACTCCAGTTGATAGCAAGACCTAACACTATCATTTAGACAGTCTCACTGTGATACAAAACACTTATAATAGTTTGGTGGCTCTTTGAAGAAACAAGGTATGTGGTCAAACAAGGCCTAATTCAGGTCTTGCCTACAAAAAAGAACTCTACCTGGAGCCAGAAGCTCAAGGCTTGAACAGTTAAAAACAAACAAAGTAAAACAATACCAGAAACCTGAAATCATCTATGAAGCATTTAGTTATCTTGGAAACCTCAAATTATGACAATATGCCTTGAGACCTTCCACTTTATTAGGAGTCCACCTGCTGAACAGTTCACCCTTCTCTTTTCCATTTCCTATTCATTAGTACCAAGGAAGTTCTTCCTTCTGAAGGCCCCTGCTGCTTTCCTGAACAGCATGGAATCTGACCTAAGACTGAGAACTGTATGGTAAACTTGGTAAGAACTACACATTTCATTCTGCTGCTGTTTAGTTAGTCTGTGCTGTTTGCAGAGCTATTTGCAAAGATCTGACACAGTTAAATGTGCACACTTCCATTCATAGCTAATAAATTCCATTCAGCAGTAAACTCACATGCTTCCAAGTGACAGCACAAACAGTCCCAGCAGAGACTGCACCAATCTCCCCAACTAACAAACTACTGGATGGGAGAGTCATTTTTAGATCCAACTACGACAGCAAGATTTCCAACTGAATCAATTTTTCTTTAAGTGTATTTAGCTACTTATTTGTTAAGAAGCACCGGCTTATTTATCAGTGTACTCAGCTAAGCAAGCAGACATCCGCACAACCGGAGCTGGCTCCTGTCACTCGCCCAGAGCAGTGGCCCCGAGCCCATCCCAGCGCCGCTGTCCCGGTGTGGCCACTGGAGGGCGCGCTCGAGCCGCCTTTCTGAGCAGACCCGGCGCGTTCGGGCTTCACACTCGGAAATCATTAAATGCAAAACACCTTTCTGCACCTGTTTAGCAACATCCAAAGTTTCCTACCTCCTCACCAGTGTACACACGCACTTAATCTGTCATACCAATAGCAAGATTTCTAACAGTGTCTAGATCCCTAAGACTTACCCCTTGGGAGCTGGCAGCATGTGTGCGGCAGACACACGGATGAATGGATGGATTTTTTTTCCTATCGAATTACACGTCAAACTCAAGAGACAATTCAGCTGCCAACTCTTCAGTGCTCTCATACCCCTTTCCTCACGTTTCTCTCCGTGTATTTATGGCCTGTCCTCAAAACTGCCCAAACGTCTCTCCCCTCTAGCAATGGGAACACGAGGCAGACGTGAGGGTTCTCAACCATCAGTCAGTGCAGCTGAAGCACAGTCATTACCTCTGTGTGATCAGCTCACGTTACAGAAGTGCTGATTAACACCCAGCAACACTGGTTACCAGTCTATCTTGCTTCCCAAAGCTCAGTGACTCGAAGATAGTGTGTCCATTTGATCCCTCTTGCGACAAGACACCTGTGAGATTATCACAGAGCTACCGATGGACAACTCCTCTCACACAATGGGCTCACGCCAAGTCTGAATTTTACCCATGCAGCAAGTGGGCCACCCCTCTTAAAGCTATGAAAGACTGAAACAAAATTCACAGAGCCGGCCCCAAGATGACCAGTATGTCACTTGATAAATAAGCCTCGGTTGAGCACTGCTTTAAATACCACACCTAGTGGTGTACACCCAGAGTTTGTCCTCAGGGAAGATCACATAAGACAAATGCCAAGACAAACTACATCAAGCAACACGCTTCTGGAAGATGTTAAAATGCTACAGATATTAAATCTGTATAAAGGAGCTCCACTGGTCAGAAGCGACCAAATCAAGCACTGCTCATCCCATGTTGCTGTTCCGTACCAAATGTAGTCTAAGTGGCAAAGCCCTGCCAGTGGATCTGGGAAGAGCAACTGACTGTCTGCCTGATATGAATTCAGATGACTGCCCTACCGTCATACACTCCATTGAGTTTCACTTACCAACTTCTCCCTGCCTGCATATTCTTTACCAAAGAATGCGTAAACTGAACTTTCAATTGTTAATTATACCTCCTTCCAACGATCTGAGCACCTGAGCAGCACAGCAAACTTCATGTTGTGCAAGCAATTTCTGTCCAGCAACGCTGTGCTTTGCTACACCACAACAGCTCACAATACAGTAAGCCAGAACTGCTTGGAAAGGAGAAACAAACTTTTCTCTCACTTCATTCACTAGAACACAGTTTGTCTTCCCAGTTTCAGAACTTCTGCTGCATAAGCACTTTCATCTTGCCAAAAAGACTTCTGTAAACTTCAACAAAGGATCAGGAAAGGCATGGGATGGAATTTCAATAAGATACATAAAGGCTGACTTACCAACTGGCCCACTGGCTTGTTAAAAAATAAATCAACATCACATAAAAAGTTGCTGACATGTTTTACATACAAAACCTCTGACACAATACCTGCAGTCAGATCTCTGAACAATTAATGAATGAACATGGAATCAAATATTTTGTTCAAAAAAATTTACCAAGGAATGGAGTAACACAATCGGAATGGCTGGTACATCCTTCTTTTATTCCCCTGCTGATTTACTTGAGGGCTCCCCTACCTTGTGTTACTAGTTGTAAGAAAAAACTTTACCAATCTTTTTACCCTCAGTCTATTTACCCTCAATCTACTTTCCTCCACTTTGTGTTTAGGTATTTCAAAAGATATCACTTTAACTTGTCATTAATGCATATTTGACTGGTGGGTGGAGATAATTAGAAAATTAAAACCAAACTATTTAAGTAGCCACTCTTACTACAGAAGCAATATCTGAAAGCCAGAACTCTTTTAGTAAAATAAGCTTAAGTAAACTACCCTAAAATAAAAATCTAAACTTTTTCTTACATCCTAATTTTCATTATTTCAACAGTATCTTGACAAAATGTCAGCAATCAAAATGTAAAGGCTTAAGCTTACTTGAAATCAACAGTTGTCTACACCTACTGGAAAAGAGAATTTAACTGAAACAGTAATTTGATCCTCTGGGATTTGGGTAAGCAGAAGCTGCAAGAGCAATGTTTTTGTTTAAGATGCAAAGAATTTGTGTGTGTCATGTGTCATCATGTTTCGTGTCCCCCTCCTCTGAAAATAAAACCACTGCCATTCTCTGCAGTCAGCATGGATTTCACAAAGTCCCTACTCTCAAACAGTTGCTTGTCAGAATGCAAAACTAGCCAATATTCATAAAAAAATGTATAGGTAATTTCTTAAATAACATTTGTTGCTAGTAAATCTGAAATGTCATCTGATTTCAGTATCTTTCCAATTTCCACCATGGTTTCATGAGACCTGGACACTAGAACAAGTTCTTTAAATAACTGATGGGTAAACCCCACAG
Source organism: Amblyornis subalaris (assembly GCA_018881555.1). NCBI lineage: Eukaryota > Metazoa > Chordata > Aves > Passeriformes > Ptilonorhynchidae > Amblyornis > Amblyornis subalaris. The sequence goes on along the minus strand of JACAXG010000061.1, from coordinate 2,860,014 downwards.
AATGGTTGCTAATGTGAAGCACTCTTAGTATGTAATACCTTTATTCTTTAAAGTCACAGACCTTGAAAATAATTAAAACATGATGGTAAGAGTAGAGAACCTTCCATTTTTCAATTTCTATTTTTATTATTTAACACAGGTTGTGAAATTACTTGAACTGTAACTTCAAAGACTCTAATTAACCCAAAACAGGAATGTAAATGTTTACATATGGAAAAACCCCTCTCCTAACCTCTCTCTTTTTTTTTCTCCATTATTCTTGTAGGAATGACATCAGCCGTAACATATATAATTCGGGCTTGCTTTATTCTGAAAAAAAGCAATTTTAAGCCACAGGATAGCGCATTATCATCACCATGTTTTGCTGTACTACAGTTTTGCTATAGTATAACCTGAGATCCAACTGCAGATGGTTATAATGACCATGGGATCAGACAAGTCCTCTAACAGTATCTGTGACCAGCACATCTGTATTTCAGCTTGTCTCTCACATGTCAGACTGAACCGAACTCACTCTTTTGCAGGACTCTTTATGAGTGTCTTCTCTTGTGAAGGACAGTAAAACCACTTTCCCTCTCACAGACCTGCTCTTAACGCTGCCATCACATTCTATTTCATATTTCCACACAAGTAAGTCCAATAGTGTCTGTACCCCTCCAGTCGCAGGATGCCTCTAAAAAGTCAGGGTTTTACCACATGAGCAAGGCCAACCCATCCAGGTTTCATCCATTTTTAGCTTAAACACAGAACATTTTATTTTAACTTATGTGAGCTTTTTATCTTTTCAAATCTTGAGACAGTGTAATTCATTCCAAATCTACATGGAGTCTGTAACACCTAAGGCACAACCGCAAACACTATCACAGTCCCAAGTGCACACCTGTCCCTTAAGTAAAAAGAAATTCCTCCCTCTTTTTCTATAGCATGAGAAAAGATGCATTGATCAGTGTCCTGCACAGAGGATCAAAGGGCACTTACAAACCTGGGACAGTCATACCCAGTGAGAACTTTAAATCAGTTGGCAGAAAGCATGGGTTTAAAGCAGGACACTGAACTTTTACAAAATGGCATTCAAACCACAGTTTCTACAAACAAATGTATTCTGAATAACAGAAGGATTCAGGGACTGAGTCACTATACAAAGACACATCAAAAAAGCTTTTGCTTGTCATTTTGGTACTATAAAGTTTTCTCCAGCTCACTGACCTCGGTTTCTGCACATAGAAATACCCAACACACAGACGTAATATCAAGCTGGCGCTTGATGCTCACTGAAGATACCCAGTGTTTGAGGATAATACTCTGATCACATCCTTTACAGCTCAAAATAAAGGCAAATTACTTGGTAGATTACCTGGTTTTTCTGCTTTTACTATGATTAAACATCGACTAAAAATGTCAAAACTAGTAAGTCATATTGCCAAGATTTCTGTTCCTTTCTACCTGAATTTTACGTACACACAAAATCAGAAAAAGGAAAAAAAGATCAGATTCGAATTTTATGCTCTAAATAAGAAATGTCCTAAAAGTCAGGGTTCTTGCAGATATTCCTCCCATTAGACTCATCCATATTAGCCAGGCACATTTTCATTACGTCCTTTCTTATTTTTCTTTTATTTAAAAAAAAAAGAAGCCACCATGATTTAAGTTAATAGCTTCCACTATTTTTTAAAGAAAAAAAAAGGCACAAGAAAGAGGTAGTTCAAGAAAGGTCCAATTGCACATATGTTGCAACGGTTTTTCAATCATTTTAGAGACTTACAGAATGCAGTTAGCCCACTAACAGTGCAGCGGAACAGACACCATTCTACAGTGACTACAGTATATTTGTCAATAATTTCCATATTAATTAGCTCTTGACAAGACAGGCTGAAAGAGCAGTGATCTATAGGATCTAAAACAAATGCAAGCACCCTGAATTCAAAGAAGYTGAATATACATCCTTCTGGTTAGATGTCAAAGATTCCATTAAAAAACAAACAGACAAATAAACAAAAAACTCCAAAACCTCAACAACAAAATAAAACCCTAACAATGCTACCAGTGCTATGATACCATAACTCAGTACTGCAGATTTTTTCACAGCAACACAGATCTCAGGTAATCTGTATAGTGTAATACTTTGAAAACAAATTGAGGACAGCAAGATTATCAATTCCAAACATTCCAAGGGAGGAAAGAGGTAACTGAAGATTTCTCTGAAGGGTCCTTTAAAAATCACATTTAAATGCGCTCAAACTAGACTCCAATTATCAGCACTTTATTTAAATGAGAATTTTCTCTGTCCTTTTCCAGGGAAGAATTTTTCGGCAAATGTTGTATGGTCCAGCCACATGTCAAAGTGTTAAAAGTCAACCACCTCAGCAGAAATAAAAGCAAACATTATGATGCTAGTGTCAACCCAGCCAGTTTAACAGACACTATCTGTTCAGAAGCAGCATGCTAAGATTTCAAAGCCTCCTCTAGTCTGACATCTATTTATAGCTGCCCAGTCTCTGTACAATTTCTCGCAGCCTCTCCTCCCTCAAAGCCAAGTGGGAGAAGTTTAATGGATATAATCCTGGGCCTTGTGCTGCAACATGGCCAGAAGACCTGCAAGTCTCCTCCAGCAAACCCATGTGCAGGGAGACCAGGAGTCAGGAGAAGAGATTGGTCTAACCTACACGGGAGCCAAATGCATGGGCTAAACCTTCCCTCCCTCTTTTAGGAACACACCCAATTTTTCCTCTACCAGCAAGTTGACGGTAATGAACGACATCAGCATCAGAGCCCCAGCAAAAGGTATCAGACTGCTTCCTCCTCCCCACTGAGCAACAGCCTATGGCAGCTGCCTGGCAAGCCAAGACACAAGCCATCCAAGCCAGCTTTGAYCCCCGGACAGCAGCAATGTCATCCAAACACCTTCCCACTTACAATGCTACTACTGTACATTGCACCTTCCTCAAAGAAACTCGGAGGCTGTCGGCTTTTTTTCTGTGCAGTCTCTACCACCCAGTCACGTACGTCTTTTGAAAGCACTGATCCAGCTCGGCTCTCCTTCATCTCCATGAGAAGTAACATCGTGGAAAGGGTGCAAATATTCTCCTGCATACGGAGCACCACGCCACAGGCTGAACTCTGCTACAACCTCTGTACATCCATCCCTGGTGCCTCCTCTCCCACACCTACATCCACTTGCCTGTAGTACTCGTACAGCGACCGAGCAGATAACAGCACTGCTGGAAACTCCTGCCTCCCCGATCACAAGCACATTTTCACCCCTTTCCCCAGTCAGAGGCAGACGGAAGAGGAGGGTTGACTTCCTCGGGTGGAAAATAGGCAGGGAAAGGCCGGGGCAGAGATCAAGAGAGGAAGAATCACCCCAAAGGGAGAGGAGATAATCCCCGAGAGGCGAGGCTTCGGCGGAGCATAAACGGGAAGGGAGGGACAGGGACAGCGAACTGGGGGGATAATCCGGCGGAGAAGGGGGGAGATAATCCCCTCGGAGGGGGGAGGCGGAGGATCCCGGAGAGGGAGGGGCGGGAAACCTGATAATCTCCAGGAGGAGAGAAAATACCGGGAAAGGGGGTGGGGGAAGAAGGGTGGGCGGGTGGATAATCCGGAGCGGCAGATGAAGCGCGAGTCTCCCGGGGACGCATCCGGAGGCGGGAGGAGGAGGGTTAATCCTCACTCGGGGGGCAAAAATCCCTCTTCCCGGACTCCGGCGCTGCCATGTTCGCTCCCCTGCAGGCCCGCCCGGCGCCGCTACCTGCGGGCGGCTCTTCCCGCCTCACGCCACACGCGGCGCCTCCGCTCCCGCCGCCGGGTCGAGGGGGTCGGCCGGGATGGCTGCGGGACCCCGCCTCCCACCCCCATTACCCCGCCGGCTCGGAGGGAGGGGAGAAGCGAGCGGGCCAGCCCTCCCTCCCCCCCCGCACACGCCACCTCCACCGCCGGTACGGGAACTCACCGGCCGGCACCGACTCCCGCCGCTCCCCGTCCCCTCCTCCCTCAGCGGGCGCCGCTCGGCCCCATGGACGATCCCGGGCGCGCGCGGCTGCCGGAGAGACGGCGCGAGCCGGAGGTGCCGCCGCCGCTCTGCGCCCGCCTCGGCGCGCGCCGCCGGCGTGGCTGTGGCACGCGCTCCCGCCGCCGCTCCTCTGCCCCGCCCACTCCCGACGAGCGCGCGCGCGCGGCCTCCGCGGCAGTGGCGCGCGAGCRCCTCCCCCCCCCCACCGGGAGCGCGCGCGGGCTTTTGCCTCGCCGCGTTCCCTGCCGTGTGTGAGGGGCTGGGGGCGAGAGGAGTCGGCGAGTGGGAGAGAGCGAGCGGGGCTGTGTGGGAGCGTGAGTGAGTCTGTGGGAGTGCGCGTGGSCGCGCGCGTGAGAGCGCGTGTGCGTGTGACTGCGCGTGTCACGGTGCGTGTGTGAGTGAGCGGCGATCTGTGAGGCGGCGCCTGTGGGTGTGTCGGGGAAGGCGCAGGGCCGAGGCGGGGGGCATTGGAGTGTTCGTGTGTAAGCTCGCTTGTGTTCATTGAAAAGCACACGTGTGTTCGTGTAAAAGCACGCGTGTGTGACGGCCACCCTGTTTGTTGACGGGGAGCCCTGGCGAGTGAGGGAGCGGGCGTTCCCGTATTCCCTCGCCGTGTCCCCACTCGTGCTCCTGGACGGGGTTTGCGCTCTGCCCGGGCCAGTTCGGACTCTCCCCGGTCCGAGTCCGCAGGGGACCCGCCCGCGTCACCCGTGGCGCTGCATGTGCAGTCACCCGGTGCGAGAACAAACCCTCGCAGCGAAGTCGCGCATTTCAGAGTGGAAAGGGAAGGCGGGGAGTTTCCCCTGCTGCCAATAACCTGCGAGACCACTGAGATGGAAACAACACTGAAAAAGCGATTTCCCCGCACTTCTGGTAACTGTTTAAACATTTTGCTTTAAACACTTTTGGGCAGTGATGATAGAGTAGCTCTTGCTTTTTGTTTCAGGGGAGGCTCTCACCTTTGGATACTCTTGGACTCAGGGAAATTTGGGTTGCACACGGTCAGTCCTGCATGCAGAATTCTCACTAACTAAAGCTGGATTTTTTTTGGTTTTCACCTAAGGCTAAATTTTGCCCCAGAAACAAAAACACTCATATCCAAAACAATCCTTCATTCGTTGGCTTGTTTTCATTCACTTTTTCCTCCTCATGCTGACTTGCCTGGAAATGTTTGAATCCAAGTGTACACTTTAACTGTAATTGTGTAATTATGCTGTTTTAAGAATACCTGGTAGCTCGATGTGGCGTAAAGTAATACTGCATAAGAAGCTGTCTGCAATTCACACTGGCTTTTTCTCTGGGAGCCATTGAGGAAAAGGGAGAGCCAGAACTATGTGGGGGCAGAGTTCGAACAGAAAATCTCTTAGTTACTGATTTTCATTTTAACGGGTTCAGATTCTGCTTTCCTACCAGATAACAACTAAACTGATTTCTGTGCCACCAAAGATATCAAGAAAAGCAGCCAATATTTATGGTGGGCATAACTGCAGAAACTGTGGAACAGCAGCCAGCAGGTGAAAAACCTTTCTCAGATTGACCAATAAAGTTGCATCAAGTAAATGAGATCTTGTGCACCTCATCTTAGGAAAACAGCGTGTAAAATACCTTTAGGAATTATTTGTACTTACTCTTCAAATTACAGTAGCTACCCTGTGCTGAGAGCTTCATAGGCATGTGGAATTATACATCCCCAGGTCCAAAGAGCTTACAGCCCTCCTGCAATTTCTCAGTAAAAAAGTCCAAATTGAACATATTTTTTGTAAATTGATTCACAAGCAGTTATCTTTTCCTTGTTAAACTGAAAGGAAACTTAAAATGGCATGAGGGATTCTGAGCTACATAATGACCTATACCACCCTTTCAGTCTACGAACCCCTGCAGCTACAATGGAAAAACTGACGGGCATAAAAAATCCTCACTCCCCAAAAAATAACTTTAGGTCGTTTTCTCTCCTTTGCCCTTCATTTATTTTTTTTGTGATGTTCTAATGGAAAGCCTTTTGAGCCGGAGCCACAAAATGCATAAATGTCGTCTCATCCTGTATTTCGCAACTCAACGTCTTGTTGTCTTCTTCTCTTACGGTTCCTGCTTTTGTGAAAACTGGACATTATTCTATTAAGGAGAAAGGGTTGTAGCAATTTATGCTGACATCTTTCATGATATCCTGAGTTTACCTTCGTGGCCAGTGAAAGAAAATTGCTTCACTGCAAAACTTAGACGTTCCTTATTACAGTTCAGCTCAAAGCTTGAATCCAAACCTGTGAAACAGGAGAGCCTGTTTTTGGCTGCAACAGAAATATTTAAACACAAAGTACTTTGACTGCTCCACAGCCTTTTGAACGTCTTCCATTTTGGCCTCTGCAGCTGCTATTTGGCTGTTAAAGCCCTCTAGGGAATGTGTCCCAAATGCTCACACACCATTTTTTGCCCACTATTTAATCCATTTGATCCATTAGGGTCAAGGAAGCAATAGAGATGTATTGTTTTAGAGAAGAATTTAGAAATTAATGTTTACCCTCTGTCAGGAATTACCATATCCTTTGGGCTTTTTACTACTTACGTTCGCATGCCGCTCATAGCAGAAATCCCCCGTCCAAGGATGGTCCTTAGGACCCTGCTGATGCCGTTCAGTCTGATAGCTTTGAACCATTCCTGCAGTGCAAAAACGACTGTAAATCTCTTTTATCCATTTAATGGGCAATTATTGCTCTTCAGCCAAGCCTCACCCTGTTCCCAGTTTACGGCAGAGAAGACGGGACCTGGCCGGGGCTGACTTATGTCCTAGCAATTTCTGGCTAGTGATCACGGTCAGCCAGGCATAAATTAGAATAGTGCCAAAACTGAGGTGCTTTATGCCAGAGATTATCTCAGTCTCTGTCTAGCCACAGGATTCAGGGAGCATAAGGACTGTATGGTAGGGCAGCCGCACCTCTCGTACTTTTGGTCTGATTGATTGGCATTCACTAGAACTGGAGTTTATGACTCTACAGAGCTTTCAACTCTGCCTTTGATGATAACAGATCTCACTCAAGAACTTTTACTATGCAGTCTTGTGCTCCTTTTTGTAAAACTCCAGGGACCAGGGTGGCTAATGTTGTGACAGTTCTCTGCTGATGCTACAAGTAACAAGGTAGAGGTCTTCCTTCAGGGTCTCTCGGTTTTGCTAGGGCTCCTACCCTGATGTTAGAGGAGTTAGAGGAGCAGACACTCCAGAATGCAGAATGTGGGAAGGAGGACGATGTGGTTTTCAGTCCCGTTATAGTTCTGGGTGTACACATGGAAAACGAAACCTGTAATTACCACCAGCACTGCCACAATAGTGGAGAAATTATCTACTGGCTGGTGTCAACTATGCTGAATTTTTCTTTGTCTTATGCTCTGCAGAATTCTCGGTCTGCATTCTGAATTCTCTTATCACTGTTCTGATGGCTATGTTAATGACGAACAGTTGTACCCACAGAGGAGCTGCTTCTTTGAGTAAGTTCCCCTTTCCATATTTGTTGTGGCAAACTGGTGTTGAGTGAAGGACTTTGAGACAGTGTATTTTTTTTAAAGGAGGTTTTAAGATGATTACTGACATCCTCAGCAAGTGCAGCGTTCTGTGTACTTTCATTAACCAGTGTCTAATTTGGATAATCATTTGTTATGATCAATCTTAAGACAGATGGAACTCTAGACTACTTCTTTATTTAATAACCCCTAAAATATGCTGTCTTCATGACCTGAGGAAATTAAGACAATAAAGTGTCAGTTTCTTTGCTGTGTTTATCACTTTCACAACTTTATAACTTGTTTATGTATCCATTGACATACCATGCAAGATATTTTTTATTAAGTTCTTTGTGCCAAAGAAATTAGCTAGGGGATTTATTATTATTATTATTATTATTATTATTATTATTATCATTATTATTGTTGTTTTTTGGTGTACAGTTTGATTTCATTTTTGTACACAAGACATCATTGAACATTTTAAAAAAAGATCCAGCAAAAACAGCAAAATTTCTAAGAAATTACACCATTTTCCAAACTATCTCAAAGCAACTCATTAAAAGATCACATAGATGATTATGAATATTGATAGTAAAATAAAACCAGTTTTCTTTCAGGAGTGGGTGGTCAAAACCACAATATTTAGGAGAATGTTGATTTACATGGAAAGGTAATATGAAAGAATAAAACAGTACCTACAGAGTTAAAAGGCTATATGTGTAATTCCTGTGCTGTTTTCATCACTGAGGTCTGTTTGCATGTGGAATTCAACTCCACAGAAGGAGATAAWAAAGACAAATAGTATGGCTTTATTTTTAAAAGGGGTGGATAATTTCATGGCAGCTTACAACATTGGTAACTGGGCAAGCTAAGATAATAAGGCTAATCAAATCTCATGCTTCACAGCACTTGTTCCCTGCGGGATCAGGAAAAATCTTTCCACTGTATACAACACTATACAATTAGCAAGGTTATTATTGGGGAGCAGAGGTACAGCCTTCTAAAGCAACAAGATTTTGCCATTATCAGAGAGCAGAGGCTGTACTTGGCCCAACAGAGAAAAAAGCATTATTTTATTGTGCCACTTCTGCTCCTCTACACTGTCAGAGTTTTAGAATTATAATTTTTGGGTTTCTTAAAAAAGAAGTATTCCCTGAACGTGATTATCTAACTGCATTACTGTCTGAAATCCATAAAAAACTCCTCCACCTGTGACTGGTATCCCAATTCAAAAGTAGCTGTCACTGACTGGACACAGGAATTGCATTGATTAAGCTGTTGCACGTTGCAAGTGCACATTTTCCTCTCGTTAGGTTAGTAATGTTACAGAATTTACATCTTTGCAGCAGTATAGGCAGAAAGACATAGTCCCAAATGATGATGAGCTCTTAGCTAGGAGCTGAAATGACATGTTTTTGGAATATTTAGTTTGGGAAGTCCCATTCATTTTCTTTAATTGCCTGAACATATTGTTGTAGGTGTTCTGTGTGTATACTTGTATTTTATTTTCCATCAGTGTGTGCATCAGAGAAATTATATTAGATGCAATTGAAAATATTTAGCTATTTTTTCTGCAAAATTTGTGTTATTCATGTGAATGTGATGCTCTTTACAAGTTAGGGGTTTTTTTCCTTACGAGGCGGAAGAAGCACGACAGCAGAACAACATCCTTTAAAAACACATATTATGAAAACAAGTCTCTTTTTATGAGCTATACATCAAAGACAAAGAGCAGGTGTTTCTTTGACTATCTTAAAGGTAGCTGTTTTAAAAGTGCTAATTATTTTCAGGTGACCTATACTTTTCCCCTGTGCGCAACCTGTGTGCATTCTCAACTCTAAGCCCACATACTGTTCAGAGCAGGGAAAAATTCCACCAAAACACACCCTCACCCCCATCTTGAAATTTGGGCTAAATGACAAGAAAATCTGAAAATGTAAGAGATGCTTACATACAGGCCATTTCAAGACTTCTTCACAGGTGCAAAAGTGCTTATCTTTCTCATATGAAGAATATCGCACCCTTTCTTTCACTAGGCTGCATGGCCATGAGCTGTAGAAGGTTCAGCTAAATGAAATTGAATTAAAAATTAAATTTTTGTTTACTCCTTGGGTCTCAGTAACAAGGTCAGTAAAGCATCTACTGTCTACAGGATCCTCCTGAATACAGTTAGGCACAAAAAATCCATAGAGCTGAACCGTGGAAGTGTTCTGTTACTGAAAAGGCTCTCTTACTGAACAGACACAGCTGATTTAGGTGCTCAGTGCCTTTTTTCCTTTGAACTTCACTGGCAAGGTCTCCCAGGGTTCTGTGCAAGGAGAAGGAGACATACCAGCAGCAGATGAAAATCATGACAGGGATCACTTGCAAGAACTCAACTCATGCAACCCAGATGGTTTGCACCTGAAAGAGCTGAGTGGGCTGGCTGATGTCTTTACAAGGCTGCTCTCTACAATATTTGTAAAGTAATAAAGATCAAAGAAGGTCCCTGGCAACTGAAGAAAGACAAATTTGCACCCATCTTCAGAAAAGGCCAACAGGATGATTTGGGAAACTACAGGAGGGCCAGACTCATTTAGGTTCCTGGGAAAGTCCTGGAGCAAGTTCTCTTGGAACACATTTCTAAACATATGGAGAAGGTGACTGGAAACAGTCAGCATGGATTTACAAAGAGTAGATCGTGTCTAACCAGCCTGAAAACATTTCTATGGTGAAATGCTGGATTTGTGGATGTCAAGACTTAAGCAAGGCATAAAAAACCCTTAATAGACTACAGTAAGGCTTCTGACACTGACAATGTCCTTTTACCCCAGTTCACAGGTTTCTGTCTGGATGAGCAGACAAGCGAATGGATGGATGGCCAGGCCAAGAGGGCAGTGGTTAATGGACCATGAGGACAGTAGCAAGAGTAACAAGTGGAGCACCACAAGGGTCTGTCCTGGAACATGTCCTGTTTCACATCATTAACAATGACCTGGAGGAGATGACACAGTGATGGTTGTTCAACAGATTTACGAATGAGAGCAGGTTGGGGTACAATTAAAATGTTGGTGGGGAGGGCTGCCCTCCAAGAAGACCTTTGCATGCTGGAGGAATGGGCCAACACAAACCTCAGGAAATTCAAGAAGGACAAATGCCAAGTCCTGCATCAGAGGTAGACCAATTCGCTGCACTGATTCAGGCTGGGGAAAATGTGTCTCTGTGGTTGGGCAGCAGCTGCTCTGAAAAGGCCCAGGGGGTGTTGGTAGACAGCAACTTGAACATGAGCCAGGGGTGTCCTCTGGCAGCAAAGCAGATCAATAGCAACCAAGGCTTTATTGATAGAGGAGGAAAGTCAGTATATTATTGCCCTGTTACTTGGTGATTGTTAGACCACATTTAAGTACTGCCTCTAGTTTTCGGACCCCCAGTACAGGAAAGACATTGAATAAAGTCAACCAAGTTCGGCAAAGGGCCACCAAGATGTTTGAAGGCTGGAGCACTTGACCAGTTGAGGAAAAGCTGAGGAAACTGGGCTTGTTCAGTCTGGAAAAGGGATGGCTTTGAGGGTGGCATGACACCACTCTGGCAGTGCCTACAGTGTTATTGAGGAGATGGAGCCAGGCTCCTCCGTGGTGCACGACTGAAGGATGAGAAAAAATAGATATAGATGACATCAAGAGAAATTCAGGCTGCAGATTAAAAAAACCCCTTTTTCATAGTTAGGAAGCGGTAGAAGTGTTTGCCAAAATAAGTTGTGCATTCTCCATCCTTGGAGGTTTTCAAGACTCAGCTGGATAAAGCCTGGAGCAACATGGTGTGCTCTCATAGCTGTCCGTTCTTGGACCATGAGGTTGAACTAGAGACCCCCTGGGTTCCCTTCCTATGTGAATTACTCAATGGTACAGTGACTCAATGAGTTCACAGGAACTGTATCTGCAGGGAAAGAAGACAGTTCTGGTATCTATGGTTTATACAATACAAAAACAATCTTAAATTATACTGGGAGCATGGACCAGAATCCAAGCTACAACTGCCCAGCTGTGCAGTAACAAGTTGGCTGTAGTTCCATACTCTCCATTTTTGCTCTCCTTCTGGCCTCAGCAACAGTGCACACTTGGTTGCTCTGCTTTAGGAAGAAGGTTTGCGTATTTGAAGTCTTTTTTTGGCCACCAGAAAATGTCTTAGTTTTTTCCCTTTCCATAGCCTCCTTTCCGGAGAAGGAGGCCACCAAAGTGTAAGAAGCACATTAAGATTGTGAAAATAGTGTTTGTTAGATGTCTTGACGAGATACTCGTATCTGAAAATAATTTCTTGAAAGAAAATTTAGAAATTCTCCTATTTCATCATCTTGTCTTCGGTCCAGACACAAAAGATGAAATTCCAGGAAAATAGAATACAGACATTTTCATTTTCCCAAAGGTTTCTTTTACACTGTTAAAATGATGTCATTTACACACACTTAGAAATTCTTTTACACTGTGTGATGGCTGTAAAGGGACTGTAGTTTAAAGAAAAATCAAGTCCCAAGAAATCTTTGTCACATTCAATAAAATCAGAGTACCAATGGAGAGAATTTTAATTAAAAACTTCAAATAAACTCCGGGGAATCAAATCATTTGTGAACCTAAGCATATCAGAAAAGCCACGGCTCAGCAGCCTACATGAGTAGGCTCAGCTCATTTCCTAAGAGTGTTCTCCTTACAGAAATGTTGCCAGAGAGACTCTGTATCCTCATGCTTCAAGGCCAAATTAATAGTCAGCTGAGGGCGGGAAGAACCATCGCTTACAACAGAGAAATGAACTTTAAATTAGGAGCTTCTACTGCAAGGTCTTCTTCCCTAAATAGTTGTTCTAGCTCTGACTACAAAAGACAGCTCCTTCCCCAAACTCTTTGGCTGCAAATCTTTCCAAGACAAAATGCAGTGCCATTCATGTCTCCAGCTCAATGGGATATCAGCAAAAAATTGTATCTCCAGTGAAAATCTAGTAGAAGCTAAACACTGTCAGAAGCAAGCTTTGCTGCCTGTTTCCTGCTATCTGGCATAGCAAATTCATTTAAAGGAACCTGCAGGTCAGTCTGGCAAAGAAGACAGCAGCATCAGAAGACACTTCGCTGTCTGAATGAGGAAATAAAGACCAAATACTGAAGAACAAAATATGAGATGGTTTAAAAAGGTATATGGATGGGAAAGGAGAACAAAGAGGAAAATAACTGCTGACTAGGTTTTTTTACTTTTTAGAAAGGACTCATTTTACTTTCAACCACATTTATGGATCAAATTCTTATGACAAATATGATACCATGGGAAGAGTAGTTAAGGAATTATTCTGCCAATATTGATCTTACATAACTTCCATTTCCTCTTTAATTTTCAAATACTTGTAAGACTATAATATGTAATTTTAAGAATTGAGCCCATCCTAAAAGTCCTAAAAGTATTTGAAAGAAATCTAATTATGACCACTATAGCAAACCAGGCTTAAAAAAAAAAAAATTACTCTAGGCACATGTAACACAATATCTCCATTTAAAGACTAATTACTTACACTGCATGGTCTAAACAGACCCCAAATCAGTACTTTATGTTCCTGTAGTTAATTTCTTTCACAAAATTGCTTACCATTTGAGAAAGGTTGGCTTCCAGGACTAATGGTATCCTTTTGTTCTGAGTTTTATGTCCAGTCAAAACACCATTTTTGCTGTGCAGAGCATTTTGGAAAGCCAAGGGAAAATATGGCCTCCTGAACCTCTTTGTGCAATTTCTTTTCGTGAATGGGGATGGTTGCAATACAGATGTATGGAGTTGTACAATACAAATCTGTCTGTGGGAGCTGCAGACAAAGCCCTCATTTTCTTTGCCTCAGACAAATTTCTGGCAGAGGAGGCAACTGAGAGCAAGCTGACTAGTTTGAGGCAGCACCTGCCAAAGGGGAGGTACAGACTAGTTACTTTATGCGTCTCACAGGACAAAGGCTCTTGGCAGGGCTGAATTTCTGTTCATTGGTTAAACTCTCTCATGCAAGATATTGGTTTTGCACATCACCTAGGAAATATAGCAAAATTATATCATATATAGCAAAATGTAGCATAACAGAAATCCATCATCATCAGTCTTTGAGAACCTTCAGACTCTTACAGGTATGGTGCATCTTGCCTTGAGAACAGGGACAGGGACTGTTTGACTTTTGAGGTCCTTTGCATTCCTAGTTTTCTGTCATTTATAGAGAGTAATCTATAAACCAAATGGAAATTATATTTATGCAATGTTGTACATTGCATTGGATTACTAAAATATCTTTTATGATCTTATACACAAAGTAAATATATATTTCAAAGAAGCTGTAATATATAAATGTACTATCCTTTTTATAGTATTTATCTATACCCTTTTCCTTATTGGTTTTCAGATTTATTTATTTTCATTTAAGATCCATAAAGCAAGGATTATCTCCATTCTGTCTGAACAGTGCCTAATCTGTTAAAATTCCACTTTTTGTTGGCCCACAGGCACCTCTGTCAGTAAAACTATCAAAAATAGTGAATTATGTTTTGTATTTTTTAGCAACATTGCATAGAGGGTCCTCGGGTTTTTTTGACTTCAGATTTTAGCAGACTCCCTCCAGGTGTTCTGGAGCATTTTTATGCCTTTCAAAACCTGTGTACACATCACAGGACTTCCCCTCTACTTCTTAAATATTTTACTAAAAATCAAATGGTATGAAGTTCAGGACTTTTTTTAAAGCAATGTTTAGAAGCAGCAATGCCTGAAATACCCAGCTGAGTTAGTTCTATCAGATAAGAGTAAAAATCCTTTTTCTTTCTGTTAACAGACTGCCAGGGATTTTTAATAGCACTTCTTTCCCATCTGGCTGCTTCTCATTAAAGAAAAAACCCAGACTAAACAAAAATTAAATAAGTCTTCAATCAAAATTGGAAGTTGGCAGAAGTATTTTCCCAGGCATAAGATTACTCAAAACAAAAGTAAATAATAGTGATAGCTACCTGCAACCTAGTACTGTATTGGACTTCAACCTGCTAGAGACCAAATTACTTTCTAAACTCACATACGTATTTTGCAGTGATACCATCCATTTGTCTGTTAGTCAAACACTGGAATCTGGAGGGGGGAAGGGAGAAGGAAAGAGGACATGCCATTGATATTCAACAGTGCACAGCTGTTTCAGAAAAAAAACCCCATTAAGACAAGAAGTAAAGAAAGTACTCAGCTCTAGGTTGAATTTATGAAAGTGGTACAGAGAATGTAGCCAGGTCACAAGGCCATGTGATTTCTTTTAATCACAACCTGTTTGTTGTTTCGGGTTTCTGAATTTATGTCTTATCTAGATTCCTATCTGTGTCTGAAGAATGCAAGACATGGCTCAAAGACAGGGCAAAAGTGACTTATAGCAAGGCCAGGTAAAACCATTCTGTAGTTACATCCACTCTCCAATCACCAGTACTGTTGCTCACAAGAGCTGATGTTTCCCCACACTTCCACTGGTAAGGCCAGCAGTTGAGGCTGTGTGACAGCTAATATGCTTGTTCCTCAAGCTGGAAATTAACTGGGGTCTTCCAAATGCAAAACAGTTAATGTCACTATCAGGCTTACGATGCCAAACTCCAAATGCAGGAATCAGCTCTTAAAAAAATTGAAATAACTTCTTAGAATTTGAATCCATCCAAAGTTCACATTCTTTCCCCAATGGTGAAGGCTGACCTCTGCCACTTAGAGTAAACACAGCCCTTTGCTGTGCCCTTCACAGCAACAGTCTCAGGAGTAAGACCAACCTTAGCAAGAAAGGGATGTCAAATCATCATAGGGGATATGGCATAAATTAGCCCTTCCAGGGTAAGAGAAGTGTTTCTTTGTTGAACTGAAAGCCAACGTGGAGCTGTGAGTCCCTACTGGGGATCCATCGTGTTGCTGCAATGTGCAGCTGTCTGCTCTCTTCCACTCAGAGAAGCAGAAGGGAGCATATGGTTTTGTACGTTTATCTTCTGTGGCATGACCTTTTCACCTCTGCATAAGGGAAAAGGAGTGTTGAAAAAATCCTACCTTTTTAGTGCTGTATTAATCACCGAGTGCAAATTCGCAATCATCTAAACTAAACACTTGAGTTTGATTTCAATTTAACAGAAATCTTAGCCCAGCAAATATGATTTGTGATTATCACTTACATTTTCAGTGTACTATATTAAAATGACAACTTTAAAATTTCATTATAGAGTGCACTAGAAGCCCTCTCCTTTTATAGCAATCTATTTTTCCATAAATAGGCGTATGAACTCATTGAAATAGATTTCATTTAAATGGATGTTTATTGATAAATATTACAGAACTAAATTTTTATAGGAATGGCACACAATAAGGCATGTATTACTCAACCATTAGTACAGTTTTGGGTAGCTGAAGTTTCTCAACCTTGAGCTTTTTGAACCACAGTAGGTCCTTTTAATAGGCCATTAAAACACGGCATCTTGTGTCTTTCTGCAATATATTATGGAGTGAAACAAGCTGCATTTCACTGAGAACATGTTTTTGGCCTAAAAAAGAACTGCTTTTGGCCTAAAAACTGGATGAGAACACTGTGTTCCATACATGTTGGGAGAACCAGCAAATTGTGGCATTTCTCCCCGATGACACAGAACTTCATGGAAAGTTGTGAGTCATATGAGGTAGGAATCTGTTGCCTAAACTAAGACATTTTTGACACTGCAGGCAGCCTGCATGGTGTCCAGCTGTCTCTCCAGAAGGTGCCAGCCTCTTCTAGATCTCCCTTCATCTTCACTGTCATTTCTACACAGATGTCTTACATACTTTATGTCATCCAAAGGACTTCATATGCCTACTCCTTGGCATCTGAATGACTGCCATTGCAACCTCTACTTCCCATAATAAACCAGCCAGACTAGTACATAAATACTTCAGCTATGAGATAGGGACAGAGAGACATATGGACAGACAGGTGGATAGGTAAGCTCTCTCCAGACTTTCCATGGAGCTTTGCTATTGAGGCATTCTGGATCTTCCAAGGTGATAGGAAATAAGTAACAGAGTTGCTCTCTGCACAGTTGAGTCAGCTGAGCCAGCTGATGCATTTCGCACCAAGACCTTTTTCTGCCTCAAAGATTAGTTCCTGCAAGGCCTTCTCCCTGAGCTCTTTGGCTCTTGCTCAGAAGGGGCTGAACTAAGGAGAACTGCAGCTAACACCTCACAAAACTTCTCAAGTATCTCAAGCCTCCTCTCTGTGGATATCTAACAACGACAGGAGTTTCAACCCAATGCATTGAGGTTTCCTCATCCTGTCAAATTCAGTTAATCTTATCAGAGCTCAGAACTGCATTGCCACAAGTGCTGCAGATACTGGAAAGAAGGGAAAAACTAGCTATTAATCCAGAACAGATTAATTTAGAAATGTTCTAAATGTGCCTGTTACTCTACTGGTCTCAATACATATTTTTTTGGTTTAATGTAGAAACTTTTACATGTTTATATTTGTGTCTAGTACTTTATCAGATCTTAATAAGTGTATAACAATAAATTATCCCAAACTTGTATGCTATGATAACTTAAAAGTATGGCAAAGCTTTTGAGCTTTCTACTGCATTAAAAAAAGATTACATTAGTGCTTCAAAAATAGAGTGAAGTAAATAAGCTCTGACAGTATAAAGAAATGTTGGAGAGAATAGAATCAAGTTAGTAAAAGAGCATCTCTGTTTATTCAGAACAGAGTTTGATGTGCTAACTGTTAAACATTAATGTATTATCTTGATGGATTTTGTACCTACACACTTTAACATCACAGACAAAAAAGCTTTAAAAATAGCTCACCGTAATATGTGCTTCATTTATTAAAAATGTATGGGCAAAATAGATTGCATTTTTCATCGTCTTCACATTCTTGTCATTGTTCTCACAGTGAAAATCACAAATTCTCTTTTGAAGCTGAAAATGAATTGCAGTTGTCATTAAATGGGGGTGTTTACAGATGTTATTAATTGACAAAATAGTACACTGCTTTCAGCAGGAGAATGCTTCATTTATACTCTAGAGAGCTGAAAGCTACCCTAGAAGGAGAGAAGAGCACTTAGCAGCTTTTGAGACATGAAGAACATGGCACATGAAGGACATTATCTCTCTCTTGCTTTTTTTTATTAATAACCTGAAATAGTTTTTACTGTGTTTCAAATTTCTTTTATCAAATTTCACCAGTAACTTTGGCAGCCAAAACATGGTTGTAATCCTTCTGATTTTATGATAACTCTTACGAAGTCTTCAAAACAGACAATATTCAAGGTAGGTGATGAAATGAGCAGCATCCAAAAGCTTTTACACCTTGTGTTGCCCTTCTGGTTCTGCTAGTGGCCTAACACACAGAGTCACAGAATCACAGAATCACAAAATCCCCAGCAGCTTTCATTAAATTCAGTAGGAGATTCAGACTCCATCCATTTCTCAGGATCAGGAAATTAATTTCTACCAGAAATATTCTATGTAAAATACGTCTTCTGTAAAAAAAAAAAATCGTTCCTATTTAAGAAGTATTTCACTCCAGAATTTTTTTAAACTGCTTTGCCTCAATGGAAATCAGATTTAGCACTTTTAAATTATGATAGGAAACTGAAGAAAGGATTGGCCTGTAATTATCGTGCTCATTCCAACATAATCTGAATCTTAATAACATACAATTGACTGTTCTCTTTCAGGAATCAAACTACTGCCAATTAAGACAGACATTGCAATAAAACAAGTATGTGTGTAGGTTCTGGCAGGTAATAGAAAATGGGCAAAGTACAGAATGAACAATGCCTATATTTAATTTTCAAATTAGCCTGTTAAAGTTTTTCAAAATGTTTCTGTTGTTTTAATAGGAAAATACAGAATGCCTCTTGTGGTCAAAACATTATCTTTTAATTCCCTAGTGTGGTATCTTAAGCCAGCACATTTGAGTAGTAACATTACTTATCCTCCATACATTTCAGTAGCACCAAATAGCATTACTGTGACAAGCACAAATACCAAGATGTCCCTCACATTTTTTTCTAATACGTGTTTTTTTGTTGTGTCTTACCACCTTTTGAAAGACAAATATAAAGGCAAAAAGTGGTCTGTGTAAAAATAACCAAATGAGTAAAAAAGAAAAAGATACTGCAGCCAAGATGTGTAGCTCATATCTGCACTGCTTCACACTGCAGAACCACTTTCCAGCATCATGGTGTTTTACAAATATGTTTGACAGCTCAGTAGCAAAGTATATTCCCACTTTGGGTGGAACATTGCAATTCTGCAGGATGTTGGTTCATTGTGAGTTAGTCCAGTTGGCAAGTTAAATAATGTCAGTCAAAAAGAAGAGTTACAAATAGCTTCATACACTWTGCTCTTCCTTGTGCTTCTTCAGCCCTACTGCATATGATGGGTTTGACCCAGGTGTGATCATTGGGTTAGCTTGAATTGTGTCTTGCTTAAGTTGATCTTTTAAACAGTTGACCCTTGCTTTAACACAGCAGCTCCTTACTGAAGGACACCTCAAAGCACAACCCTCTGTAGCTCAGCAGGAGCTTACAGGCAGATGGTGAGTGCTTTTGTGCTGGAAAATGCTCGAAAAAATCACACAACAGAATGCTTAAAACAAGATTCCACCTTAGTCACACCGTATTTCTTACAGGATTCTTCAACAGTTTCCCAAACTGGAGGTCTGCTGAATACTGTCAGGAAATGGGTCTACCGGGTTTGCAAAATACTGGGAAAAAAAAGAGATTGCACCAGATCAGAGTATTCTTCTCAGATAAGATGGTAGCAGCACAGTGCTGGTAGGGCTGGACAGGGAGAAGCACTGCAATCATGTTTGTGCAGCAGCACTGCAAACATCTTCTATTTGCATTTGACACTTTGCAGGTTCCTGGTCCATACCGACATCTGCAGATGACATGTACATGATTCTGTGCCCCCGAGGGAGTAGGTACCTGGTGACAGCTCTGTGACTGCACCCCTGAGCTCAGCCAGCTTGGGCTTTAATTCAGCTTTGCTGAAAGTGACCATGGAAGTCTTCCTATGTCCTGTCTGAGAACTTACATCAACAGCATTTTTCGGTGAGCTTTTTAAGCTGGGTTCTTTCAATGGAGACTTTCAACAAATTGTTTTCTTCCTGGTCCCTCTCTGTTGTTTTAATGGAAAATACCAAGTGCTGCTCATGTTCCTGTAAAACAGTTAGAGAGACCTGGGCAAGGGATGCAAGCATGTGGTGAGAAAGACTTGTGCATGGCCAGAGCATTTCCCATCAGGCGCCTTCCTGCTCTCTGTTTACTGCTGCAAATCCTTTCCTAGCAAGCCCTCTGCCCCCACACTGACTTTGGGAGCTCAGGTGCTTATCACAGAGCATAGTGCTTATCACAGAGCACAGCCTCCCACTCTCTGGGCCAAGTTCAGGAAAGACAGACATTTCAATGCCTCAGCTTAATTACACGCATTATTTATTGGCTCCCACATCTTTCCATTGATCGTTATGTCAGAACCTAATTTAACAGTAGTGGAGTGGCAAGGAACAGGGGGCACCCAGGGGCTTAAGGCACTTGTGTTGTTTTCCTAAAATATCCTGAATCATGCTGATATTTTCTTTTCTCTCTAAGGAACTGGAGAATATACACTAAAATCAGAACTAAACATTTCAACACATGAAGTCAAGGAGAGTTTTGCCATCAGCTTTATGCAGCATGATTAAACAGTAGCTGGACAGCTGCTAACAGGGTAAAAAGCTGTCCATGTGTTAACACATTTTCATGACATCCAGATGTGTACGTTTACAAGCCCAGGAAAGGGCAGCCTTGCTAATTTGAGTTGTAAGATGTCTTTTCTAAATTGACAGAAGTGCTTCTTTGCTACTCTTTAATATGGGGTAGATCCAGTCACCTGCCAGGAGGACGTTTAGTCCTACAGTCCACTACTTATTTGAAATATTGATGTGTGGTAACAAGTTGGGAAGAGCTTTGTCAGAAGACAAAYATAATAAATAGGAACATACAAGTCTAAAGATGCACATTTTAGGGAAAAGCCTAGCTTTCCTCTGAAGCAATCATCACAGAGCAGCTGAAGTCAAATTATTAGAAATTTGAATGAATGAAGAGTTTCTCTCACTAAACTAGAGACTATGGTTCTGCAACACAGATAGTGTCTTATGGGGCATTAGATGCATAACGCTCCCACTGGGAAAAAAATAAGATTCTTCTATGTCCTGAAGTTAAGATTCTTTCATTTGTACATAGACTGCTGTATCATTTTTTTGGTGCCTTACAGGAAGATGAGTCATCAGAAGAAATGAACATGGAGAAGGCTTGACACTCTGGCATGAGGAGAATAGGAATAATGAATATGGGTGAGAAGATGGGAGGAGAAGGCAGAAGAAATGACTAGAGTGTTGATATTGCCTGCAACTGGCAGCCTCAGAAGAACTAATTAGGGCTGAGGAAGCTGAAGAATTCCATATGAGAAAATGGAGTTTGAATATTAATAGGCTCTGCTCCCTTATTTTCCGATTTTAAATCCATTAAATTTGAAGGGGCTTAGAGTTTGGGAAAACACGTTTCCTTATTCTTGTGACACGATGAACAATGCAAGGATTAGAAGATAATACTCTTTGCAAGGGTCCAAACCCTATATAGGGTTATATATATACCTACATGTATACTAGGGTTAGCACATAGCTAATGCACAACTGAAGTCCCACTTACATGATTCCCTTTTTAAGGATTTCCATGAAATTTAATGGTAAACTGAGCTCTGTTTCTGAATAAGCTTGGCAATGTCACTCAGTATTTGCCATCAGACAAGGAAAAAGCATTGTACAGTGTATTTTTCATTTGTTTTGCTATTACGCTGTTTTAAGAATGATTTGCCATTGCTTGGCTCTGTGATTCATTTGATTGTTTTCCCTCATTTCGAGATGAATCGTAGTTTTTAATCTGTTTGCTGTCATGTCTCATTTCACTGAAACACACATATTGCTCCTACTGCCATGAAAATAGGTGCTATATAAATAAAATGTATTATTATGATCATCAGAGTAAAAGAACCTGTAGTCATCTGTTACACAGTGTACTCTTTGCCAGATTGGTGCTTGTGCTCATGGTCCCTCTCTCCCTTGTGCTGGCACTGCTCTGGTGAGACGGCGTTTCTGAGCCGTGCCGGCTGAGAAGCATCAAGAGTAAATGGAAGTAATGGGGCAGATTTATCACTGATACTTCCAGAGAATTACAACTTGCTTTCCTGAGGCACAAACCAGTGATGAGAATACAGCTGTGAGTTTTGAGCTCATCAGACCTCAGGGAATGGAGATGGCAGATTAACATTTGGGTGAGAAGCCTCCCAGGAGCACCTGTAGCCACAGTCTGACAACCGTATTCCCCTGTCTCTCTCCTGCACTTACCTGCTGGATGCTCTCCTGCCTCAGCTGCCTCCCTGAGGAGTAAAAGCAGCAAGTGCAGAGACACGAAAGCATGTCCCCATCTGCCTTTGCCCAGCTTTTCTTCAATCAGGCAGTGCATGGAAGAGCACACATGGGAATATGGGAAGCAATTCTGGGGTGGGTACAGCTTGACAGGGCTATAGGTCCTCCTAGTCTTACTAACAACATTGCTGTACCATAGTGACAGTGTTTGTTTGAGTGTTTGAATTGTAAACTGAGCTCCTGGAGATATAAATGTGACAGCCAGCCATCTCTTGCTTTACTCAGAAGGATGAGGATGCCTGACATGTTCACTTCAGAATGACATCTGCTTGAAGATAAGAAACCTCAAGGAATGTATTTTGGAGTGCTGTCTGCATGGGTGTGTTGGGGGGGGAGGAGGAGGAGATCTTACTTACATTCTATTAATCAAGTTGTTCTGCTATAAACCAGAATATATTTTGTGCTAAATTAGGCCAAAAAATTAAATGTGTTTCCTGGATGCCTGGCTGGAAAGGGCCAATATATGTCAGTTCCAGGGGCTGATGTATATCGGCTCCAAACATACAGTGATTCATTATATTCTCTGGACTCCTGAGAGAGCCAGTTATCCTGCACTGGTTACATCTTGCTGCTGCTGCCACTTTCTCTGCTGGCATGTAATGTACCTACGGGCACTAGATTTCCTAATTGCTTGTGTTCTTACTGCAAGCCAAGAGTAGCCATATTTTATAATGCTCCTAAGGGAATAAATATATTCGGCCTGTTGAAGCTGAATGCTCTCTGGATTCTTAAAGGTTTTCTTATCATTTTTCCCAGCCACCAGCTGGGGTGTAGTGCAATCTGCTTCTATTGGATTTCTGATGACTACATGCAGGGTCCACACCAGGGAGCTTGCACACACATTACAGGGGTACCTCAGAGTGGAAAGAAAAGCCTGGCTAGGTGTAGGGCACAAAGAGAAGGAAACTGCCAGACTACTGCTACTGCAGTATCTCTCCATGACATGGAAATGTTATTTTAAGGTTTAGGACAGGACATGTGGAGGATTTTAAAGCCCAGTGTATATTGTACTGGGCAAGGGAGCGTGGAAGGTAGGACAGCTGCTTAAGGACACAGACTTGGTGTGATACAGTCTCGGGGGAATGGTTGACTCTGAAAGAGGAATTAGGACTAGAGGGGGCAAGAGATGGTTGAGGTCTCGGGAAAAAGCAATGCTTGAGAGCATAGAAACTACAATATGCATGCAGTGCCCTTTAACACTGACCTATAGAAACTTACTCCACACCACAGTCTCCCCTTTCCTTGCGGGACTCTAACAGCTGCTAATGGCACTGTCAGGCAGGGAGAAAACTATGCTGGGTCCTGGCTGTAGTATTGCATGTCATATCAGCAGCATGGCAACCAGGAACATGCAATGTGTTTGCAGAGTGAATGCAATGCAGAGAATTCACTTGAGCATATTGGAGGCTCACAAGAAGTGTCTGGTGCAGATGAATCAGGAGACAAATGACCTCAAATACCTTTGTGGTAGTGCAGAGAGGCATGGGGAAGTTGCAGAGCTGCAGCTGCAGTGTGGGCACGTTTGATGTGGGCCTGAAGAAAGCTCTACTCCACGAGGCACTGCAGTGTGGGCACAACTGTGTGAAGCCAATAGGCACAGTGAACTTGAGCCCTAGTGCTCACTGCTCCAAGCAGCATGGCAGAGTCACTCCCCACTGAGCTGCTCTCCCCACTAAGGCAGGGGGGACAGTCGTGCTGGGAGTTGGGTAAGAAACCATGCAGCTTCTTCAGAACTTGGTAACGATGTCAGTACTGCCTCAGTTCTTCACCTTAACACCTCTGCAGCTCAAGGGCAGCAAATTACCAACACTGAGATCCACCTCTGCTCTTTTGGTGCATTTCTGTTCTGACATCTGCTGAATCCTTGAAGAAACATCTTATGATAAGCTACAGCAGAAATATTAGTGTATTTTTAATAGTGACTGCTTTTATTACCTAGCTGGCAAGTCATCCAAAACTACCTCTGTGTTTGTGCAGGAGGGTCAGAGAAGAAAGCTGCCAACTGACTTCCTTGACAGCTCTGTTCTTAGTTAACATGTCCCAGTGTCCCCCAAYGTCGGCTCTGTCCCAGTTTTTACAAGTGATCCTCTTTTTAATCCAGTTTTTCACAGCCACCCTCGAGGGTTGTTATAACTCCACTGGTTAACTGATATCAGCGCCACAGCACCTGCTGCACCTTCCACCTTCCCCATCTCTATGCTCTGCCTCCTAGCAATCAGAGGGCAGTGACTTTTTGCTGGCAATCTCTGCTCAGCAAGGAAGGGGCATCCCCAGGGATGCCTGTCTTGCTGGAGTGGTGCTTGATTCATGCCAGGAGCATTCTGCAAATTTACTGAATTTCATTGATTTGCCAAAGGAGAACAGCAGAAAAAGTTATGGCTCCACTCATCCTAACAAGAAACTTTTCCCTCATAAGTAAAACCCACATCTTTTCTGTGAGAAATACCACTATTTTCTTTGATAGGACCTTTAAATACAATCTTTAAATAGGACCTTTAAGGACAACATTTGATGCAGTATAAAAACTGTCAGAGAACAAAAAAACCAGTGGGTCTGGATGTATTGCTGATCTAGACAAACTGGTGCTGACTAGTTGCCAGATCATGTGGAACACAATCATAAAAATTTACAATTTTAGCTGTTTTCTGTTTAAGTGCAAAGCCTGGAAGAGTTGTATGTGTTCACTGAGGTGTACAATGTCAAGGGACAGATCAGCGGGGCTCCCAGCTGCTGAGCACATGCAAGATGTTTATGCTGGTCTGAAGTAACACTTCTTGTCTCAGAAAAACCATCTCATTCTACAGGAATTGTCTGGGGACTCAATTTCTTGAGTTTGACTGTCATATTTACTAAAAACTGGTATTTTTCATTTTGGTTATCAAGGAATTGAAAGAAACATCAACCAGAAATACTGAGATGGTCTCAGAAACAGCCCTTAAGAAGGAAAGCTGAGCAAGGAGGATTTGTGGTAGAAGTTGCCTGATACTGATGACATAAATACCCCTGCACATGGCTGTGCCCCTTCAGCACTGAGCCTCCAGAGCCAAATGCCTTGAGCTTGATGGAGCTGGAAGGACTGTGAAGGCAAAGCTTGGGCTTGCATCTCTGCTTGGGTTTTCCGGCCAGGAAATCAGGATGCTTCCTCCAAGCTGGAGGCAGAGGATGAGACAAAATTGCAGACAACTGCAAGCAGGGAATGTCAGGGAGCAAAAGTGCAGCAACAATGAATGAACACGACTGTGTGGATGCCCCTCCCAACTACCTCAGCTACTGTGAAACATGGAATTTGCTGAAAAGATAAGGGGGTTTAGGCAAGGGAAACAGCTAGTTAGTCTTGGACTGAAAAATGCGGAAGAAGGGCCTTCCTCTGTCACTTCACTGAAAATCTGCCTCTTGATGAAAGTGGTTATTTGACCACTGTGAAGTGCCTTCCAAAATTTCCATTTTAAACAAGTTATTATCTGTATGACTGAAGATTCTTCTTACCTACAAATGTGAAAGAAGAAGGAGAAAGTTTATCTGAAGTTGCTGAACTTTTACTTACCGCTGAATCTGAAAGACAACTTCAAGACTGCTGTGTTCCGACTTCCATGACAACTCGCTCAAGAACTAGGATATCCATCATGAAATACATGCTCTAAAAAAAGTCTGCTGCAGAATTTCAGCTACTTCAGCTGAGCAATTCAGACTATCTATATCTCAGTAACATCTGGTATATGTGTTTGTTGCTCAGCTTTGGTTTGTAAATATGTTTGCTCTTAGCAGCATTTGTTAATATAATTTTCCTTGTATGGGTGGATTATTTTTCACTGTGTGGCACAGTTAGGAATTTCCCATTTGTAACAACATATCTTGGCAGTTTTGTCAAAATACATATAATCATTAAAAGCTAATAGATAACCAGTATTAAATTGCACTGAATGTTGGTATGCTCTAAATTTAAGTAATCCTGAGTAGAGGCTATTGATTTTACTGATCTGTGTATGTTCAGCACTTCTGAGACCTGAGTCCATAAAGTGGTGTTGTTTTTTTAACTGTCCAAACTAATAGCCTTAATGCCTAAGAATTGTTCTCTCCTCTCTTGAAAATAACAATCACGTTCTTATTGTGACTCTTACACTCCCTGCCAAAAGACATGGGCAAATGACTGCAATTTCTAGCATACCAAAATTTAAAAATAGCATGATAAGACCAGTCTGTACATAATCTGTCTTTATCACATCAGAGATTGAAACTTCTTGGCAATTGGAGAAAAAACCATTAATACTCATAGCCTTTTATTAGCCAAGCCAGATTTGTTTTAATTTTCCTTTGGCAATAGCAGTAGCTCCTTGAGACTGCACAAGCAGCTACACCTGAGCAGAATCCAAAAAGGACACCTTGCTTCCAGCACTAAAATGTTAACTCTTGCATGGTGGCTGTGAGAGAGCTCCCAGTACTTTGGTGCCAGGGCAGTCCTCCTGACAGTCACACAAGCAAAACTGACTGTCACTTGCAGTACAACCCTTATTTTACTCAACATAACCAAGTGTGAAGATTCACCTCACCTGCACCGCACACCATTGCTGAAAAGCTTCTCATGCTTTTCAGAGGCAGACACTCCTGGTTTATTCTGTTCAGGAAAGAAGACACAATGCCATCTCCAGATGCAGAATTTATTGGTGGTGTGAAATCAGGTGTTTGTAGAGACATCAGTAATATCATGAGGTAATAATTTGACTCTGATTAAGCTCATTTCTAGGCGATTGGTTTTTGCAGTCTGAAGCGTCTCCCCCATAACATGATTTTCATGCTGCTTGTCAAAGCTGCGAGCTTGCAGAATCATTCAGGGCCTCCCTTTTGGAGGGAGTTCACCTGATCTGTTGGGTGATGGTGACTCCCCTGACATTTTCCCTCTGAAGGTGATGGCAGAGCTACCTTTATCCAGTCTTTTCCCCCACCAACACCAACTATTTTTGTATTCTGTTCTCATCACAATTCTTGTAAGAATCGTGCTTCGCAAACTAAATAGGGGGGAAAATGCAGTATGTTTTTATTTTGTTCACAGTCCAACCACACATCTTAAAAACTTTGAGCTTTTCATTTTGTTTGAAGCCGGCACATTAAGATTCATTTATACTTACAAAAATATATATGTCGAAGTTGTTGTTGTTGAGAGCATCTGATTGTTATTCTTTGACAGAGCTGTCACTAGAGGGTCCATTTTGAGCTCATTCACTGAAAGCCGTCGCAGCAACAGCAGCCAGCCTTAGCTCAGTTCTGCCTCCAGAGATTTGCGGAGAAGCTATTTGGAGTTTATCACACAGTTTTGCAAAACACTACAGCCTCGGCAATCTGTCATAAAGAGCCTCTCTTTCCAACTGGGCTCGTTTACAAGTAGTATTTTATTACTCTCAGCTCTGTTTTACCCTACACCTTGCAAAATCTTTCTTCACCTCTTCTACTCTGCTGATAGATTGAAAAATTCTGAAATACGACTCTGAAAAATGCTTGGTATTTTTAATGCATTTATAATTCAAGAGCTATCCAGCTCCACTCTGAGTGGAGCTCTTTGATGCTAAGCTGTTTAACGTCCAGAGCCCCCCTGGACCGGACCTGCAGCCAAGAGCCTTATCTTGCGCAGAACCACTTCCCAAAGCCACTCTGCAGGCCCCTGACCAGTTCCCACCCATGACTGTGCCATTTGCTGACAATCAGTCATTTCCATCTGCTCTTTTCATAAGAGAATTTCTAACTGGAGCACCAAAAGCCATTGGTGTCTGAAAAGCAAAGAGCTTTCATCCCATCAGGAGGATATCCAAGCAAATCAAAAAATCCATGAGGCTGATTTCACTCCTCTACGTTGCTCTGTGTACATTGGCTCTGCCACAAATCTGTCTCCCAGGAGAACTCCTCTTGGAGCCGGCCCAGCGACTCCATACTACCCTTTCCTCAGCATAACGTCACAAGGGGTTTGAGGGTGTTCCAGGTTAAAAGCTCAAATTTGCGGTTGTATCAGACTTGTCATCTTAATTACACTAATCTGCGTCAATAGAAACCCAGTTGTGCCCAACCCACCAGCTCCTGGCATTCCAAGCAGCAGTGCTGCTGAATCTCAGTTTTATCTCAGGGCACATAAACATTTGGTGCTTTTCCCAAAGTCTCAACTCCTTGAGTCAAGTGATTATGTGCGCACACCAGCTCGTAAAGGTGAAGAGCCAAGTTCTTGCCACCACTCTGCCCTTTCCAGCAGAGCTAAAATGTCATGGGAAGAGAAGCAGTACGCCCTATTTGACAGGTAAAATGTAGTCAATGATGTGGTCTTGCAAGCCAGGTGCACACTGCAAGCACATCGCTGAGGCTCTGAGGCACATATACCATGAACAAGGACACAAATGAAGGAGCTGGGTTTGTGCAGCTGCCTGACCCCCTGGGGATGCTACGATTTTAGTTCCATGTCTGATGCAAACATATCCCTCAAAACACTGTATTTTCCGACTGGGAGAGGAAAGCATCTGCCACGTGAAAGTTGCTATTTTGCCTGACTGCCTGCTAGCTGAGCTTCCCTCCCTTCCAGCTCTTACGGTTAATGCCTGCTCTGTTTTTCTGTGTCTCATAATCCTCAGAGGCAGTGTGTCCTCATATACTTTTCTAGTCGAGAAGGACCTGTCTTCTCCCCATACATCAGTTTCATCAGTCATATGAATTCCATGTGAGACTTAAAAACCTTTGGCCTGCATGGAATTCTTTTAGCTATTTAGTGGCAGTAATTCAGGTGATTTTTCTCTTCCACTTCTTGTTCATGCACATTAGTGGGTGACAGCCTGTGACAAACGCATTCGTACCTGGTAGATGTCATTAGCATAAATTACATCTCCTTCATGAGGTAATTAATACCAAACATTTCTGTCATTTCAAAAGATCGTAATTCTGAGAACCATTTTTTTAACCCATGTAAACAATGATGATTTGAATCTTTGAAGATATGCGACTAAAATTTGCACCTCTTTTTTATGCAGAGGGCTCTGTTCATTGTGAAATGAAGCTTTCTCAAAATCTAGTCTACAAAGAAGAGTCAATCCACATTAATTTATATTTTCCTCTAAGACTTTCTGATACTCTCCTTTTAAAACCATGTATTTGTGTCTCTGATGTCTGTTGATATTGCAGCAATTTCATGGTTGCCAGCTGTAAGTTTTCTTGGTGATCACACCAGGAGTTTCACCCCTCCTTTGATAAGAGGAACTCAGCTTCCTTGTCCAGCCCAGCTTGGTCCTTCAAATTTTTGCATTGTCTCATCAAGCTAAGTTTTGTTTCCACACAGCCTGAAGAACCTAGCAGGTAGGTCTGCTCTTTCAAATCTCTTTTCTAACACAAGAAAAAAAAAAAAGCTGAGAATATTGTATCTAACTTAGAAAATACTGCATACCCTCTGAAACCTACCATCTTATCCAAGAACCCCATTACTGAGGGCTGCCAGGAGTTCGGCCATGATTGCAGTTAATGCTTGCATTAACCAGAACGTGTTCCCTCTCCTTACTTTCCCTCTTTGCAACTTCTGCGTACTGAGAAGCGTAACTGATGCTATTGCTTGCACTTGTGAGAGGAAGGACAGCCTTCCACACGGTGTTGTCTGAAGCCCTTCACGTTGCTGCCTGAAGTCCCATCCATCTGGGCATGAGTTTCTGGATCTCTTTCCTCATGCCCTTACGGGAGCCTGGGGTTGGGAGCAATGCAGTGTGGTGGTGCACACCCTCCTCTGGTACCCCTGTGCCATGAGCCCTGTGGGTGCAGCTCTCTTTAGGAGGGATGCACAAATCCGTAGTGCAGAGGTGGTGGGGACAGGCACTCCAGGCCCCCGGGGACTCCAAGCCTGTGTCACAAGCAAAGGCTGACGGGGTTCTCAGCTGGGGGCTGTGGGTGCAGGTCGGCAGACACGACACCCTCGGCCTGTTTCATGTGGAGTATTGAAGGGCTCATCATACAGCAGCTTTTGATCACTACCCCCTTTGGATGAGAGCCAGAAGCAATGACGTAGAGATGAAAGCCTCTGTATCCCAAAAGCAATCCCCTAAGCCATCCAAGTCCCTCTAAAGCTCTGACTATTTGCTGGCTGAAGAGTTTTAGGTTGGTTATGTAGCACAGATAAGAGTGAAAACACTCCTGTGGAGAACAACAGCATTCTTTTTGTTTTGGATGCTCAGTCTGTTTCCTTTCCAAGTATTTGTTTGTTTGTTTGTGCTTGCTCTGCCACTGATCTTTGAGACATTCATGCCCACTCTATAGTAAGGGGAATGTGGCTGGCTTAACTTCTCAAAACGTGCTACCTCCTGTACTTCTTCCGTTAGCTCAGACAAAGAAGTCTTATTAGTATAGACTGTTCTATTCAAATTACATTTTTCTGGTGCTTGAGTTTGTGGACTTACATTAGTTTTAATTCTTGCACTGAAATAAGCAGTAAAATAAAGCTGAAAAACATCCAGTGCTGCCAGGGTCACTTTTTTCAGCTGAACTGCTATGTGGCTATTAAGAATGCTTAGGTTTTTTCTATAAATTGTAATTTCTCCTTCTCCCAAAGTCAACAGAGAAGAAGTATGTGTTTGTTTCTTCTGCTTCTTCATAAAACCCCTCGTGTTTCACCATCTTTGGTACAGGGGGCTGAAGTCCGCAAAGCACTTATGCACGTAGAGAAAAATCCTCAGAGCAACTCCTGAAAGCAGCTGAGTAAAATCAGAGTAATTTAAGACGCAGAAAATACACCGATCTGCCTGATTTTAATCAGCCTGTTTCAGGAGATTGCTCTGACACTCTCTGTTATTTTCAAATGCTTGATCCCTGTGCTACATGAATCTGCTATTACAGCAAGGTCACTGAAGTGCTGTCTCTGGTGAGAGCAATGGGAGTTTTGCTACTGACTTCAGTGGAATCAGGATTCACCAGTGATATAGCTGGAGGTTATCTGCTTTTGATTTGACTGCTGCAGCATTCCCCCATTTCTCATACCAAACATGGATATTTGCATGTATTTGCCATCTGTGAACATCCCTGACTTTCACCAGATAACCCCAATGCAAACACTGAGATTAACCATTAAATCATTACAAACACTAAGTTTAAAATGATTCTACTAGTGAGGGCATAACACACAAATATCTGTAATACATTTCATTTTTGAGCAGATTAGTCTTTGTGAAGATGTTTGAWGATCTGTATAAAGGCCATTAAAATCACTGTGCAGGATTTGTGTGAAACAGAACAGCTCACAGATCTGGACTCTTATGCAATGATTTAAGTTTGCAGAACAAAAGGTACCCAGGAGATCTCTATCAAAATTTCAGAGCTATTTTTTTTCCTAATCACAGATAGATTTAGGTAACATCACACTCCTTAGCACTCTCACCACCAGATTACAATGTTTAAAAGATGCCTCTTTCAATGTATGCCTAGAAACATGCCAATTCACTGCACGATTCACTAGAGAAAGGAACAACGCAGCTTGCTGCTAAATGTTTTTCTCTGATCTGCTTCTCAGTTGAATCAGACTGGTGTTGCATGCTGTGTAGCTGGTAGAACTGGTCTAATTTCCTGGTGTGATAGTTCAAGAGCTTTAAAGAAYATTCCTATACTGAAAAGTGTATAAAGATGTAAATAATTTAATTTACAGTTTAGATGTACGAGAATCATAAATAGAATTAAATTTATTAATAGAGTCATTTGGCTACATTCACAGCAATGTGCAAACCCATTAAGAGCCCCAAGTCAAATTCTAAATAGAAAGTTGAGGGTGGCTCTACATTTAATTTAAAAGCATTTTTTTAAACTGAAAGTCTAACTGTATTGTGGGCGGTGTGCTTCTACTGCTGAATAATTTCTGAACATCAGAACCCTCAGCACTTCAGAAAAGGTGATCAGCACCTCAAAGAACATGGACCTAACTCTAGCAAGCAAGAGAATTTTTCTCATTTAATGTTAATGAAAACCAAATTTCCAGTAAATACTAAACATGCTAATGAAATTCATTCTGGTGGTAGTGGATTTATGCTCTATTTATTAGTTTTTATTCAAGCAATTGCAATTATCTAAAGAGAAATGGAGATTCATACACAAGTTATTAGTTTGAGCTGTTAAAAAAAAAAACCTTAAGAACTCTGTAAATCTCTTTGAAATTTCCTTTAAGTTTACATTCCTATCAAGGAAAGTATTTTAATGAGGAAATGAAAGTGTAAGTATGTCATATCTGAAGTTTTCATTGAGTTTGTTGATAATACCCTAATAGCAGAGTGCAAGCAAGGATTTTGAAACAAAGACAATGAGTCAGCCTGCTGATGAATGGCAACTTATCTGCAGTTGAATATGTAATCATATAGAATATTTCTTCCTTGCTCCCATTAATAAGAAAGTGTGTGTGAGTGCGTGCACGTGAGTAATTTCAGCTTGAGACTGAGACTCTGGAACCTGTACCCACAGCTGAACAAATCTGGATGTGGTTGTGGTCCTAATTCAACTCTCACTAATATATTTTTATCAACAGTTGTAGTACCCAGAGGGATTGTTTAATTCAAGCTGCACCTATGGAGACAGCAAGTTGGTGGAGAGATTCCAACTGCCTGTCCTCCAGCGCCTAAAGAGCAGTTTCTCCAGACAGATACTCATGTTCCCAAACTTGCATTCTCCTGCACTGTACCCCAAGGTCAGAGGCTGCTTTTGACAATATTTGCTTTAACTGTTTGTTCAGGATTTTTTTTTACATTTGCCAAATCAAACGAGCACATTAGCAAGTGCCTTGATCATCAGCTAGTAGGGTATGATGCCAGTGGAGTAAGGTACGCAACTCAAAAGGGCACATCCAGCCATGCTCCTCTCATCACCCAGAAGAAAGAAATCTGAAAAGCATGACACATTATCTCCGAACATTAGCAGTGATACTTCTCATGTACACACTGTCAGGATTGAAATAAATCACTGGAAATACCAAACCATTTACAAATATAAACATACTAACCAGTTGACTTACAGCTCAGTCAAAGAGGAATCACAGTTTCCTTGCAATTCCAAGTCTTATGTAAAATATGAGCTGCTTCTGGCTTCAGAGTAAATATGTGCTTTTGTTATCAAGCACCTGACATTTGCAGGATAAATCCTGTGTGAATTTTAAAATAGAGAATGAAAGTGAAAATCCTTCTCATTTGGTGAAATGTAAACTGAGTAGTTCCTGGGAAGAATACAATTTTCTCCTCCTGAAAAGAAGTGCCTGTGTATTGTCAGGGCAACTTAATTGTCCATTTCTAGCGGATAACAAGAAATGAACACTGCAGAGCTCCGTTTGTGTCACCAATGTAGATCACAAATCTTTCCCATAGAAATGGATGTTGCTGAGATAACTCAGAAACAGACTTTACTATAGGAGGAAATAAAATTTCTTTGAAATATCACATTGAAAACTTCCATGTCTACACAAGATAACCGCGAGGGAATGAAAAGTAGCAATTTCCCAATTAATTTGATTTTAAAATCAGAACTCAAATGTTTACTTTAATCTTTTTGTATTCCTCCTGAGAGACAGAAAATGTTTCTTGTTAAACAGGTAGAATGAGAACTTCAGRGCTTTAAAGACTGGTTTAAGTATCTCATAAATTTTACCTCATGGTCACTGTGGTTTAAAAYCATTGCCCATTCTTGGCACAATAGAAGAAATGAGCATCTGAAATTGCGTTTCTGTGGTCTGGGGGGATAAAGACCTTCTGAGGAAAAATGTTAGCAGTTCCCTCATTATATGACTCCACCAGAGTTAAGCCGTCAGGGAATGTGGATTTTTTCTCTCAGAAAAAAATTATTTGTTTCAGTAGAGAAATTCCTACCACACACAAGACATCACATTTTTAGGACATAGGGGTGCCCCACTTTGCATTAATAAAACCAGTGTTATAAATTTTATTTTTCATACTGTGTAGATTCCATATCCAACAGAAGAATAATAACTACAATGAAACAGAATCAGATTATGTTTTGCTGCCATTTATCAGTAAAATTAACAATGTATTAATGCAAGACTTGTGCATTGCAAAAACTTAAGCCCTAGTGACCCGAGGTTAATATTCATGTATTTAGATTGCTGTCAATTCCCAGGATTTAAGAAAAGCCTGGGATTTAACAGAGTGGTTAGAGTAATCATAAGAGGCTGCTGTTAGAAGTGTTGGATTGAGCTTGAACTGTCAATCACTTCTAAAAGTAATGTACATATAAAAACGAGGTTATCAGGTGACCATGAAATGTCTTTTGTCATCAGCAAGTGAGAGCTTCAAGAGCTACAGGCTCTCTTAAGTGGCAAAACTCTTGGAGGCTGGGTCAGAGAAGGGGCTTGGAAAGCCCTGCAGCTTCCCCAGTGCGGACTGGAGAGAAATGTCTGTACTCCTGTCTGCTTCTGTGGCAAACATTGTACAGGGCTTTTTTCAGCTGGAATAGTTCTTTAGGAGTGCCTATGTTAACAGAAGAGAGAATTGTGATAGGAAAACCCATAATGCAGCCATGCAGCTTCATGGGGAAGGAGGGACATTACAACTCATGCAGTACCAGATCAGATATAAATCTTCATACAAGGAAAAGTTTCTGTTCTGATTGTCTCACATATCAATATATTTAATAACATTGAAAAAACCTAAAGAAATATTAGTGTCCTGGTTTTGGCTGGGATAGAGTTAATTTTATTCTAGTAGCTGGTATAGTGCTTGGAATTTAGTAGGAAAATAATGTTGATGACACACTGATGTTTTCAGTTGTTGCTGAATGGTGTTTATACTAAGTCAAGGACTTTTCAGCTTCTCATACTCTGTCACTGAGGCGTGACAAGAGGTTGGAAGGGGACACAGCTGGGACATCCAACCGAAACTGGCCGAAGGGATATTCCATGTCATATGACAACATGCTTAGCATACAAACTGGGGGGGAAAGCTGATTAGGGACCTCTGCTCAGGAACTGCCTGGGCATCAGTCGGTGACTGGTGTGCAATAGCATTGTGCATCACTTGTTTTGTATAACCTAATTATTCTGTTATTGTTGTTATTGTTGCTATCATCATCATAACAATTATAATTATTATTATTATAATTGTTATTACAATTACTATTATTATCATCATCACCATCATCATTATTATTATTCTCTTTCACTCTGTCACATTAAACTGTCTTTGACTCAACCCAAGGGTTTCCTCACATTTACTCCTCTGAGTCTTTCCCCATCCCACTGGGAAGGAGGAGTGAGTGAGTGGTTGTGTGATGTTTAGTTGCTTGCTTGGGTTAAACCACAACGACTAGAAAAAAGATATGGAAGAAAAAAACAAGTGATTTCTTTTCCAGAAGAACTGTACTACGAGTCTCAGTATCAAACTGTTCCCTCTGACTTTGAGTGGGAGGGATGAAAGCCTGACATAATCTGGGGCAATGGCAGGGCCCATAATTCCTCCATAGCACTGTCCCTCCATCAGCTGGATAAAACAGAAGATGCCCCAAGGTATTTCAGTGGGCCTGGGGTAATCAGTGAGGCGGGAGAGAGATCAGGAGACCAACTCTTGTCTGTAGCACTGTCCTCAGCCAACCCCAGGGATTTCCGACTGGAAATCAGAGCTACAGCTAATGCTGCTTGACACAGAATTAACTCTCCCAGGGCCTCCTCTTTGCTTCTGCAGAGCTGCCACAGAAAAAAAAATCTGAGTAGGATTGTGTGCTCCCCACAGGGTAGTACTGCGAGGAAGACTAGAAAGACAGAGGAGAAGCATGAAAGGAGAATCCCTTAAAAGATCCATCTTGCAGCCCCACAGGATACAGGCTGAGGGAGAGTTCATAGTTTAAAATTATATAAATATCATATATCTCCCATATCTCGCCSACAGGAATAACAATGGTGTGCAGCAAAAAGCAGCATGACTTCTGTATCGTCTTTCATACTGGTATATTTGGATAGAAACTAGAAAATAAGCTTTGTTTTTCATCACCTTTTCAGACTTCAAACATGTACGTAGCACTGCTTTCTCTCTCTCTCTTATAATTGCAAAGCTGAAGCAAGTATTTTATCTGTTATAATCATTCTAGCACAGCTCAAGAGCATTACAATGATGTCCTCCTCAATCATTTTATCATCTTACTTTTTAGGTGCAAGTCATTATTTTGTAGATTGGCTAATTTAACATGCACCAATCTCTCCAGTGCAGAATGGTAACAGGAACTTTTACATCTAGAATAATGTGAAATTGCTCCAAACTCTGCACCAATACATGAGAGAGACAGGAATGGTGTGGAACCCCCGGGATTTCCTGAGATCACCTATGCAGCATCACGGAACCCCACAGGGCAGCAGGGACCACAACACACGAGGTATCCCAACCTCACTGACTTCCTGGGCATGAGGGCCTCCTCCCAGGCAAGTACAGCTGGTCCATGGTGTCTGTCATCAAACAGAGTGCAAGCAGGCAGGCATTTCTCAAGGTTGGGAGGGGAATATAGCATTTCAGACTGCAGAAAGGAGCACTTCTCAGAACCCAGGTGAGCCGAGAGGTGTCGAGGAACCAGAAGCATAGACCCCTTAGCTGGGTGTTTTCTCTCCTTTSCAGTGAGATGGATGTTTTCTGCCCTGTGAACTGGCTGAGAGCTGTTTACCGAGAACTCAGCACAGCGCTGGACCTCCAGCCAACCGGAGCGTGTCAGCCGCAGATCAGCCCAGAGCTGCCTCAGCAGTTCAAGCGCTTAACCTTCGCCCATGGAGCCCCAGTTCAAACTTGTTGAAATTTGCAGTCAGTAATGCAACAGCACAGGTTCTTCTGCTGATGCACAATGAAGAACTTCTGAGGGATTTTAAGCAAATCATGGGTTAAATATTGCCCTGGAAACACCCCTGGCGCTCCCTTCATACACTGCTTTTCTTCCCCTCCTGAAAAAGAGGTTTTTGCAAGCCATGCAAATGAGTGAATTCAGCATATAATTCCAGAGCGGTAGGCAGCTCTTCTCTTGCCACATACACAGACACTGTTTTTAGTGCACATCATCACATAGTGATTAATGGCAACATGGCATTTACTCCAGGGAATGCAGCCAGCTTAAACATGAAAACCCACATAGACTCAGATGGACAGACAGGCATATAAATGTTATTTATTTTGTCAGCCAAGCAAGAAAACTGTAAAAATAAGAATACAAAAATCTGCTCTGATGTTTGCTTTACTCAGGGATAAAGTGATTTAACAGAATTACCAACCGTGATTTTTTCTGAATAGGGTTACACACACTGGCCTGTCACCACCCCTGTAGCTAAGCTGCACTCGGCACAGTACCAGATGCAAGAGAGAGAAAAGGGAGAGGGACTTTCCACTGTCTCTTTGTTCCTTTCTTTTGGTGTCCTCAAGGGATACCACCAAGATACCTGCCCCAGGAACAGCCTCAGCTGTGGTGACACCTAAGGGGGCTGTTGAACAGCAAGGGGTCAGTGGCCTGGAGTAGCCTTTACATCGCCCTGCCTCCTCCTCACCCAGCTGCTCTGTGGCAAGAGCTGTCACCCAAGGTCCTGCCAGGATGGAAAGGCTCCTCAGGAGACCATTTAAGTTGCTTTGTGGCCCTTTCTATTACTCTGAAGTTGCAGAAGTGCTATATATATTGTAAGCCTGAAGTTCTGGTCTGATACTTGTATTCTGTATATATTTCATCTTTCATAGCCATCAGAGACTATCAATGACAAACTGGCTCTCCAGATATTAAAGGTTTAGTGCGACTGATAGAAATAAATGAAAAAGACAAACATTTGTTCCATAAATATGAAAGAGTGCAATTGAATTACGTAATTTTTACATCTCAGATTAAAATTGCCTTTTCTCCTTAATTTTTCTGATTTTAACTTAAAACTTTCAAGGTCAGTGGTTCTCTGGGGTAGTTTTGTGTTATCTGATATGCTCTTTCCTGGTTTTCTCGTTGGTGTGTCTCAAAAGGACTTTCTTTTTGTCTTCTTTAATACAGGATTTTTTTTTCTGAAGTTGTTTCAAGAAAAGCAAATAAATCTCTTTTTAAAAAAGGTGCCTTTTTTAGAGAAAGATTGCTTTCTGTCAGAGTCATTCCTTGCAGCATGGCATTATAATTCAGTTTGCTAGCCAGCTACAAAAAGAAGCATTTGTGAATAGGGTTGAAAGGACAGGAGAATAGAAATCAGAAGTCTAATGTCATTCAAACATGCTCCTCTATGTAACATTTTTGTTATCACTTTCCCCTACTCTCTTTGACTAGATGAGAGACTCAGAGTTAAAAAAAAAAAAAAAAAATATATATATATATAGTATACAAATATTATTGAATATATAAATATTAGTTAAAGTCCTTTGGAAGGAATATAAAATCCTCCATTTATTTATCATGTAGACATGAGTCTACATGAGCATTTCGAAGAGAACAACACATACAACATACTCATTTCATGCTGGGAGGGAGGGGGGAGCATTTTATTTCATCACCGGGTGTATTTTTTAATAGCTGTCCATTCGTGGCTGAAACTTAAAATATCAGATATCCAAGGGAGTCAAAGGCAAACGTAAAAGCCCTTACATGATTCAGGCACACCCTTGCTGTGCTCTATGCAAGTATTTGTGTATCGTGGATACATTTTCTGGTTTGATGTTTTAAATCAAGCCCATGTAGAGAAATAAAACTAATCAAATTATCACACTGTGCTACCTCTTTACACAAAAAATAATTTTTACTAAAGAACCCCAGATAATAGGAAACAATAATGAACCCTTTTATAATATAAACTTCATATTCTGTGCAAATTGCAATATTATCAGGAAGCCAAAATTCTCGTTAATACATTATGAACTTCTCAGCTATTTGCATGCAGCAAGGATATTAGAATGATAGTACTTTAAAAATAGACTCACATAACATTTTTGGTGTAATCAACCATGGATGAGGCCCATCTGTCATATCTAGTCTGTATGACTAATTGTTAGTGGTCTGTAATTGAAATTTAGATTTATTAAATGAACAGAGATGCCATTATAAATGCACTAATTCAATATGTGGAGGGGGGACGGCAGGATATGAAACTGGGCAGTAGCTTCTGAGCATTGTTTATGTTTATACATATTCAGATGAATGTGTTCCCTTCTACAACTGGGCCAGCCCTTCTGCAAGGCACATCAGAGCTGGCCGGCAGATGCCTAAATCTTCACAAACATTCTCTTCCTCGTTTTTTGGCACTTTAAAGGGGGTTGTGAATGGAACATGAGCTTAGGCTTTTTGCAGGTTTATAGTTTATAGGAGGTCCTAGAAAAAAAGAGTTCCTTGTTATCATTATGAAATATGGTAATCTCCAAAAGATGATCTGTGGTTTTCTATACACTGTAACAGTGGCCAAGGCCAGCAGAGTGTCAAAGAATACATATGCAGACAGCAGACAGATCTATTTTACAGAGTTAGGAAGAAATCTTAGCCAGATTGATGGCAGAACTCCCATTAACTTCAAAAGAGTCAGGATTTCACTCCTTGAAAGTGAAATGCATTTCTGTGATGTGCTAAGCATCCTCAGCTAGCATCAAGTAAGCTCATGGAGGAGGGAGGTCACTCAACCCCTGCAAAATTGAGTTCTTCATCCCTAGAAAGCAAGGCAATATCTTCATGCTCTATAAGAAAGTATTTTCAGAATGACTACACGGCTAATTTTTCTTCAGTGGAATAAATAACCACTGAACGTACACAGATGTCATCACCAGATGCAATTTCTCGGTTGGTGTCACTGTGGAAGCAGAAAAACCACCAGTGAGCTCTGCATTGCTTTACTGTTGCTTTACGTTGTCACTTATTTTAGAAACCCCATATTTTTTCTGCTAATCTGTTTTTAGCACATTATGGATGTGTTTTATCTCTCTGTTTGAAAAATAAGGCTAAGCACCAGATTTAATCCCAAGGATATAAAATCATGCCTTCTGTGAGAGCCTGTAATTCTTTAATGAATGCAGCATTGACATGTTGGGTATGTGTATGGGCAAGAAGTGGGGGATATTTTTTAGCACTAGTAGCTTGATCCTGCAGCCTCCTGAGCAGCTTTAAATTGCAAGTACTATCCTGAGAACTGAGGGCACTTGGTGCCCTGCAGGGACTGCCAAGGATTTCACAGAACTGGCACTTTCAAAAGAGTGCAGCTCTGTGTGTTTTCAGAGATGAATTTTGGGACTCCTGCCACACAGAGGTTTTTTTCCTGAGTTTTTTCCTGGTTGTTTTGAAAGAGCTACTTTTTTTTATATGTGAACTAAACCAAATCCACTCCAAGTAAAAAATGCTCATTTAAATAGATAACCACTTACAGCAGATGTACCAGAGACAAGTGTCAGAAAAAGGCTGGAAATGCTAAGGCTATTAACATAAGAGGTCAAATCAGACACTGCTCTTGGATTTGGCAGAGCCTCCAAAACCAGCTTATGACCAGAAAGGTCTCCCTTTTGATTAGGTGTGTTGCTTTTGCTTTTCAGCTCTGCCTTGACCCTGTTTACATTGGCTGTGGCAGCGCTTCTTTCCCGAGCACACTTGCAATTAGGGTAGGAAATTTTTGGAGGCTGTTAGGAGACTACAGTTTTCACATGGAAATAAGCAAGACCAAGGGCAATGTTTTGGAGAAGAAATGTACTGTATGAATATGGATGTTATGGTTGCTCATTTGAGAGGAATGAGGAGCCACTCTGGGAAGAGAAATCAGATCCTATCTTTGTCTAAAACATTAATGCCCTGATTCTGACTACTAAACATCAAGTAGGATCCACAGCCACTCCATTACCTATAATTATAATGATCATGCCTGTGTGGCTGCAGCTTAAAAGGATATTTTTATATTCTACTATACATTCCCACAGTTGATAAGAGACATTCTTCTTTACGTGTGAGCAACATTGTCCTTGAAGCTCAGTGCTTGTGTCAGGTGAAACCACAGATAAACCTTGTGCGTATTTCCATCTAAGCATATGACTAGAGAACGACAGAATGACACGGGCCCTTGCTGAAGAGGAAGCTCATCAAACAGCTTCATTTTCCTGCTCATACCATTCAAGACTGCAACAACTGTTTGTTTTATGATCTAGCAGGCGTTTTGCCCACTTCGTGGCATGCAGCCTTCCCTCTGGTGCAGAGCTCATACAAGGCGCTGCTCTTTCCCAGGATTGCTGGGGTGTTTCAGGATTTCAGGATTGCTGAAAACTGTCACATTTGTTATTCTGGCTGGAAGAGGGAAACTCTACCATTTCAAGTAATCTTCTGTACATCCGTCTCTGGATACTTCTTGTTGGCTAACTGACTTATACAGTGGATGATACTTTTTCTTTGCAAGGCAGTGTCACAAATGTTAGCACTCTAGGTCTGGTCTTCATTATTCTTTTGTTCCTTTTCCAAAATACAATTTTCTCTTCTTGGCTCGATCACTTTTATGGTGACTTGCTCATATTTCGAATCCGAGGATTTTGCTTACTTTGTGCTGGCAAAGCTTCTTGTGGTTTGCTGTAAATTATAAATTATCAAAACAATATAGTATTTCAGAAAATTGTGTAGGATGAACAGAGGGGAGAAAGGATTTTATGTTTTGAAAAAACAGTCTCCTGCCTGCTTTTACTGTCTCATTCTTCCATCAGTGTGTCTCTCTAAACCTGAGGCATTCTGTTTACAAAATCTTCCAAGTGACACGGGACCAGAACTTCAGGAACTTGAGAAACTTGAGCTGATAATTTCCAATAGCAATTTGAAAATATCAGCCTCAAAGAACTGTCCTCATGTCAGCTCATGAGATCTCCTGCAGTGGGTRCGTGCTAATGCCTTTTTTTTCATTGAGCTGTGTGCCACAAAAATCCATTCTCTGCTGCCTGTTCTCTCCGTAAGATTCATTCCCACTCACCAATCCCCAAGTGGAGGCCAAATTCGTCTTCCAAACCTTGCAGACTAGATGCCCAGCTGTGTAAACTGGAATCACACTGCTGACTCAAAATGATAAAAGACAAAAAATCTTAATACTTTAAACTGAACCCTCATACAATATTGATGCAGGGCTCAGGGTTGGGAAAGATCTTTTGCCTTATGCCTCAGTCCATGAAATGTAACTAAGATCTATGGCATCAATAAGCCATGAATGAACTGTCTGATACTCTTTTGTAGCTATTTTAAGTTCTTTTTCCCCAAAGCCCAAGCCTGGTTCGCTCTGCCCAAGCCACCTGCTGGGAGGTTGTGTGCCCTGCAGCTTGTAGGCTTTGCATGCTGTCACTCAGTGTTCACTGTCAGAGGACATCAGCATCTTCAGATCTGGTAAATAAAAATGAGGTCAAGCCTATAACATTTTCCACTGAGTAAAAATACATAAATGTTGCCACTGTGATTAAACTCTCCCTTTTCTCCGCTCATCTTAGGGATTTATTGCTTACGCGCAAGCTTATCAGAATCATAATTCATTCAGTTTTGCACCTATGTCTCCTAGTTTTTATCCAATTATTTCAGCTCTCTGGTTTTGTAAACTTTTATTTCTCAGGATGTGCCCCTTCCCATCAGGAAATGTCTTCTGGGGTCAGATCTGAAAGCAATGCACTATGATTTAGCCTCATGCCTTCCATTAATGTCAGTGGGAATCAGGCTGCTAAACCCCGAACACTGTCTTTAAAGTGTAACTCACAGTATTCGAGCTCTCGCTGCATTTCTAAGCATTTATTCTTGCATCAGACACATATGTACTGGCGGACTAACCAATGGAAATGCTTTTTTTTCTACTTTTTTAGTTGATCTAGCAGTGGAGATGAATGAATGCCTGGGGGGAGTGCAAATAAAAGGGTCAGACAAAGAAGGTTAATGCTTTCTGCACAATCTCATCACAGGACTTAGGAGTGCTGCGGCACACCTACGGAGGAGATTACGCGGCTTGGTCAGCGGCGCACACAGGGCAACACCAACACTGAGCTAATTAAATGAACACAAATTACCACAGCTTTCAGGATCAACAACTCGCCTGGTAGCTCGTGTTTAAAACTGATTTCACGTGGTACCAGTACGAGCAGCTCCATAGAGAAAGATAAAGCACAAGATGCTAACAAAACTGACTACTACTTCCTTATGTCTCTCCTCCCATTCTGCACAGAGTTTGCATATGAAAATTTACACAAAGCATTCAATTGCTCTTAGTGATGTTTCTGTAATGATCA
Source organism: Amblyornis subalaris (assembly GCA_018881555.1). Classification (NCBI taxonomy): domain Eukaryota; kingdom Metazoa; phylum Chordata; class Aves; order Passeriformes; family Ptilonorhynchidae; genus Amblyornis; species Amblyornis subalaris. The sequence continues at coordinate 2,816,856 of JACAXG010000061.1, read as the reverse complement.
GCCTGCCTAGACATCCCATCCCTCTGCCAGAGGAAATTGAATGAGGGAAAAATACTGAGTCAGAGGAATGTTTGAAAAGATTTACATGGTATTTGCTACCATCCCAATAATCAGCTCTGTAACTGCGCATTTTATTAAAATCCCACATGTTTATTTGAGCTGCTGGAGTTGTTCTGCTTAATTAACAGAAGAAAGGAAGGCAAAGCCCTGCCTTAAATTTACACATCCAGACCCAAATCATGCAAATTCCTGTGCACCTGCCTAATTTTACACACCTGATTAGCTCCTCAAGGGTCAGAGCTACCCAGTCACGTGGTTAGAGAGGTTCTCCACTGTCAGATCCACACTGAAGTACCTGCAGGCTCCTGAGAGTACCCCGGGTGCAGCTAAGTTTGTAACCTGGAATGCACTCGGCTCCATTTATTTCTGCAGCTGTTGGAATGCTGTGCAAATGGCACCTGCAGCCTGTGGTCACAGGAGGTGCACACGGTGCTTGGACAAAGCCAGGGAAGCTCAGTGGGATCATGCAGACAGGAAAGCCTGTTTAGGGAACCACAGCATCTGTGTGGACATAGCATCCAGCAGAAAGGGAGAGGACTTCATGAGGAGCCTTAATCAGCTCCTAAGAAGTGCAGTGGAGGACCAGATGGTTGCAGTCCATGTGGATAGTAATACTGTAGGAAAGGAAAGGCAAGGAGAAGGGAGAGTGGGAGAGAGGTGATGCAAGGTGCTAGAGGTGAAGGTGAAGCTCTGAGGTGCCGACAATCAGGATTTCTACAGTAGCTGTCCCTGAAATGCTCCAGGTATCCATGTGCTGCCAGAGAAAGAGAGGCAGAAAGAGAGAACATTTAATGCCTGGTTAAAAAATGAGGTAAAAGAACAAGCATGTGGAGTCTAAGTGAAGGCATCGACATAACAAGCATMAGAAATACAGTGGAAAGGGAATGGTAAGTGGGATACTGTAATACCAAATATTCAACATATAGAGTAGGCCATGCTAGAATCATTAACAAATTACCACATGAGTATAAAACATAAAACGTGCGGGGATTGAAATTACAGACCTAATATAGTGTTACCACTATAGCACAGGAAGAACATTGTGTATCATACTGCCTCTGTGACCAGGATGTTGACATCAGCTGCAGAATATCGGGGAATTTCAAGATGCCAGAGAGCCAGGGAAGGCAATAACCAACACCAGACTTCAATAATTTACATGCAAATGGGACAGATATTGTGCAAGAATGTAATATGAAACAATCTATAACTATTGCATGGAGGAACTGGTTAAGGATATTGATCAGAAAACAGGCAATTATGGAGTTGTCTTGGAGGAGAAACTTACATAAATGAGGAATTTTGTTTAAATGAAGCAAAATGTGACAACAAAGAAAATTAATTGTCTCCTGAAGACATAAAGTCTGCTAAAGGATGCTGTGCTGAAAGCACAAGGCCAGTGCACATTATTCATCAAGTAGGCTTGAAAACGGGCAGTACATGGTAGCTTTGAGAATGGCGAGATAAGGGAGGTTATTAGAAGAATAACTGCAAATCCTTCAAACAGCTAAAGTTGGATCCAAGTGAATAAATTAGAAAGCAACAGACACTCTGGAASATTACATGCACAATGACAATTTGACAGCCAAAAAGGGCTGAGTTGCTAACAAAAGGAATCAAAACTAGCAATAAATCTCTTTTTCCTGAACATCAGGATCAGGATGCTTGCCAGAAAATCAGTGGAGCCCATTGATTACCAGAGTTCGAAAGAAGCACTCAGAGAAAATAAAGCTATTAGAGAAACTAAATGAATCCTTTGCATCACTTTGTTCACTGCAGAAGAGTAGATTTTCACATCAGAAACTTTTTTGGAATTGGGTTACTCCATTAGCAAGTCTGTCTGAAATAGCTCTGCCCAGGAACAAGGTCTGGGAACACTGAAACAGAATGAACAGCAACAGGTTGCTGAAAAACAGATGAGATCACTCAGGAGTTTCAACAGACATCAAGGATGAAATAACTAAATGACTAGTTGCAGATTATAACTCTATGCTTAAAACCCCCTTGATACCCAAAGAGTGGTTATCAAATATCAAATATTGAATGCCAGGCCAACTTTTTCTAGCAAAGGTTCCAGGGGAGATGTGAGGAAGAACAGACCCGAAAGTCTGAAATCTGCACTAGCCAAATTAGTGGAAAATGCAATGAAGAACAAAATTCATTGACACTTCAATAAATTTGATTTACTTGGAAAGAGTCAGCATGACCTTTTCCATTTATACAGATTGGAGTTGTTTGACGAGATCAATGTACATACAGATAAGAGCAATTCAGTTGATATGGTCTACTCAGATGTCTAAAGGCTTTCAGCAAAGTTGTCCCTTGATTCTAGAGTAGAGGCTTCTAAGGGAGTCCAAGCAGCTACATCACGAGAAGAAAAATTACTGCATAATAAAAAGACTTTCAAAAGATAGGAAACAGAAGAGGAGACTAGAGTAATTCTGCAGCACTGTGTAGTACAACCCTTGCTGTCAGGGTATTCATAAGCAAGCTGGAAAAGGGAGTGAACAGAGAGGAAAGTTTGTTGACAACAGCAAAATATTTATGCTGTTAAGGACAAGGGTTGACTTTAAGAGTAACGCTTTAGTAGTACTTTAATGAGACAGTGACTAGACAACAACATGGTAAATGTGATGCAGTGTAGATAAAAATAAAGGGACACATAGGAGAGAAAAAGCAATCATAGTTTCACAGCTAAAATGGCATGTTGTGAGATGACCATTGCAGTCAGGAGCAAGATCTTGGGACCTATTTGGCAGATCCATGAATATGCCAGCTCAGCACTCAGTAGTGGTCAAAAAAACCACCCTCAGATAAAGTATTAGGGCGTAGCAGGATAGGAATAAAGAATAAAGAAGGAAGAACATTATGCTAGTGTGCAAACTTATGACTGACTCATGTTATGAGTAGTCTGTGGGGTTCAGGTCTTCTCAGCTCAAAAATGGTTCAGCCAAACCAAAGAAGGTTCAGGGGAAAGTAAAAAGTACAATGAATTTCAATAGCTGATTAGATACAGAAAGCCTCAGTATAGGCAATGACTTTACCAGGACAGCAAGCTCTGCTCTGGAAGAGAGACAATTTAATGGAAGCAGTCTACAGTATGAAGAGTGTGGTGAGGATGCTCAGAAACCTGTCACTCTCTGTCTTCAATACAAGGGATGAGGGGGTGGAGTGGTGTTAAAATACAGAGCTACAAGGAGCCATTATAAGTTCAAAGGATGTTGGAGACTCACAGATGGGAAAGGCTTTGGAAGCTAGTGAATACAAACCCCACATCTATCTGAGGAAGTTCCTGACAGAAAATGGCTGGAAATTGTGAAAGTACAATTTTGGGTATCTGGAGGAAATGCCAGGTGTGCTTATCCTGCTCTCAGAAAGACACTACTGAGCTAGCTCAGGTTTTGGCTTGAATGGGTGTGATCATTTGTGTGCTTTTGTGCTGCCAGCCACACACAAAACCAGGGTGTTTAGTCCCATCCTAGGCTGAGTGCTCCTGTGTGAGAGCCCACACCAGGAGGACCGTAACCTGCACCACACAGACACGCTCACACAACTGCGCCTCCATCCCTCTTTGTCTCTCCCACTGCCGTGCAGAAAGGATGGCTCTGGGTATAAAGCCAGAGGAGAGAGAGATGGGGATCCCCTAGGCAACGACAACAAAAAGAAGGGGGCAGCTGCTCTGTAGAGTTGCTGAAACATTAAAGCCTGCCTGGAGAACACTGCCTATGCACTTCCCCAGCCTTTCTCTTCCCCAGCCTCCTGCCCCATCCTGTGATCTGCTGGCAACTTCCTCCAGGCAGGTGGTGGCTTGGGGGTCCCTCTCTTCTGCCAGCAGCTAACATGCCTAGGAATACAGGGTGGTCCTTCTCACCTGGGGACACGACAAGTCCACCCAAGGGTTGCTGAGCCTGGAGGATAAACATGTAATAAAACCCAGAAATAACATACTGTTGTCAAGTGTAAAAAAACCTTTCCTTTCCTTACAGCAAGCTGCACTGGCCACACCCAGAGGCTGCTGGCAAGCATTAAGCCTTGAAAGCAAGCCCACTAGTCACAGCCCAATCCACAAGGTGCTCATCCCATCAGAAGATTTAAAACAGCAACAGATAATGTTTGCATACAGGCTTAAGCCCCTTTATGGGGCCCAGAACAACTACTCAAACTCTACCATTAGAAATTATCTTTAGATCAATGCATCTTTGCTATTTTAAGGCCACCTTAGGCCAGTCCCAGCCTTAGCCTTTTGAATTCACTCCACGTACTCACTTTGTTTCTCTTTGGGCTTATAGACAGTGCAGTTTGAATAGCTGAAGTTCTTTATTGGCACTATCTTATATCTTACTGTAACAACTCCTGAGGACATCAGAGTTCCACACCCTACAGAGAGTTTACTTAAGACTTCAACTTAAATTGAGCCAACTTTTCTGTCTCTTTTCTTTTTTAAGGTATTATTCATATTTTAATGGAAACAGATACTGCAATGTGAATTTCCATTCTTCGTGGAAGCAAAAAAGTGTGGGAAATCACATGGGAATGCCTGTTTGTATGAAATACTGAGCTAAATTTTCAGTCTCAAGCAGTTAAAACTAGTTATGAAGTGATTCAGATTAGCAGCTGTGCTTGGGGTACTTATCTAATTGACCTACGCTTGGCAGGCTTTTGATGTTCTCTCATCTGTGATACTGCTCTGTGGTACTAAGGATGTAGCTCAGTAATCATAGATTTAATTAAACTGAAAAGTATTTTGGTTTTTATGCTGGGTTTTTTTGGTCTCCAAAAGGATGGAATCTTCCCATGCAAGAAACAAAACTGATGGCATCAAGGATTAGAATTGATCTAACATCAGTTACTGAGGTTTTGTGTCTACATCCTCCTAAAGTACCCGAGGAGAGCCTATGCCCGAAGCTTCTTAGAACAAAAAATATTTGGCAGCTCTGTCTGTCAGGTGGATGGACTTTTCCCTCTTGCTAAAGCAATACTTCTGATTCAGAGCCCTGCAGCTGGTTGAACTGCAGGCTCTCTGAAAGGAGTGGATGAGAGGGCATAAATACACTCCAGCACTTGCAACATGGCTCTGAGCCCTGGAGAGAGAGTTTATTTCCACTAACTGTCTGCCAAAACCCTCTATCCTGTCAAAACACAACAGATGAATTCACAAATTCCAGATTTACGTTCCCTCACGTTTGTGGGCAGGTGATCAACTGCAATCATCCTGCAAAAGGCTAAATAATAACCACTATGGCAGCCAACTCCTGAGCTAAGTATGCTTGAGCTCTCTTCTGTTGCAGCCTTCTCTTTTCATGTTAGTAATCAAGTGGCCTGAGTAAGAGGCTTTGTGACAACAGAACTAACTTCTGTGAACCCATAGCAACCTTGTATGCCTTCGTGCCCAATGGATCAGAGGGGACTGTTTACCTTTCTTCTCCCATGAATCCTGGCAGAGGGGGCAGAAGAGTTCTTGCTCTTAAGGTTGAAGACAGTCTTCTGGACAGGGATTTCCTTTGCCAAGGAGTGAGCAATGGATGCTGCTGGCACTGGTGGTGATGTTAAAGGGTTTGTACTTTAACAGTAATATTTTTTTAACTGAAAAGTTACATTTATTTTGTGAAAGAAGATAGGCTCACAATGAAAATGGGAAACGTTTCATTAAATTCTGAGCATAAAACCCCACAAAATAGTAATTTCTTTTTATTTTTTACTTGGTTGAAAAGTTAAGATTTCTCATATGAAATAAAATTAAACGACATACCAGATACAATCTCTGATCAGAATTTCAGTAACAAATTGCTCCTTTCCTTCAAATGATGGGGAAAAATCTATGACTTTTAGCTCATGCAAGTTTAACAGGTTGATCTGACTATAACTTCCTGAGGTTTTTCTTTTCACAGTACACTTCATTTATGTCTCTTCATAAAGTGAGAAGGGAGAACTTCTCATTAACCATTCTTACATTTAAAAGCATGTTATAAACTTAGTAATGCCAAAACTGTCCTTCTGAAAGTTATGTTTTTCTTAAATCACTCTCTAGTTTTAATGTTCCTTTCATTCCCCTTCCTTAGGAGTGCATTCATAGTTCTAAATGTGGCTAGGGAGCAGAAAATTGTTCTTTCAGAGAGAAAAGTGTGTGCATTCTTCTCTTTCCCTGAAAAGCAAAAGCACAGCAGTATCTCAATGTGCCAAGTCCTGCACTTGGGTCACAACAGCCTCAAGCAGTGCTACAGGCTGGGGGCAGTGCGGCTGGAAAACTGCCTGGAGGAAACGGACCTGGGGGGTGCTGGTCGACAGCTGCTGAACATGCACTGTCAGTGAGCCCAAGTGGCCAAGAAGGCCAATGGCATCCTGGCCTGTGTCAGCAATAGTGTGGCCAGCAGGACCAGGGCAGTGACTGTCCCCCTGTACTCAGCACTGAGGCCACACCTCAAATCCTGTGTTCAGTTTTGGGTCTTTCACTGCAAGAAAGACATTGAGGTGCTGGAGGGTGTCCAGAGAAGGGCAACAGAGCTGGTGAAGCGTCTGGAGCACAAGTCCTATGCAGAGTGGCTGGAGAAGGCTCAAGGGACATCTTGTCACTCTCTACAACAATCTGAAAGGAGGATGTAGCCAGGTGGGGTGCAGTCTCTTCTCCAGGTAACAAGTGAGAGGATGAGAGGAAATGACCTCAGGGTGTGCCAGGGGAGGTCTAGAATGGATATTAGGAAAAAATTTTTTGTGGAAAGGTTTGTAAATCATTGGAACAGGCTGTCCAGGGTAGTGGTGGAGTCACCATCCCTGGAAGTGTTCAAAGAATGTGTGAACGTGGCCTAATGAGGACATAATTTAGTGATGAGCATGGTGGTGGTGCTAGGTTGATGGTTGGACTTGATGATCTTAAACATCTTTATTAACTTTAATGATTCTATGGTCTTCCGAGAGCTGCTCTTGCTTTTTCCCTTGGTGAAGCTCCTGCATATTTCAGGCTTTTACCCCCCTTCTGCCAAACCAAGACAGGAACCAGGAGTGATCCTGCCATTCACAGTTCTATTGGCTGCAATGTCTGCTTGTGCTTTTTTTCCCGGGTACTTCAGGTGCTTTTTTGTTCTTTCTACCAGAAGGGCAATTCAGAAATGTCAGCTTTCAGGCAAAAGTTTTTGGCTGAAAACCTGGGTGGGTTGATTTTTGCCTGCAAAAGTCCACCTGTAAGGGAGTTAGTTCAGGTGTGATACACATGGTTTTATCACACCTTTCTGTAAAACACAAATGACTTTTATGGCCACACCTATTGAATCACATAAGACTTTCTGGCAGAAGATTTTTTAGTTGAAATTTTTCCATAGAACATCAGCCATGGACAAACTAGGTGCCTGATCACTGCTTATTAGAAATGCAAAAGATTAGATAATGGGGTATCTGGAAAGGAAGAAAATAGCTAAATGCAATTATTTTAATTCTTTCAATTTCTTTCACCCCCACTTCTTATTGAATAGTTCCTGAGTACAGGAAATGAAATTCTTATCTGGAAATTGGCTTTCTACAGCACAGATTTCCATACATCACTGGTTATGTTGGCTTATTTTGCATTTACATCAGGAAGAGATCTGCACTGTTCTGCGTCTGAAGCAAAAAAGTCCTTCTGGGTGCTGTATGAAGAGCAGCCCATGACCAGGAAGAGGATTTTTTTAATCTGAAATTATCTTATCTGAAAGCCAGGGTTTTCTCAGATACTGAGCTCAATTTGTGAGTCTGATTTGAGGAATCCAGTTAAAGATGTTTCCCTTGCTTTCATTCAGATGTTTCATTTTAACCATGATGGCGATTAAGTTGTGCTCATCATGCAGCCAACATCCCCCTGAATTCAGGGTGCTCCAGGCAAACAAAAGATGCTGTCAAGGTCAGTGTAATTTTACCATGTGGCAATAGTAGGCAAAGGTAAATTGCTTTCTCCTATTTCAATCTAAATGCTAAGTGCTCCAAGCACTAAAAATTTATGTGTACTCTTCTACTGAAGGGGTGCCAACCAGGATAGCAGGCATGTTACACCTTAGCCAAGAAGCAGTGCTTTAGCAGTGACCCAGGAAAGGAGTTGGTGTTACATGTTCCCCACAGTGGGTCTGACTTGATTCTGCTCAAACTGTTCAACCCTCCTGTGAGCACTACATTCAGCAACAAGTCTAAAAAGCACTCAATGCTTACATTTCTCATGATGAGAAGAGCCATGACTGGCTGGAACTAGTCTCTGTTCAATATCTTTGGATCATTGATATTCTTTCCCTATCAAGTATCTAGGGAAAAATGTAAAAGTTAAATATCTCATTTACCCAAGTTCTAACACTGCAAGTTGCTGGCAGGGCTGGCAGCTTTGTTTGAGCTGTGGTACAGACTAGAGCATGCTGCTGACATCCCCCCATTTAAGTTAATTGATTTTTTTAAAAGTCAGTGCACACATGTAATGCAGTATGAGCCAATAAAAATACCAATTTCATCAGCAGAATTAAGCACAGAACATAATAAGAATTGAGAAGAGATTAATGAAACCAGGAACCATGAGAGGTAGATACATAGATACAGTATCTATAGACACATGAATTTGCATAGAGCTGAACACAATTAAGGGGAAAATGTCAGTGCAAGGTATACAAGTGGGTGGTGGGCTCCTTCACTCGGAGGAGCTGCTGCAACAAAGGGAAGCTGGAAGCTGCAGTGGTCTTAAATGGTATTTCCAGCCAGAGGCTATGAATGCACCTTCATGAGCACAGCAAAGGTGTACCACAGCTTCGGAACACAAAACTTCTACATATTTCTCATTACATATGAAAATGCATCAAGCCATGCAAAATTCTTAAGTGGTTTAATAAACCCATGCAAAAACTAAACATATCTGCCTCTGAATAATGAACATAGGACACTGGTGCTGCTTCCTCACTGCCAGGATGCTCAGCTGCTGCTTCCCAAGCACCCATGTCCCCCAGCAGTGCTGCTGTATTTCTCATTATGATACTCCGTACATCCAGTTTTACAAAAAAACTTACCACTTTGTTCCTGAGGCTTTGGCTCTTCCCAAGCTTTTATTTGCTCGATCTTTTTCTAAAACTAGTCAAGGCCTTCTATTCCTCTGCTCAGTTTTTTATTCCTTCCTCCATCCACTGCCCCTCTTTTTAATAAGAATTGGTTTTTGTTTCTGTGACCCTTCCTACACTGTTTGACCCAAATGCCTCACAGTCTTTTGATAAGTCTGTTCTCACAACATGTAGAGACATTTCCCCCATTTGAATCATAGAATGGTTTGGTTCAGAAGAGACCTTAAAGGTCACTTAGTTTCAAACCCCCTGCCATGGACAGGGACACCTTCCACAGGCCAGGTTGCTTGAAGCCCCATCCAACCTGGTCTTGAACACTTCCAGGGATGAGGCATCCACAACTTCTCTGGGGAACCTGTTCCAGTGCCTCACCACCCTCACAGTAAAGAATTTCTTCCTAATATCTAACCTCTTAATCTCCTAATCTAATCTCCTAATATCCACTCTCTTTCAGTTCAAAGCCATTACCCCTTGTCCTTTCACTACAGGCCCTTGTAAGAAGTCCCTCTCCCACTTTCTTGTACTGGAAGGTGCTATAAGGCCTCCTCAAAGCCTTCTCTTCTCCAGGCTGAACAACCCCATTTGACAGATGAGGGGCTGAATGTTTCAGGACTTGAGTGTTTAGATGCAGAAAAAGCTGAATTCGATGAAGAGTTAACTGCCTCAATTCCTTCATGGTTCTGGGTTGCAGCGGTTTCCTTTACATAGTGGTTTCTATTCTACATAAAATTTTGACATAAATGAGGAGATGATAGACTTTATGCACTCTGGTGTTTGGGTAGACACTGAATACTATGTTTGATCATCTACTCACGATTTTTTTGTTGTTTTTTCTAAATATGTGCACAGGAGGGAGTAAAAAATCATTTTTTCAATGGGTAGCTGTTGAAAGGAAGAGAAATATTTAATATCTGAGTGAAATAGACAGGAAGGTTCTGATGCTTAGTGATAGGTGCCCCCTGCGTAGCTTAGATCTTGCCTTTCTTAGGCATACAAAGCTCTCTGTAAGTTTTATGTATTCAAACAAAAGTAATCTTCAAATGCAGCTGCACTGCATTATATGGATTCTTCAGGATCCCAAGAGGCAGCCTCATTTTCTCAGTAACCCAGGTTCTAGAAAACATTTGTGGGAATGGGACTTGGCTTCTTAAATCTTAAGCAAAAATAGGATTCTTCCCAGGAGTGGAATGCTGCTCAGGTTTATTTCGCAGGAAGCCCTGGAGCTTGAGGAACCAACCATTAGCAAGGATGGAAGCACTGACTGCTCTGAATGAGAAATAGGGAGGGGGGAAGAAGGTCTATTTTGGTGGTTTTATTCTTTGAGCTCTCTTAGCCTGGACATGTGGGTTTGTGGGTGGGCCAAAGTGTGATAGACCACCTCTCATTGCCATGGCTTTAGTATTTGGTGTCTGTGATTGGGGGGAGATAAGATCCACCTACAAACATTACAGTATTTTATACTTGAATTCGCAAACCACTGCATAACAAACCAAATCCTTTGCTAAAGATATTAGAACTTCTAGYAAAAGCAGTGCAATTTCACTGCATAATAAGCCCTGATGGGATGAGTTGCTGAAGTTACTTGTTGCTTGAACAAGTGCAATGCCAGATAGGCTGAAGGAGGCCTAAGTGGAAGAGTTCAGAAGGGACACTCAGAAGTTGTTGGCATGTACAGTGATAACAAGGTGACAGCATTTTCAGAACTGACCTTGTTTCCGTCACTTAAAAGAAATCCTCCCCATGATAAAGAGACTTTTAGGACATCTCTCTGTCAGATAATGACATTGTAATGGATATAGACACTGTCGTGTGCTGGGAGTCAGACTGATCTCACATGATAATCAAGACGCTTGGCCTGCAAAACCATTCAGGTTGTCCTGGATTACTGCATTTGTATTTTTCTCTCAATTTTGTGACTATTTCAGTAGGAGGACAAGATAATCTGCTTCAGCCTGTGTGAGAGCCACTGTCACAGCAGCTGTGGGGGCTGTGCTGTATGGCCTCTCACCCCCACAGGAGTGAGGGAGCTGCTTTCTCCCCACACCACTCTGCAAAGGGCACGGTCTCCACGTCAGCCTGAGCCTGACTCACCTCCTGCTAACTGTGACTGGAGAGAGGGTCGCGGTGACATGTCTATCCAATTACACAAAAAACACAACACGGAATTCTCTGGGCAGCCTTTGTACCTGTGGTCTGCAAAAAGAGTCAGGCAAAGGCACCTTGTAGCTTAATAACCTGCTGTACCCAGAGATGAATTGGAGAACCTGAGCAAGGGTGCACGGACAGGCTGTGGTCTTAATTTCCACCACAGCCTCCCACCAGGCTGTGGATGCATTTTTCACCCTCTGCACCTGGCTTTCTAGCCATAAAAGAGGATAGTACTTCTTCCCTACCGCCCAGGCATGTTGAGAGGATAAACACATTGGAGAGATCATAGCTATTCAGACACTGTGGTGGTTGTGGGGAACAGTGAGAATACAGCAGCACCAGAGATAGAAACCTGTGGGCAGAGATGTCTGTGTATGTTATCCCGTGGGCTAGTTACTCACCCCATGTGTTCAGACTTGATAGACACAAACACACAAATTGAGCACAGGCTGGCTGGTTATCTGCCCCACACTGGCTTTTACAGACACAGTTGCATAACCTACCTACCACATAAAGCAGCTTCTCAGCTTCTTTTTTTCTTGCATATAACATGAAGTGAGGGAATAAAGTTCTCTTTGAATATTTTTACTTTTCCCCTGTTGATATATTTTCTATTCAAAAAACAAGGCTTGTTTTTTTTATTTTCATAAAATAAATTATGTACTCCCTCTAGTGTCAGAAATTGTATATAGGCTTAAACCACACTTGATCAAATGTTGCTATAAATGCTTAAGTAAGATGCAATTTTATTTCTACACAATTCAAGGTTAATAAGTTATAGTGATATGTAGAATTAACAGCAGTCCTACCTGCTGCCGCTCTGCCTCCTGAACACTGCAGCAATAGAAAAGAAATATAGTATTAAACAGTGAAATAAAATAAGTACTTGTCTTATTTATAAAGCCAGGGCTCTGATTAAGGCTTTTTGCCACCCTCTTTAATTCCAGTTCCAAACTGCCGCTTTGAAAGGGAACATCTGAAAAGCTAAACAGTGCAACAGAAACATGCGAAAGGGGAGAGCTAGAGTCAAGGGAAAATCTAGGGAAGGACTCCTGAAATTCATCAGAGAAGAAAAAGGGAGTCTCCTGAGTGCTTTGAGGTCTATCATGATTTCACGTGCTTTCCCAGATCATCTTTTACCATAATCTGTGAGCACAGTAACACTGGTCTTTAGGCTGTTGGAGCACCCGGGGCAGCTCCTCAGGGCAGTAACTCCACTAGGTTGAACATTCCAGCTGCACAAGGTGTTCAGTGCATCCCTACCTCTGCTCAAAAAGGGCCAAAGGCAGTCACACTTCAGGGGCTCCGTGCTCCCCCATCCACCTCTTCCAAACCATCATTGCTAGAGTTTTTCCAAAAGGTGTGGGGAAAGGTGTGTTTTCTGTTGCACAGAGAGCACTGCTGGCTTCCAAAAGTGGCATGTTGACCAGGATATTGGATGTCCTCCATGGGTTTCTGCTCTGATGCTGTTTTTAAATCATGGGTAGAGGTAAAACCCTCTGTTTTCCACTAATTGGAAAAAATGAATGTCCCTGGCAGCTGGCCACCTGCAGAGAGTCTGGTTTTCCTGCCAAGCAAGGTCACAGAAATGCACGGCTTGGTAGGGTAAGCACTGGCAGGTGAAAATGGAAAACACAGGAGGGATTCTGGGTCCAGGAGAGGCTCAGTCCCTGTGTCTGGCACTCGTGAGTGTTTTCATGCTGAGGTGCCTAAAGGCAACCACACAAATACCGAGGCCATGGGTTTGGATGTTGGCAGGTGCTGACCACTCACAAACAAAACTTCTTTCCTTTAGCCACCTAACCACTAATTATACATGTCTAATTTTATCCACCCAGTTTGAAAGAACTATGATTACTTCTAGCCTAATCCTCCCTCTAAACATCCTGCCCCAGACCGGCAGGCTGTGGGCAGCACAGGAGAGGCAGCAGACATGCACAGTGTGACAATGAAGCTGCAGAAAGGCAGGGGGGATGCTGCATCCTCAGGCGTGGACCATGGCCCCAGGTGGGTCTGGAGAAAGTACAGGGAGGAGCACTGGTGCCCACCTGGGATCCACATCCATCCAGACATCAGCAGCTTCAAAGTCTGGTCTTAGGGAAGTAAAGGAAGAAGCAGATCTCAGTGCTGTTGATTTCATAAAATGATACAAAGCTGTGCCCTTAAAATTGTGCCATGGCATGGCTAGCCAACCTTCTCACCAAAAATACAGCCAGCACTATGCTGTGCATCCCCAAACGTAGGGGTCAGATCATCCTGCCCTCTCTTTACCTGTTTGCTGCAGACAGGTAACACATAGAGCCAGGCCACAAGCAGAGATCACCACCAGTTGGGGGTCCACCACCATCTTTGATGACCTTCTGGTTCTCCAGACCTAGCTCACATGGCTCAGCTGTTTTCTGCTTTTGAGCATACCCATCTCATTCCCCTCAAAACAAGATTAATTATTTAAAGTCATCAGGGACTGTACTGCTGACGGGAAGTTGGTGCCCACAAGGCTGTGTGAACACCCTGGGATCCTCACTCCTCTCCACCTCCAGCCAAGTGATTACCATCAGTCAGGACCTCTAAGTTTCTTCCTTCAAAAAGAGAAATAAAATGAGTGATCTTCTTTGAAGCCATTGTGTTTCTTTTCAAATAGCCTAAAAATGACCTTTCCCTGAACAGGGGAATAAGGAGGAGTTTCTTTACTAAAACCTCAGCTCACTTTCAGCCAGGTCTTGGCCCTAAAGTTTTCTTTCTTTCAGTGGATGCAAATATTTTTTCCAATATTTCAAGATCATGACGTTGTAAAGACCCTGAGGAATTATGAGGCATGCTTGGAGGTGCACAGCTGTCGGCTGAGATGCAACAGAAAGAAGTTGCAACAAGGGAAATTCTGTTTAGATACAAGGGAATTTTTTGTCACCATGATGATGGTCGGATACTGGAATATGTTGGGAAGAGCAGTTGTTCAACATCTGTACTGGACATATTCCAGACTCAGCTGGAAATGGTCACAAACCACCTGATCTTTCTGAACTTTCTTTGAGCAGGAGGTTAGATGAGGTGATCTCCAAAGGTCTCTCTAAAATGATGCTATTATTCTGTGATTACATGCAATAAAATCACATATCCACCTTTCAGATATTATTGTGAATTCTGTGTGTTGCATGGACAGCAGAAACATTGACTAAACTTTGACAGGGCAAGAGGACATAGCCTCAAACTCCACCAAGGGAGAGGCAGGTTGGGCTTCAGGACGAATTTCTTCACAGGAAGGGTTGTTAAGCTTTGGAACTGACTTTCCAGGGAGGTGGTGAAGTCTCCATCCCTGGAGGTGTTAAGAAATGACTGGATGTGGCACTTAGTGCAATGTTGACAAGGTGGTGATCGGTCACAGGTTGGACTCGATGATCTTGGCGGTCTTTTCCAAGGTAAATGATCCTGTGATTCTGTAAACTAGAGATTCAATCCGTTTGCCTATCCCCACCAGTATACAGCCTTTTACTTGGCTGTTCTCTGCTATGCCGAGCAATGATCCCATCTCTGCTAAAACCAACTGTTCTGTTCCTGCCCCACTAGAGGGTGCTTTAGCAATATAAATCTTAGATGCTTGATTTAATGCTTCGTCACTGACGTCATGCTACAGAACTTCTTTGCATATTGGAGACTGACAACTTTATGAGACTCTGAAAAACTTTGCAATAACAGATCTAGGATGCAGCATTGTGCACGTGTGATAAGCATGCAAACTACACAAATAAATACAGACACACAAAGAGTTAGGGGTCATTTCTTGAAAGCTAAGAAACTGGAAAAGGCTTTGCACTACTTCTTTCAATAGTGGCTGTCCTGCAAAATGATCACTTTAAGTTTTTCTCAGTTTGGTGGTACCTGGTAGCTTGGGTCAGCTCTCCCCAACTAGACATAAGTGACAGTCTATGTTCAGATCATTTGAGTTGGTGTTGGCAGGATTTGCAGTGTTGTTAACTGCTGCGATTCCACCGCAAGCATCCTAAGACATTTTGCTTTTGTTACTGTTTTTAAAGGACAACCCTTACAGCATTCTGTTTGCTTAGAAGTGTTAACATTCCTTGGCACAAAACCTAATGAAAATATAGCCCCTCTGAGACCATCATCAAAATCCTTGCGAACATCTGTGGAGCCATCGTTGGCAAACAGGCTTAAGCTGTGACTCTTAAGTCTTCAAACTTAAGGCAAATACAAGCAGGCCCCATCCTGATAACTCTCCTGAAGATCACGGGCACAAAAGAATGGAAGGAAAATGTCCTCCTTTAGCTCTTGTCATAGAAATGGTTGTAGATGTCATGTATAATCTTTTCATGTTATAAAAAAATGTGATGGGTCACAGGGAGTTAGATTGGTGGTGATGCTGTTACACCCAAGCTCTTTTACTTGCCATTATCTGCTCTCTTGCTGAAACTCAACAGAGACCTGACATTTATCATCAGGTAAATATGGCAAGTGGTGGCTGGGGCATTGCTCAGGTTCACTCTACTGTAGCTTTTGAAATGCATGACAGCACAGTAATAAACCTGCAGGCAGTTTTATTGTAAACTACAAATCTGCCACTTACACCCAGGAGCAAAGCATTCTGCTATTGGCACATGGTTGTCCTGGCTTAAACAGGAAGAAGCCATCTAAAAACAGCATTGGTTTTGGAGACAGTTGCGAAAACTTGTTCAGAATTTTATATATATATATAAAATAATGTGAGACATGGTGGAATGAATAAAAGTAGTAGCCTTACCTTCGCTTTTTATTCATAAGCAATGGCTTAGTTTTAATGCATCCAGATGAGACCTAGGAGAATTCCACTTGGAGTTCTCTGGTACGTCTGGCTTCATCTGGCTCTCCTGGAAGCTAACCCACTTACCTAGAGGTGGGCTAAAATAGTCTCTGCATTTCAGACAGACAAGAATGTCTCTCCCTGGCTGTTTCTCAGCTGGTCTCTTTTTTTCTGGGAAAACACTTCCTTGTGTGTTAGCACCTTGTCGAACTCCATCAGTAATACACAGTTAAGTGTTCAGGCATTGGGTCAAGGCAGAAAGAGCTGGATGAGAATAGGAAGATAAAGGGCAATGTACAGTGGGAGGGGGTTTACAACTCCTGCAAAAAGAAAGAGACAAATTGATAATATAAAGGATGTAGGTTTCAGAGGCATAGAAACTATTGCAGGTAAGTAAAATCCTGCTGGAAATCTTAGAGGAAAATGAGCTTGCTGGACTTGGCATCTCCTTGAAGAAGCTACGTGAAGGACAGGAGTGCCACTCCATCGTGGCAGAGAGGGCTCTAAGATACAGTCACAGACCAGCATTGCCCGCCACAAGCTCTTCTGCCACCTCAAGGGAAGGAAGAAAGCTCTCAGAAACCTCATGTTATTATGAGCAGACATAAAGGATAATTGTGCAGGCATACAACTATAAAAGCTCAGAAGCAAAACCAGATACAGTTCCCAAGGGACACAGATAAACAGGGTATATTAATACTTACATAATATTGAAATGACTTAAGTAAGAGTCATCTAAACTTGTAATGGGGCAGTAAAATTATCTACTGATTACATTGTGAAAAGTATCCTCAGTTGTCACTAAGGGTCACTTGGGATTGGGTAGTTAATGTAGCTGACACCAGCAGCTGAAAATAAAAAAACAGGCTACAGCAGGGAATGTGTAGATTGACAGTGTTCATGAAGGTTAGAGCTTGTGAGCCCTGGTGGTTCAGAAAGACCCCGCAGGGTATTGGGCTCCAGTCACATGTGCAGTTGAGGGGGCATTGTTTGAGCCAGGTGAGGCGCTCACGGTGCCCTGCCAGCCCCGCCCCAGCTGGGAGACAGGCACTCCTGCGTGCTGTGATCCCATGAAAGCAAAGGCTGCTTTTCAGCCCGATCATAGTCCTCGGTCCAGCTCTCTGCTCTGCCATGCCCAGTGGAGAGGTGGTAATGAAGCAGGGACTGATGGCTGCGGCCACAACCTCTGCTGGGAAGTCACTCTGCAATGCAACCTTTCAGGAGCCAGCCAGAGCAGCCTCAGAGCTGTTAAGGGGCTTCAGAGAGCTCAGTTAAAACAAGAGATTTCACAGCAGAGGAAGGTTAATGCTGTTCCTACCTCTGAAAAGAGGAGAAAGAAGGCCAAAAATATTATTGACTAGTCAGCTTATCTTGATTTCCTCTCCCAAGTCTGGAGAGACTAATCAAGCAACTTGTAACCATAGAAAGGATATAAATGACAGCCAACATGGTTTTAACAATAATAAATCAAGGGAAGTTTATTTCCTCCTATGACAAGGAAACGAGCCATGTGAATTGGAGAGAGGCACTCACCGTCATCACTTTAGTACCTTCACTGTCACTACCTTCTCTGCACTGGCCTGTACAACAAACTCATAAAAAAGTGAGTGAAATGTATACTAGCTGGAGGTGTTATCAGTGGTATATAACTGGCTGGGGAATCCATATTTAGGAAATAGCTACCCATAGTTCACAATCAACACAGAAAGATGTATCAAGCAAGATCCTCCGAGGATCTGTCCCCCATCCAGTATTATTCAATATTTTCATTAATGACTTAGATGATGAATTAACAAGTATACTTTATTAAATTTTCAAGCAACACCAGTGCTGGAAAGGCTACAAGCATGTAGGAGGACAGAACTAGAATTTAAAGCACTCTCAATAAATTAGAAAAATGGCCTGAAAGTAATAGCCAAAAATTCAATAAGGACACACAAAGTTCTACATTTATTTCTCCAAATGCAGGATGGAAAATGTCTGGCTATACAGCAGTAATGCAGAAAAACACCACACTCTACCATGAATCACAAACTGACCRTGAGTCAAAAGTATCACAGAGTTGCAAACCAGGCAAACAGGATCCTGGTGTACCTGAGCTAGACTTCTGACTCTGAGCCAGATGAAGAAATTTCTGTCTGTACTTGGTAGTAATAAGGGTCTGGTTTTGGTTAGCACTAGCTGTGAAAACCTCTGGCCAGCTGGGGAAGGACCGAAGACGAATGGTGAGAATAAAAAGAAGTCTAGAAAGCAGGATTTATGCTGTGAGAAGAGATTGAAATAAATGGGGCTATTTAATCCAGACAAGAAAAGGTGGAAGGGAAACGATACCAGTTCTCAAATGTATAAAAGACAGACAAAAACAAAGTATAAGTAAACTCTTTTCCATGCCCATCCTGGGAAAGATGAGCAATAATGAGTTGGAATAAAAGGAATCTAGAATGGACACCAACAAAAACAGAAAGGAGAGTAAGGTCTTGAACATATTGCTTAATGAGGATGTAGATTGTGTTTAAAGGTTTGAAGGACGATTTGGACACTCATCTATTAAGAATAAAACAGTCTAGGTCACACTGCCTGGGGCAAGGGAATGCTCTCTTGCTCTTAAGGAACCATCATTGATGCCAGAGATATTTTTTTGTTTTTATGCTTTTTAGATTGGTAGTATTTTAGTTTTATACTTCTATATATTAGTACTCCTATAATCCTACAACCTCTATCCTGTAACCTTGTATCCCTTTCCTGTAGACAAAACAGAACCAGGTTATCAGCCTTTAAGCATTCCAGAGTTAGACTCAATAAGCTATTGAAGTAAACAGAGCACATCCAATAGAAATTTGCCACAAAGAATAGTGTAACAAAATTCTGCTTTTCATTAGAGAATATTTCAAAACTATGTTACCCCTATAATAGTAGAAGCACGAACACCTACACAGACTTTTTTACCCTTTTGTACCCTTTTTACCTTTGTATAACTTACACTTGCTGGAACCCCGCTCGGCAGGATTGGGCTCAAAGCCTGCGCAGTGGCGGGTCCCGGGGTTATCCCTGGGAAGGCTTTGCTTTCTCCAAATCCTTTAATAAATTTTTACTTTTTACCCTCTTATTTCGGCCTCAGCCTTTATTTTCCAAAGAGATAAGGGATCATCATAAGCTCAGCTTTCTAAGACTTTTGACTGGTGGTATGAAAGTTTTCACTGAAAAATATTTGGCACAGATAAGAACTGGTTTGAAACCTTTCCACAAAAAAACATTCATCACAAGTTTAAGGGAAGATACATTGTTCTGCTTACAACACTACAAAAAGTATATTAAATTAAAAAAAAAAAAGAAAGCCCCAGTATCCCAAAATATTGTATCTGGAAGTTGAGAACAGCTAACATTTCAATCCTCCAGCCTGGGTAATGGTGTGATCCTTACACGTCTCCCCACTACCCTGCCACTTGCTGTTGTGCCGTATCATAGAATCATAGAACGGTTTGGGTTGGAAGGGACCTTAAAGATCATCTCATTCCAACACCCCTGTCATGGGCAGGGGCACCTTTCACTAGACCACTACGCTCAGAGCCCTGTCCGAGCTGGCCTTGAACGCTTCCAGGGATGGGGAAGCAAAAGCATCACATAGCCATGCTTTTTCTCAATACTGCATTAGAAACTTGCTCTTAATTTGACAAGTTTTGGGT
This sequence comes from Amblyornis subalaris, assembly GCA_018881555.1. Classification (NCBI taxonomy): domain Eukaryota; kingdom Metazoa; phylum Chordata; class Aves; order Passeriformes; family Ptilonorhynchidae; genus Amblyornis; species Amblyornis subalaris. Next base: position 2,797,120 of record JACAXG010000061.1, on the reverse strand, counting down.
TAAGATGCGCTTGTTTGATTGCCTCTGTTGAGCATCCTGGGACAGTTTAGATAGCATTTTATAAAAAGTCCTTTCTAGACCTATTTGGGGACAAAAACATATCAGAATTTAATGTATGTCTATCATAGTATTTATCTTGTGTTTATACCAGCAATTCTGCCATGACCTGGCCTAAGATTTTTGACCGATTTTGGTGCAGCCTGGGGTTTCTTATTTTCTCTGTCACACTCAACTAAAGACAGCAGCAGCTGGAGACTTTCCTTTGCTATTTCAAGGATTTCTTGTCAGGGAATATATTTGGATGCTCACAGTGCCCATATGCCATCCCTGGCAGCTGTGTAACTCCACTGCTTGTGTAGGTAAGCAATTAGATTTTCGTAAACCTTTCAGCTAAGACTGAATAGTCAAGGCTAGAAATGCCAGCCTGGTATTTCTGAACTGTCCAAGACTCCAGGGAGCTTATAGGGAAAAGCAATAAATAAACTGAAATCAGATACCCTGAAACACGTTGGCAGGAAGCAATCTCTTCCTACAGATTTTATCAATGACCCTTTTGCAAGTTCCTGCTGAGCATGGCACAGGGTAAGCTGCAGGTAGGTGCACATGTGCTGTGCATATGCAATCCATTATGGCTCAGAGTTGGAGCAACTTTTTTAAATATCCTGCCAACTCGGTGAACTTTCACAGTCAAGAAGAAATAGTGAGTTAACTGGAAGGGCAGGAACTTCTAAACCTGCTGGAGAAGCATAACCTGCCTCTCCTCTTGGGAAGTTGCTCATTTCTCACTGTGCAAGTGTCACTTCCCACGGTAGGTCCAGGGAAAAGAAATGACAAACAAATCCTGTCCTTAAAAGCGTAGGTGTCTCTTTCCCTTAAATCACTCATCTTGTTTGTATAAAAAACTGGGGCAATCAGATTCTGAAATCAAGTCATAATTTCTCATGCATAATTATTTATCGCAACACCATAGGTCCTGTCATGCCTCTGAAAACAGAATAGGTTTTACCTGATGTTATTTCAGATTCATAATGTAATCCCATCTCATCGGAACAAAGATCAACTCCCTGACAATACTGTTCCTATTTCCAACCAGTAGTTTCTGTATTAAATTGATTTACTTTAAAACATTTGCTTAAGACATCTACCTCACAGTAACCAAGAAACTGCATTGGCCAGACTCTACCAACATTGCAAAGCTCAATAAATTCCAAAACCAAGAGCATGCCTATGTTACTTCATTTCAACATGGTCTTGTGCATGCTCATCATGACACAGCACTTAATTGCAAGGCCATATACTATTTATTCCATGGTACTGCTGAACTACTTACTGCCCTGGATGGACAGAGATCCATTAATGAGCAATGTTATTTGTCTCAATCAGTATGTGACTTCAGGCACACGTCAGATCCTGACCTGAATAAAACTTTAATTTTTCTCATGGATTTTATACACGTGCTTTCTCTTAATACCTTGGGGTTTAATTCACCATCACATTTAGGTGCCAAAAGTAGTCTGAGGAGCTGACTATGGCTGATGAAATGACCTCATCCTAAAGCCTTATTTCCTGTCAGCTGAACCACAGCACCACATAATTTCTCTTGGCCTCAATAATTTCTTACACAAATAGATTACTTTTTCATTCAGGTCAGCTGAAGTACCCAGCTTATCTTTGGGAAGCTCTTAACGCAAAGCAACTCAGTCAAGTATGATAGAGTCGCTTTACCAGGGACCTACTCATGGAGAGAACAGAATGGGCCTTTACAGGGACCTTTCAGGATGGGTAGGGTAGGAGATGATGGGATTCACGGGTGCTCGGAGCAGACTTTAAGGGGTCTCTGGTGTGTGTAGAAAAGCCTCTCCAAGGGCAGTTGGGAGGAGGCAGATGATTTATCCCTGGTCTTTGGGACAGATACTATGAGGCAAATGGGAGTAAGGGAATGGAGTACCTTTTAGCCTCTTAAATCAAGTACATCAGGAACTCTTCAGGAAGAGACCCAGACTTTTTTGAAGGGGGAATCCCTCTCTATCAGTGTCCTTTATCTTTCTGCATCCATTCCCAAACACAACAGACTGTGGCCACATCCTCACTGGCAGGACTAGGTGTGCTGTAATTAGGTTCAGTCACAACTGAATGCAATAAGCCCTTAATTGAAATAAAAGTAATTGCATTTATTAGAGAAACCTCAAAAAGAAGCTTCTTTGTTCTGAATAAGATTTAAATCTACATCTTCCAATCCTAAATAGAGAACTACACAGATGCGTGTGGATCGCAAGGGCCTGGTTAGTACAGTAATTACTCCAGGGACCTTGAACATGTTCTCCGCAAATACGATGGGAGTAACAGTTTTCACTGTTATACACTGTGAGTGCAGCCTTTCAACATGTAAAAGAGTGGAATTAATGGGACATTTTGTTTGATAAAAAGTGCAACAGCATTGCAATATTTAAGCTATTGGTTACTGTGTTTTACAGGAGTAAAAGTTGTGACCACTACTGGAGTATGAAGACAACAGCATATGTCATTATTTTACCTTTTGTGCAAAGAAAAAAAAGAGTAAGGAACGATTGTTCAGCATAATTGTTGCATTTGGTTGTGATTTCTATGCCTGTCAGACAGCAGTTAGCAGGACTATTAAAGTGCATTAGCTCTCTGCTGGTGTTTAATRACAAACAGACATGGTCCATATTCATCAAGCAATTATTTATACCACGACCTTTTATARAGCTGTGAATTACCCTTAAGACTTTTGCAGTGAGTGATATTTCTAATAAACTGTTAATTTTGCTCCATAAGTTGTTCATATTTTTAAGCTGGGAAACTGAAAACTGTGAAATTAAACCCACAGTGCAAGCTGTGAAAATGGGATCTATGAGACTAGGACACAGTTTCAGGTCACTCCAATGTAATAAAAGYACATAATGACAGCAGAAATTAAGGGAAGCTGCAGATATTAATATCTGCACAATAGACTTTTATGAGAATAAATGGAAGTGACCTGCCAAGGTAAAGAATGTACACAGATTTCTTCAATGCTGCCGCTGGGACAGCTCAGAAATGGCATCTGCATCAGACTTACCCTCAGATCTTCAGTTGCATCAACTCTGTGAGACACCTTTATCCCTCACAGCTGCTCTGTCTGCTCCTTGCCATCAGGATGGGGCTGACACATGCTCTCAAGGTTCCTTGTGTTAGCAACACAATTTTCTGCAATTCAAAAAGTAGAAGGAAATTTTGGGGGTCAGGCCATGCACTTCTCAGCAAGGCCAGATGTTCCCTGATGCCAATGGAGGTGCTGTCTCAGAGAGGAGCACATGCTCCAGACACACCTGGCTCCTGTCACAACATTCATGTCCTAAATCAGAAACTTGCTTAGGCTTTGTTCAGTTCTGCTAAGGGGCCTGATTTTACAGGTACTTCACAAACTAATGCAGACAGGCATCTGGAATGCTTATCGTGAGGGTGTTTGAGCTTAATTTCCCACATTAAATGCCTAAATGCTTTAAGGAAGAAAATCTGGTCCTAAATGGCCTTGAGTAGCTTTTCCTCATTTTCAGAATCGATGGAACCTCTGCAGACTCCTTCCAYCTGGCTTTCCCCAAGAACCTCCATGGAGTACCACCAGCATCCTCCAAAGTACTGATTGCCATGAAGTGCCATTGATGTCCAAGCTCCAGGTGCAGGATGGATCAAGCCAGGTGCTACTGAGACTCAAATGGCCTCTGGCTTCTAAAGCTGGAGCCACAGAGAAGAATCACAGAATCATTAAGGTTAAAAGATAATCAAGTCCGGCCTCCAAACAAATACCACCGTGCTCACTAAACCATATTGCCCAGTGCCACTACCCATCTTTTSAACAGTTTCAGAGATGGTGATTCCATGATGGAGGCTGACACTGATCATTGTATCATGATGGTTGATACTCTTAAACATATTTCTTTCTAAACACAATTTCCTGCTGATGGATGGTTGGGTAGTGTACTAATATAATCAGAAATTGAGCACTTATTATTTGTCCAAAAGCATAGAACTAACAAATTCCTAGCTTTCTCTAATAGGAACAAAACCTATTAGAGACAAATAAGACAACCTTTTTCCAGGACTACCATCTTTTTGCTATATTCCAGCACAAAGCCATTTTTCAGGAACAAGGAGCAACTTCCAAAAATAGAGTTCAGAATAGAAACACTGATTTTACAATTTTGAACAAGAACCTTATCATTCGCATTTCTCATGAATGTTTTATAGCTCGACAATTTTCTGTTCCTCAGCAATGTACACCACTAGAAATCTTACCTCATTATGTGCTTTCTAAATGGATTTTCCTCTCCTTCTCTATGCAGTATTGCCTCATAGCATGTGATTGATTTAGCAAAATACTTTAAAATTTGATGCAGGGTATTAAAATGTAGGTTATATTCACTCAGCAAAAACTCATTTCTTGTGTTACCTCTTGCCTTGTGGCCATCCAAATTCCAAACTAAGAACCTTCAACATTTCTACAGTAAAAGGGCACTGGGGCTGCCTGGGTGTTGAGCTGAAATAACAAATTAATTTTGAAGCCTATAACTCCTTTTGACAATGCCCTCTGACCCCCAAAAGGTACAGCATAAAGTAGGGCTCTTATTTTACCTTGCTTGGTGCCATCTAGCACCCAGGGAAGGGATGGAAGATCATGCTTCACCTCGTAGAGAAGGTGCCATATCAGGCAAAGCCTAAGCACATATTATCTATATGCATAAAGCAGCATTCAGGGAGAACAGCAACTGAAGCAAAGCACCTATTCCAACCTCTAGCTCGCATAATCATTTCAAACTGGCATTTATTGTCAAGAAGATGCTGGCAGAGTTAGCGCTGACTGTTTCACTGCTAGCAATATGCAACTCTGAATATAATGATTTAGAAATGTGGTGTGCATCTTTTTTCCAATGTACCCACCAGGAAAAAATTAGAGGAGCATAATAAAAACTGCAAAACCAGGCTGTTATGTTTTCCAGCTGTCCACAGAGAAAAGTAAAAATCATCTCTTTTTTTTGAGAAAAGTGCTTTTGTACAATCTTGCAGTATCTCACAATCTAATTTTGTTTCAAATCCCATCTCCCAAGAAAGTACCAATAAGAACATAAAGAGAGCACAGTACAGATCATATTTCTGTCATGAAGAAAAATTCTAATATGTTTTCAAGGCTGTGGTGATTCTAGCTTTTGGAAAGAAATGAAACAATTACAGTACATGGTGTTTTGGTGGTGGGTAACTGGAAAAGATTGATACTTTTGCCTTACATTTAACGCAGTATATACTCCACTTGCTTAAGAACACAGTAATACTACTGAATGCAATTCATTTGTTATCACTTCTTGAAATATGGGATTAAATGACAAAGAGGGAAAAGATTTCTCACTTTGAAACACCTTAGGTGGATGAGGAAGTATCAGCAACATTTTGTAACTTCAGATACTGATATTATTTCTCTATAATAGAGAATAGAGGCCTTCATTGCCTTCCTGGTAGCATATTTCAGTCTATTGACMATACAGATGTTTGTGGACACAAATATGAAGGTACATCTCCTTAGAGCAATGTGATTTTTCAGGAATACTTTTTATTTTTCTAGGCAATTGCCATGTAATTTTTACACCAATTAATGAGCTACTAGGTAAGATGTAGCTGATTTAGCAGAACACTATTGATAACCTCTTCCAGATAATTTAGCAGGTAACAAGACTTCAGGTCATCTGGAGTGGGTTGTCATACAGGTGCTCATTTCGGTATTTCACAGCTCGAGAAAGGGCTTTGTTTTAGTGCTGGCTGAGAGGCCAACATGCGACAAAGACCTGCATACCTGGCTCACGGAAGGCATGTGAGGCACCAATGTTCTCTTAGTGATCTTGGGAGTGGATAAGGAGGAAATGAGTCATAAACAAATGATTTCGTTTGAAAGGGATTTCCATAGGTCATTGGATTAACCCTCCACTTGAAGCAAGAACATCTTAGATGAGGCTGCTCAGAACCTTGTCCAGTCACACTCTGAATACCTCCAGGAGTGGAGACTTCATATGGAGACTTCACAGTCTCTTTGAGTAGCTTGTTCCAGAGCTGGGCTATCCTCAAGTGAAAATGTTTTCTTCCTGTTATCTGATGGAAATATTTCTTGCTGCAACCAYTCGCCCCTATCCTCTTGTCCTATCCCTGTGCACTTCTAAGAAGAGTCAGAGCAAAGTCCAAAAGAGAGAAAATTGATAGACCACTTTGAAATAAAGATTATTTCTGCTAAGATGCCTAGATAGGTAAATAGTAGGAGGCATTTTGAAGGCCAAGAGACAAAAATTTCCCTGAAYGGTCAGGAAAACAGAGAGAATGTCAATTCTGAGTCTGAGCCAGTAAAAAGGTTCATGGTTCTAAGTCCACCAGGCCTTACTACCCTTCATTCTGTTCTGGCATTAAAAATAACCACTGTAATAAAACTTCACTCTTTTTCTCTGAGGTACAAGAAGCTCAGTTTTATTGTAGTCAAGGCCTGCACAGAGTTCACTTTCTGCCAAACCAGGCTCATCTGAGAGAAATTGCTGAGACTAAACAGAGCAGATGATAGATGGATTTCAGGCAGGAAAGACAGAAAGACTAATTCAGCCAGCCTCTGGCAATGGTGACTAAAATCCAGCTCTCCGAAATGATAGAACATCTTTCTGAATGGAAGTGAACAAACTTCTCTCAGGAGGGATGCATGTGGGATGAGAGGAACATTAAGGTGAAAATTCATAGTTTCTGTTTTTTCTCTTTGGGGTGCCAGCAAATGAGGATGATTAGACAGAAGTCTCCCTTCGGTGGTATCTCTCCTGGGTTTTGTGCTCCTCTGCTTGCTACCATAGACTGAAACTGAGGATATGTCTACAGTATTTCACAGTATTTCACAGAATCACAGGATCAGTYAGGTTGGAAAAGACCTCCAAGATCATCGAGTCCAACCTTTGACTGATCTCCATCGTGTCACTAAATGCCACATCCAAGTCATTTCTTGAACACTTCCAGGGATGGTGACTACACCACCTCCTTGGGAAGTTCATTTCAGTGCTTAACAACCCTTTCCATGAAGAAATTCTTCCTAATGTCCAACCTGCCTCTCCCCTGGCACAGCTTGAGGCTATGTCCTCTTATCCTATCGCTGGTTGCCTGGGAGAAGAGACTGACCCCCAACTGGCTACACCCTCCTGTCAGGCAGTTGTAGAGAGGATAAGGTCACCCTTGAGCCTCCTTTTCTCCAGGCTGAACAACCCCAGCTCCCACAGCTGCTCCTCATAGGACTTACCCTCTAGACTCTTCACCACTACACACACRTGTGATTCTGAATTTCTCTCAGTGCTTGGGAAGAAGACGTCAAGAAACCCAGCAATGCCTGAAGACTCAGGTGTTTTGTGCATTTCCACCCCTGCAAGCCTGAGTAGAAATGCCCCATCAATTCCAGCCATGAAACCTGACATAGAGGCCCCTGCAGAGCAACAGAATGGCTCAASGTCCTGGGAACAGAAACACAGCCTGCAGGGAAACTTGGTGGAAGGTTTGGGAAGGGAACCTTACACGTGCTGTGTCCTTGCTAGTGTCAGTGGGAACAAGATTGATCAGTGTGGCCTGATTGTGATCAGACACACTAGTACAAATCTGGTGGCACTGTAAGAAGAGAAAAATCCATCCCCTAGAGGTATCCAAATATTTCCTGTCATACTGGGATTAATAGCTATAATTTCCAGGAACAAAGACCACAGGTGACCAAATATAAATATGGTCTCTTTCACAGAGAGTTCATATTTCCTATTGTTTCTCATAGCTGTGGGAAGAAAACAGGCTGCACTACAGGATCATGGATAGCTCTAGGTTTCTGTCCTGGCATTAAAGCTAGTTCTGGCTTTCATCAGAGTGTGAGCTTTTCCACAGCATGTACTGAAAGACATCCWATAGCCTCCAACTTCTGTAGTCCCATGACGAGGTCTTTGAAGTGATTTGGCTATTATAAGAGATCTTGAAAGAAGTTCTTGTCTCCAGTGCTTGAAAAGAATTTAACCCTTAAAACTGACTGAGCTGTGAAGTTATTTCCAGAAAGGCCAAAAGAAATTGTGTCCTTGAAGGCTGAAGAATCCCAAGAGCATTCTACTGACAATAGAATCAGAAGAGTAGCAGAAGAAAATAGGAAAAAAAACCCTTATTCTATGAAAATCTTTAAGAACAGAGACACCCATACCTCTCCACATCAGACAGCATCAGGCATACTCTGCTTTATGTACTCATAAACACAGCATGAGAGGTAGGTATGAAGCCAGCTTTATGGATACTGTGAGAACAAAAAAAAATCTGGTCTTTAGTGATTGTTACTGAAAGTATGTATATCTCACAACAGGAGTATAGTTCTGGTTTATCTCTTGAAAAGGGAGCTGCTTAAGCCAATACTGGAAATACCTTTCTTCTGAGATATTTTTCTGCATGGAAATTTTCAGTGAACAGGCTGATTGTCTCCGAATTTCTTCCTGGTTAAAAGTACTTGAATTAGYTCTAAAGCCTTTGTTGGATTGATTCTTGTAGCCATATTCAGCATCTGGACTGAGCTGGGAGCCCCCTCATCCAGTGCACAGCTGTGAGTGCAGGTGTCAAGGATCTGTTACTCTTTTTTGGAGTGACCAAAGCCATCTGAATTTTAAGAAGGAGTAAAGAAGGCCAGCCTCTGAGCATTGGCCACCTGCTAGATGGCAGAAATATCCCTGACAGATTGACAACTAAAGTTTTGTTCGTCCTGAAGGCTTGTCTGCTCAAGAGAAGGTGAACCTTTTAGAGCAGCCGTTTGATCAGCTGTCATTGCTGACTAGGCAGAGCTCCATGTAAGAGACAACAAGTGCTCAGTATTCATCAAACATCATAAGTAGCACAGCTTGAGAAATGACAGGCTTTACATAATATATGAAGTTGTAAAATTAAATTTAAATCCTGTGGAGAAAATTAGCATTTTTGTTGACTGGACGTTTTTCCGGAAGAAAATGTGACGGTCCTGTAACCTAGCACCAGGTAAAACATCTCATCATAAACTCACAAATGTACCATGTATTGCTGGCCCTGTGCCTGTAAAGGAAGAAGAAACAAAACAGTCAAAGCAGAATTACAGAATTTATAAATGTACTAATTTTGTATGAAGGGTTGCTATTTTAAATGTACCGAAWTTGAGCAACCTGGTCTAGAGGGTGGCATCCCTGCCCATGGCAGGGGGTATTGGAACTAAATGAGATCTTTAAGAACCCTCCCAACCCAACCCATTCTTGGATTCTATAATTTTAAATATCAGCCCTGGGAGAAAAAAAAGTAGTACTACATCTATAAATTTATATATAAATGTCATGGCTTTAGTAGAGAATCATATAATCAATAGAAAATGACCAGAGGCACTCAGATATGTCTCACAAATGTCAACTCTCACAAAAACTCTGTGATATAGAGGAAAACACCCKTATTTCCCTTTTGAGGGGGCGGAGAGGGCAATGGAATTCTCTGGAGTGAAAGGCCAGGAATCACCTTCAGACCTTTGGTCACCACGTGACCAATGCAGAGAGAAACAGATCCAAAACAAGAGCTGGTCTTTAAGTAAAAGGGGCTTTCAGTGATGATGGTTTTCATTCAAGCAACTCATTTAGTTTCTTAATTACACCTCATGAGTCTCAACCTGAAAGGCTTTCCAAGGTGATAGGAGCATTGTGGTCCTACAAACAGAAAAACACGGTTTTTCCARTCTGTAATATTTATTCATTATTGTTTATTGCTACAAAAAGCAGCTTTCTTTAGTTTTCCTCCTTTTCTTTCTTTTCATAACCATGATTCTGATCTAAAACCAAGGCAGACAAATAGATTTACCATTTAGTTCTCCTCTTCTATTACTGTGCAGACTACCTGTTGGAATTACTCGTGCAAGAGTAGAAAAATTATTTGTTGCTGTTACCAATCTCTGACTATTTTGCAAAGCATTGACTGTGAAGTGTTGCGACRGTTGAGCCCACAACAGGAGTGACCAATGAGCCAGAGGGCCCASATGCGGTAGAAGTCCGCTGGTGGGACAGCTCTGAGGTCTGAAGTCACCCCTTAGGTAATGGTGAAAAAGAAGGTCTCCCCATCAGGCTTTGCTGCCTTATGTTAATCCTCCCCAGTTGGTTGGCCTGTTGGCCTACCACCCCCTTTTAACCTTATAAGTATATGTTCTAGAGAGTTCTCCCTTCCTTGATGCCCCATTGGTTCCTGTTCCCCTGCTCCACCCCTTGCCTGTCCTCACTGGTTGTAGTTATGTCACCCCACCTTCTCTCCGCCCCCTTGCCTGTGGGGGTGGCTTGGCCCGATGGGCCAGCCACTTATAAGGTCTCCCCCCTCAGTTGTAATAGTGAGGAAGCTCTCTCTCCCCCAGGCCCTGTTTTTGGTATATCTCCTGTTCAGTTAAGTCTGTCAATCTGTGTACCCCTATATGGTTTTGTTCTGGAAAGTTCTCCCTTCCTTGGTGCCCCATTGGCCTTGTTCCTCTGTTCCTCCCCTCACCTACCCTCATTGGTTGTATAAATTGTAGTCCCACCTTTTCTCCTCCCTTTTGCCCTCATGTGATTGGTTCCCAGTGTTCTCTCCACCCCTGTTTAGTTCAGTATAAAACCCTGTGCACCCCTGTAGTCTGGGCTCTTCTGCTCTTCTGCCCCTGATTCCCAGACCTGTGCAATAAACAGGTTGCTACCTCAGAAGACCCCCTTCCGACTCTTTACTCCCGGCTTAAGGCATGAGCACACCACGTCGAGGCACCGCTGGACACGGGGGCGCTCTTGGGAAGATTGCGGCATCCTACCGCGGCATCTGGCACCGACTGCAACACTTGCCCTCAGATGATTGGTCCCTGATGTTCTGCCCGCCCCTTGAACTGTTTGGTATTTAATCCCGGACCCTCCGTTATCTCGTGTTCTTCGTCCCTGGACCCTTTCGTGGCTGGAATAAACTTCATCTGTGGAACCCCATACGAAGAATCCCTCCCGCCTCTTTGTCTCCGGCTGGCACTCCAGAGCTATCCTGGTTACGTGTGTGTGTGGCTGCGTGCATGCACCTGCACGGGTGTGTTAGTGTGTTAGTGAGCGTGTCTGTGTGGCACTGCCCAGGCGACTCCTTAGAGGGACGCTTTAGGGACGGAYGCAGCACTTCTGACCCTCTACCACCGCAGAAACACCGCGTCAGTGAAGGATTTACCACTGGCTTCTCAGGGAAAACACACAGGCCCAGAAATGGTGTTTTGTTTTCAGCTGCCAGCTCTAAACTAAACTTCTTCAGGGTGCTGGCTCAGAAGCAGCAATGAAGTGCGACCAACCTCCGGTGTACTTCGGACCTCAAACCTGCATTTCAGACCTCAAGTTGATGCATTTCTGCTGCTTCTCACAAGAAGGCCACATATGCAAAGACCAGGTACAGCTACTGCTCTAACGGAGCAGTGAGCATCTCTTCAAGCACAGCAGGGTCCCCTGCAGTGACCAGCAAGCCTCTTTACAAGCATCCCTGAAATATGCACACCCCCTCATCAGTATTTAAATGTGTTTCGTACTATCATAGAACAATTCAGGTTGGAAGGGACAAGGAAAAGCGATGATTCTTAAGGGCTTTTTCTTGCATATCTCTTTGGAAAGGGATCCTATAATAGCAGGGGAAGGGCTTACCCCAGTGTCCTTTTAGATGCAGTATGATCCACTCAGTAGTGCAACCATTTAGCAAACAGCCTCTGGATGAGCGTTCTTCACTGTTGGCAAGGAATTGCCTTGGAGCAATTTAGTTCCCTTTCTTCTTCTATTAGGAATAACTGTAGTGGGAGTACAGAATAAGGAACCTCCAGTTTCTGCCTAAATMCCCGTTCAGAGCATAGGCCTTAAGCCTAACATTAAAAAAAAAAAATGGAAGGAGCATTAATTTGCAGCACAAAAGAGCCTTCCAGGAATTTTCAATGAAACACAAAATGCCTTAGTTGCAGAGATGCTTACAAAGCTAGGAGTGCAACAAGGTAAAATGGAACTGGAGTTACCTTATTCTCTTCRCTAATGAAGGAGCTAAGCCTGGGCATCAAATTGTGCTGCACTGCCCTGTTTCCCCTTTTACAAAACCCAGCTTTGACACTGTTTGAATGAGAATAGTTTCTTCCACTTTTTATTCCTACTTTTTAAAACGCATTTTCCCTACAAAGTGCTGAGGACTCTGCATTAGCAACTGAAGCTCCCAGAAGACGAGGAGATCACAAACAGAGCAATACCTCCGCAAATACATCTAATTCCTGTAAAAGGCAGGAGATTTGATATGTTTTGTGGGTTAAGAAACAAACAAGCATTCATAATCTGTGTAAATCATACTACTTTCTAAAGGCTCGATACAAAATTCACAGACATCAGTGAAGCCTTGCCACCAGATAAGTCCAACTTGGAAATCAAGACTGTTATTACTCCCAAAATAGTAGGAATAATTTGAAATAACTAAAAAGATTAATCTAAAATTATTATGAATCATTTGGAAATAATTAGAAAAATTAGGCATAATATAAATATTCCAATCATTATATTTTCTTAGGAATAGTATAATTATTCCTAATATAATAGATTTCCTAAATAATACGATTTATACATATATATATTAAAAAATACTCCCTAAATAAGATGGTGTCTAGAATCATTAATTATAGCCAAATATAACCAGCTATAAACCTCTTCAAATCCTTCTCAGTCTTAGGAATTCCTCCTCACTGGTGCAAATTATGGCCTCTTCTAGGGTAATTTTGTGGTTCACCAACTCATTTCATTTAGGCAATTCAACAGCCATCAAAAGCAGCAACATCTGAATGAAGCATATAATCCTCATGTGAAAAGCAACACATGCCATTTTCAACCTCCTTAGCCATCTGGTCTCTCATCACTAGATTATTTTTAATATTCACAGACCACAGTCATAAAAACTGCTTGGGGAATAGAGCAAAAGATAATTAATTATCGTGACCTGAACTACTTTTTTCCTACATGGAGGACACTGATTGTTTAATTAACATTTTGCTTGATTGTTCTGAAAGGCTGGAGGGATTATTATCTGGACTTAATTACCAGTATTTCATAAAGCACTACATACTCTGATCASAAATGTTTACAAATCGATGAACTGATGCAATACCTTTGTCTGCTGTACCAGTTTGTTACTCCTAATTAGGTGTCCCTTGAACGCCAAAACAAAGCTTAGGATGGCAATGACACAGTAGGCACTCACAAGGATCGACATAATTGCCTCTCTAAAGCCAGAATGATGGAGCAATGTACCATTTTCTGCTCCTGTGCATCCAGCACGAGCAAGGAAATGCTCCATCAGATGTCTAGATGGGAGCAAAGCCTGATCGCATGCACACGTGTGTGTGTGTGTGTCTGTGTGTGTGCAGACCACGTGTGCTGCAGAACATCAGGTCTGCACCAAAACCATCACGGGGCTGCAGAAACTTCAGGTCACGGGTGCAGTGTTGTTCTGGGAGATCAAAGGTTCGACCTGAGCCAGCAGTGATTGCCATGGATGAAGCAGTGGTCATGGAGGGGACACAAACACCCAGAGCCAGACTGGTCATGTTGTCACTGAAATATCTCCTGCTGAGCCACACACCACTTGAAGGGCTCCTGCCTGGCATGGGCATGGATCTCATCCAGCAAAACTCTTTGCAACCCTATGTGCTTACAGCCCACCTTCAGAAGAAGAAAAGTGGCCCCCGTGCTTATGCACGACCCAGGCTAGTGGCTCCTGACAGGCCAGGATGTGTGCGTGCATGAGGGCAAGAAGGGAAGGGGAGGATGTAGTAGCTCAGGGAAAAGCCATGGCACAGAGGCTGCAGAAGGCTGTCCTCAAGTACCTCTGGTGCCCTGGCTGGCATCTTGAACACAACCAAGATCTCATCTGTAGTGCCTGAGCTGGTTTCAGGACAGGGCCTGGGCACTGTGATGATCCACCTTTACCAGAGGTTCCCAGAGTACAAAGCAGCAGGCAGCTACTCTACCCGCAGCAAGCCCTGTGAACCCAGGGGGAGTTTCCTTCTGCTCCAGACTCCTCCATCTCCTGGAGGGCTCCAGTCTCTCTTCCAGATTTTTCCCTCAGCGGGACACCTTCTCCTTGTCCTCCAGGTCATGGCAGAGATGACCTGCCCCTTGCAGAGGCCGCATGTTGTGCAGACAGCAGTCTCCATCCTTGGAGCACGCACTGGGGCCTTGCTGGATGGGTACAGAGCACACGTGATGGTGCTGCACCACTGTGCGCGGCTCTCAGAGGGTGAGGGGCCAGGGTCGCAACGGGGGAGTGTGATCTTTAGAGGGGCAGATGAGAGCAGAAGGGACAAGCCACGGCAGCCAGTGGCAGCCAAGATCAGAGAAGGCACCCAGCCCACGGGATGTGCTCTGGCAGCCCGCGCTGAGTTGCTTGGAAGGTGTACAGGCTCAGCTCATTGTGGGGAGCATGGCTGCCACGTACCTCCCAGCCAAGACGAGACTGCCTGCATGTTTGCATTCAAGCAAGATCCCAGGAATTTGGTGCCAAAGTCTGTACAGAGGAGCTGACTGGCCCTGACAGCCATCACATCAACACCATAAGTCCCTGGTGTTGCCACCTGCTCCTCTCCTGTGCTCTGGAGCTCAGCAGCCCCCCTTGCTCCCGGCAGACACTGCACACAGCCCCCCTGTTTGCACAGGCTCTGCCACACCTCAGCCTCTGCCCTGCTCTTCAGAGAGGGATGGGGAGAAGGCAAGGTAGAGCAGCTGTCATCACTGCTCTCTTTGAAAATACTGTGGCAATTTTGGGGTTGAGAGGAGCCTGCAGGAGGCAAATCTGGAGTCAGATGGGTTTCTTAATGAACTCTTCCATGGCTTTAGTAAGGCACTTCTGGGAAGAACTGATTAGACATAGTAACTCAATTTCAAATACTAAGATTGGACAATGATCTAAAGATAGCTATAGTTACATGGGTCTGTGGCATATCAAAGTTAAGTAAGGCAGAAAGGATATTTTTGTTAAAAATCAATATTATGACAAAGAGGTTAACCATAAAGAGACTGACAAAAAGCTGTACAGCCCTAGGGTGCAGCAAATTTGTTGGTAATCTGATTCCCTTCAGGGGGAAGGGAACAAAATGATTAAATGATCTTTGAAAATATTAAGATCTATAGTCTGACTTCCTAGAATAATGTGATTAATACTTTTTCCTATTTCTTATGAATATCCTCTTTTCTTTACCCTCCCCCCAGAAACCGCCCAGATACTCAATTATTTAAAGCTGAAGAACATAAAATAGGAGTTAGGAGAATACACCTAATGGGAGGGGGGGAGGGAGGAAGGAAGGAAGGAAGGAAGGAAGGAAGGAAGGAAGGAAGGAAGGAAGGAAGGAAGGAAGGAAGGAAGGAAGGAAGGAAAATTCATGAAATGCAGAGCTGCCGAAAGCAGGCCACTTTTTCTAGCTTTTCCCCAGAACAGCTGAATATTCCTCCCATTGCTTTCTGCTGCCAGACAAAACCTCCTCTCTTACACCTGTGGGAGGGGAATGGGAGCAGTTGGCTGCTAATCCTAAAGTAAGCAAGAGAAGAAGCAAGATTGCAAGACCAAACAGAAGCAAAAGTATATGCCCCTTAAATGCCAATAAAATAATAATTACATGCATACACGCCTGCCAGTGTGTGTGCCTGGATACAGATACAGGTGTATATCAGGACACGCTTGCACACCTGAACACACACAGAGCACAGCTAAATGATCAGTGTTGGATATGCAATTCTCATGTCATAGGTGGCTACGCAGTTCTATGTATGGTCAAGTTATGTGATCACCATMAGGCTCATTGTTTTCCTTACCACCCTCTAAGAAATAGAGGTTCCTCCAAAATGAGATTTTTGGTTTTGTAAACACTCTCTCTGATACCACTTTCTGATAGTATGACTGATGGCTTCATTAGCACAAATAAGCCACATTTTCTTTTTATTATGCTCTGATCAATATGTGGTCATCTGTGTTTGCAGACTTCTGGCCTGGTTTCATCTTCTGTTTGTTCACTCTAGTGGAAGGGATATATATGCATACATGCACATAATCCCTTCTTCACTATGAGGTTTTGATACCTGTTTACAGCAATGTTAAAGGTAGTTATCAAGCTCATTTACTTAGATTCATTCAATTCTCTTCAGACTACTACAGCTCTGACAACCTAGGGGGCTGCAAACCCCTCTCTGCCTTTTTTTTTTTTTGGTGGAACATTTGTACAGCTTAATGAGGACAAATCCTTCCAGAGTGCTTCTGTTTGAGTCAGAAAGGAGTGACTTTGGCTACAGGCAGCTGAGCAATTGCTGTGCCCTAAGTATATCAGTGGGTCCCTGGTAACCACTTGGGCACGTTCATACGCACGCAAGGAGGTTACTGTGTGTTTTCTGTGGGCTGTACAGGCATGAACACCCAGC
This sequence comes from Amblyornis subalaris, assembly GCA_018881555.1. NCBI lineage: Eukaryota > Metazoa > Chordata > Aves > Passeriformes > Ptilonorhynchidae > Amblyornis > Amblyornis subalaris. The sequence continues at coordinate 2,780,633 of JACAXG010000061.1, read as the reverse complement.
CAGGCCATTGCTTCAGGGGGTCTGGCATGCTGCAAGTCCACACCCTGCTTTACCTCACTGCAGCGTGATTGTCTATCCCTCCCTTGCCACGAGATTAGCTTAAATAGCATAAACTGTGGGAAGCAGCTTGCCCCAGTTCTGTCAAGGACACTGGGGAACCCGTTTTATAGAGACACAGAGTTTCTTGACTGGTCTATTACCACACACACAGATTTCAGTAGATATAATTAGTGATTTGTGGATAGATTTGATTGAAATAATGCTGATTTAGGTTTAGGTCAGATATTCATGACTGGGAGTAAGACTGTTTTAAATAAAAGAGGACTCTCGACAGGGGAGGCTGCAGTAGGGCAACTAAATCAGACCCAAATCACACATGGAGACTTGTTTAACTGAGTGAAGCTGAGCTGTAAAGTCAACGCTGGGCTGTGATTCACACTCCTTTTATAAAAAAAAAAAATTGCCTTTTACTTTGCTACTTCAGTTTTCTTCCTATTTGTTTCTTCCATCTTCCTATTTTTTTCTTCCTTTGCACTCTTTTCCCCCCAGTGGCTCACTGATGGGAGAAGTGCTGTGCCAATTATCTAATAAAATTCTGGCAGAAATTCAATCACACTCAATGTATGACATTTAAAAGAAAAAGTCTGAATTATGATTGAAAAGCCAAGAATCTGGTTATCTCAATAAGGATAAAATAGCAGACTTCCTTTTGTTAACACTCTCATCTTCAGGAGGGAGCAGGAAAGGACATGAAGGTGATTTGGGTAAATGCAGTTATCCAAATATATTTATAAAAGACAGATCCTTTTTTCCCCACCACCCACCTCCTGCAAGAGCGTATCTTGAGCTCAGCTTGTCAGTACCCACAGAGTCACTGCTGACAGTGCAGACTGCAGCTGTGGAACCCAAAATTGTTTTAAAGAACTCTGCTCAAGGAACTAAAATCCCTGGAGTAACTCACTACTAGTTGACATACAGTGGTGAGTAGGAGAGAACCCAGAGTTTCCAGGTAGCTGAGTCTGTGCTGCGATGGGCACCGGGGGAAGGTAGGGTTTGTTCCAGAAAATACTGCACACCCAAGTATTCAATCACAGATTGTTATTTGTACTTACAGAATACTTCAAGTACAAACAAGGGTATGTCCAAATTGTGCAACTACCAGCCATCACAGCTCCCTGATGCTAAAGAGATCTTCTGTCCCCATCCAGTGCTGGGTGAACCTGAGTGCAGGGCTGCCCCAAAAGAACCCTGCTTGGATTCCAACCAGAAAGAGTGAACCCTTCTCCATCCCTCTGAAACACTTATCTCACTACATGCGGCAAAACATGGCCCCAGACAACAAGCGGGCAGTTTTGCGGTCAGTGGAAATACCCGTGGTGCTTATGGATGCTGACGGTCCACCCAGTGCAGTGGAGGGGCTCCCCCCTTTGCTTGTGGAACAGCTCTAGCACTGGGACTGACAGAAACTTCTCTGCAAAGTGTACAGCTGTTAAGAAAATGTCAGAAAAAGACAGCTCAGTGACCACATTTTTCAATCTTAACTCACAAGTGAAAAGAAACATTAATTGTCTGTTTGTGTCATCTCCTCCCACAGCTGACTGATGCAGAATACAGCCTAAGGTGGCATTAAAATGTAAGGTGGGTGTTATAATTTGCTTCAAGTACTTTAGCAGTTTTTAGGTTTTGTTCCAGAAATTATCTAAAGATTGCCATTCTATCGATGTCCTTGTAAGTCACCTACATCCTCTGCCATTCACTATGGGAGTGTGCAGCCCCACGATTTACATGCATTTCCAGCAATGACAGTGCTTAGTACATGATGTTCATTGTTTTGCATGAAAAGTATACCAGGGGTGGGTAAGTATCAATCTGGTACTCTGCAAACCTCGGAGCCAAGTTCTGCCTCAGGTTCCCCAATGCCTCCCACCCGCACCCTGCTTTCTTCTCTGTGGGAGCTGTGCATAAGCAGTGATGCTCAGGATGCACGGGCTGGTGCCCTCCACGCATTTCTGGAAGTAGATTTGCAAACTCCTATTTAAAAACACAGCAACTTGCTAGATATTCCTTATGCAGTCATGTTTCTGACTTCTTGGCTTAACCTGATTAGTAGGAACATGGCATCTCGCTGCTTTTTCGCCCAGCACTGATGGGTCCTTTGCAACCTCATAACAGCTCTTCAAAAATCCGAGGATGACTGTGCCTCCTTCTGCAGCACTCAGATGCTCCAGCTCACTGCCCCAAACCTGCCCATGCCACAATGAGTGAGGAAGGTACAAAACAGCAGCTTGCAGCAAACCAAAGGCAAGAATGATCTTTTCCTGCCCATGAATCACCAGTCCTGCCAGTGCTCACACAAAGGAAACAGCTGCAGCCACAAATCAGGCAACTTAATAAGTCATTGCACTCTCCAAGTATTTCACTCCAAGCTTTTCTTTAAGCAATAGAGAAAAACGTCTGATCACATTCTCTTCATTAAGAAGCATAAACGAAGTGAGTAAATCTGCCAAAATATGCCATCCACTCCCTGGTCAGTGAGGTGTAACATCCAGATCCTGTTAACATCACTTGCAGTAATATCACCACCAAAAATGTTCAGGTTTGTGAACTGACTGTTTTTTACAGGCAGAGAGCAGGTAACAGGGGTGTTTGCAAAAATCCTACTTCATGCAAGCATAAAGACTATTAGATCTAATTATTTCAGTGGCAATAGATACACAACACTGTACCCAGAAAGGGGGGAGTGTTTTACCCTGAGAATCACCTGGAGCTGCCCAGTGCAGCACTGACYGGTGGTGCTGTGCCAGCTGAACTGGCACTGATGGGCTGCATCTATTATATCCACCCTGAAATGTAAAATTTACTTTTGGCTCCCTACTAGGCTGCCTTTCACCATTTCACTGCTGGGCTGGGAGTCGTATTGGCTTTGACAGTTCCCTGGCAAAGCAAGCTGCAGGACTGTGGTCTGTCTTCCAGTAATTCCCACTCCAGGAAATGTCACAGGGTCCCCTTGTTTAATAGGATCACAGAATATTTTGGGTTGAAAGGGACTTTAAAGGCTATCTAGTTCCATCCCTCCTGCCATGGACAGGGACATCTTCCATTAAATCAGGTTGCTCAAAGCCCCATCCAGCCTGTCCTTGAACACTCCCAGGGATGGAACATCCACAAATTCTCTGGGAAACCTGTTCCAGTGCCTCACCACCCCCATAGTGAAGAATTTCTTCTTTATATCTAATCCAAATCCAAATTCAGTGTAAAGCCATTCCYCCTTGTCCTATCCCTACATGCTCTTGTAAAAAGTCCCTTTCTGGCTCTTATATAAGCCCCCTTTAGGTACTGGAAGATGTGATATGGTCTCCAGAGCCTTCTCTTCCCCTCTCAGCCTGTCTTCATACAAGAGGTGCTCCAGCCCTCTGATCATCTTCATGGACTCCTCTGGACTTGCTCCAGCAGATCCATGTCCTCCTTGTGTTGGGGACCCAAGAGCAAGACACAGTACTGCAGGTGGGGTTTCATGAGAGTGAAGTAGAGGGGCAGAATCACCTCCCATGTTCAGCTGGTCATGCTTTTGATGCAGCCCAGGACACACTCGACTCTCTGGGCTGCCAGTGCACATATTGAGTTTCTTGTTCACCGATGCCCCCAAGTCATTCTCCCTGCAGCTAATCTTGATCCATTCTSCACCCAGTCTGTACCCATGCTTGGGATCTCCCCAGCCCAGGTGCAGAACCTTGCACTTGGCCTTGCTGGACTTCATGAGGTTTGTTTTGCACAGGCCCAGCTCTCAAGCCTGTCAAGGTCTCTCTGGATGCCATCCCTTCCCTCCAGCGCGTCGACTGCACCACACAGCTCCGTGTCATCGACAAACTTGCTGAAGGTGCCCTCAAATGCACTTCCATGTTGCTGACAAAGATGTTAAACAGTGACAGTCCCTGAGGAGCGCCACTCGTCACATTCCTGAAAATCATCTGAATCATCTGAAATCCCCCTTCTTCTGGAGCCTCTGGGGGGTCAGGCCAACCAGGCAGTGAGGAGTGAAGCAGAAATTTCCACCACTCTTCACACACACTCTCCTCTGCCTGCTTGTGCCGCTCACACTCACACTCGCGCTCAGGACCCCGCAGGGCAGAGGAGCTGTTGTCTCCACTGAGCAAGGAGCAGTTTTAGGGCACTGAGCAGAGCAGGGCCAGCCTTTGATCAGAGCAAAAGAATGTTTGGCTGGCACAGTAAAAATGTAAAAGAAGAAAGCATCGATGTGTAAGTGAAATTCAAGTCCATAATTTCTAAGTGTGGGAGTCCTAAGAGGTTCTTCCCAAAAAAACCTAAATCCACTACATGTCGGGGGTGATCTTTTTAAACACAAGTCTCAGGTATCCTGTTATTGAAACCTTTAGGTTGCAAAGGACATCTCCACAGCATGTGGTGCAGTTTCATACCCATTATGGTCCAGCAGAATGCTGAATATTTGAGGTCATGTAAAGTTATCATAAAGTGGCTTTTATATGCCATTATACCTGGCTTTCTGGAAGTATCTCTTCATCACGGAAATATTCCAAATGCCGTTTATATTACAGCCTTGAGAAAGGTCAGTTTTGTGCTTTATATTCTTCTCCTGAGCTGTACTTTTTAAACCAGCAGTTATTATAGCAGAGATGGGAAGAAAGTTGGAGCTTTTATACACAGAATACACAGTATTAAGGAAACTGCTTACCTAGACAGAGATAGAAATTGCCACAATGACACTTAGAAATGGTCAGCTGAATTTAGTTCTATGTCTCTAATAGCAGTCTATGCTAGATGGGTTAAGAAAGAGGCACAAAAAACCTGGGGTGTGCCAATATGTTTTCCTCTAGTCTATTCACTGAAAGATCCCACTGGAGTTTTACTCTATATTTTATTGTTCAAAATTATTTTAGTAAGCAAACACTAACATAAATAAACAAACAAACAAAAAAAGCACAAAAATCCCATTATTTTGCATGACATCTTAGCACATAACCCAGCCATATGGGATCCACAGAAGAAAGAAATGCTCTTTTCAGAGGACACGTATGGATTATCTGGGGTGCTGTGGTGCATTCCAGTACAGCTTTTCCGGTTATGTTTACTTGTGTGCTGTGGGCAAGGATAGTTCAAAAAATCCAGGGACCCAAGGTATGAGAACAGCAGGTGGTATGACCATTACTGACAAACCATAGGGATTCACAAGCAGTCCCAGTCTGGATGCTGAATCTTTGAGCTTGGCCAGCTGAGCCATTCTGGTGAGGTGAGACTCGTCTGCAGTTTTGTTTCATGTGCTAACATGGATTTGATAAAGAAAAAAATCTGGAGTCCTTTCTTTACAGCTGAACAAAACCATACACAGAGAAGGGGGAAGAAGGCAGAATAGAAACACCTGTCTTCCAACTTAGCACCCGAAAATCATGAATCAACTCTCTTTGCCCTCTTTCCCCATTCACTATATAGAATCAAAACCCAAGGTATTTTAGCAAGTAGCAGGCCAGGTCTTTTTACAAACCTCTCCTGCCTGAACATCTAGGCATGCATTTCCATTTCCTTAACATGCAGCTGTAAATATCCTTGCTGAGAAAGGAAAATGAGACAAYTAATTGACAGATGATGTTCTTCTGTTCCCATGATTTTCATAACTCCACATGAATATACATGCTGGTGTTACCTGGGCACTGGTGGCCCAATCAAAGTCCATGGGAGGAAGAAGAAGGTGGGGGAAAAGGGCAGGGAAGGGGCTGATACCTGTTGCTGTCCCTCAGAACTCTCAGTGACTTGGCAGCTGCTGGGGGTTAAACCCAAGTTCACATTTAGTCTCATTTCATCTTTGATAATTGCTGACTCTCTTTCAATGAAATGTTTCCTCTTTGAGTTTACACAGTCAAAAAGATGTGTGTTCCCCAAAAATCACAGGACATAATGGTTTCCTGGAATAAATTCTCACCTCCCTCTAAGCTCCAGGGGGGTTCTGCTCATGAGGAACAGAGCCAGCACAGCTGCTGGCAGAGATGGGCCATGTGCTGTATTAAAGCTTAGAGAACCTTTGCTGTCCCCTGACAGTCTTCACTCTGAATTTCAAAGAATTGCTACCAATCTGCATTAATCAAAGTTATCCCTGTACCTTTGCAGTGCCAGCAGCCTGAGGTGTGCAATACCCAGAGGGAGACTAAGCCAAAATCTTGCTAAGACAGTAAGGTGGTCACCTTACATTGATCCAGTCCAACAGTGAGCTGATCCTCTGCTACGTCTGGCAACCATCACAACTCAGCATTCACCTTATGAGTCACTTCTCACCATAGTGAAAAGAGGAAAACACAGGCTCCTAATTGCTGCTTGATATACCACACAGATCTCCCTTCACCCAAGATTTATGTTGAAATCTTCTACAACTGCTTAAAAAAAATTCAATTTGCTTTAATTCAATGTCAATTAATTAATTTCTGATATTTCCAAATGATAATTTTCTATCTGATTTAGCTTTTCCTCACATTATCTAATTAGATCACCTAATAGGAATTGTCGTAGCACTGCAACCTTGACAGAGATATCTGAGCAGAGTTCTCAAAGGAGAGATACAACTTAAAGAGGGGGTTATAATACCAGGGAAAAGCTCACCCTCTTGCACTGTTACATGGAGTAAGGTACTTCAAGTCTAAAAGAACATGGCTTTAGCACAGAAACCTGTGTGGCTGGCAAAATCAACCCTTCTTACTTCTAAGTAACATTAAAAGAGGTAAAAAAACCACAATGGAAATACTCATTTTCCATATAAAAACTGCTTTCTTTGTTGGCAGCTATGTGACAATGAACAAGGATGGCAGAGTGCTGGATAAAGGCAGTCAATGCCTGTAAGCCAGAGTTTCTTGGATAATAGCTATCCAGCTGGTGAAGAAATGAGAAACACCAATCTAAGGTACCTTAACTACATTTTAAACTAGAAATATACCTGTAGACTCTCAGGTGCACTTGAAGAGGAAGAGCTTGTAATTTTGCTTGGTTGGTTGTTGTGCTGTAGGGTAGCAGACACTTCTCTGTGCAACTTGGCCTGGGGACATCCAATGTCCCTTTGAAAGGTTTGAAGTTTGGGTTAGGCTCTCTATGAAATGATATCAAGGACAAAAAGAGTGTTAATAGTTTAAGGAGAGAAGGAGGATGACATGGAGAGAAGCAACATCAACTGAGTGCTTGGAGTAAGAGAAAGAAACATGCTTAAGGAAATTTAAATATGGCAGCACATTGTCTCAGCCCATTTCCTTGACAGGCAGGTGATTTTCAGGAGGATTTGGCTTGTTTTTTTTTTTTTAGAGAAGCTGGTAAATCAGAACTGATAAATGAAATGAAAATTTATTTCTTCCCACTTAAATGCATCTTATTATTAATACCCAGGTCTGACTCACAGTACAGGAAATATATTTTAATCCTCTCAGGCTATTGTGACAGTCACGACGAGCACTGAAGCACAGACACTCTGACGTGTGCCGAGCTGCGGTGGACCCGGGTACCACCGTCAGTGCCCCTGTGGAGAAATGTAAAATGTACTGCTGGCTAAGACAGATAAGGCAGCCAATTTAAGATGTGGTTTTAAGCAGTTCTAAATTAATTTCATCTTCTAAAAGCAGATTTAAGTTAAGGTCCTGATGTAGCAACACAAAACTTCATGTCAAAAGTCAATAATTTTCTGACATTTCTGATTGCAGATTTGAAACAAACGATTGCTGAAGCAAACAAATGATGTCAAAGTTCAAATGCTTCAAATGTGAATGCATTAAAAGCAAGTCAACATTTCTGATTGATCTGATTATTTAACTCTTCCTCCTTAGAAAAAGCTGACCATACCAAAATGTGTTCAAACCTCTGGGCTATTAATATTCAATTGATAAAGTGTATTTCCTGGTTTAGATGACTTAATTAAAATCCACCTTCAAGGTTTATAATGCAATGAAACAAGTACTGGAACAATTGTTTGAAAAATAAAATCTTTGCCACTACTGATGGAACAGAATCGGTAAAAGGGTGTGTGGAAAAACAGTATTTTCAGCTAACTTCAGTGGGGATGATAGCTGAACAAGTGTAATCATCAGAAACATGGCAGAGTGAATGAATGGGTATAGTCAAGAAAATCATCCCTGGCAGAATGGTTTGCATCATAAATGCAGAATAACATCAAATTGCAATCCTTCTTTTCTTCCATATAAAAGAAAGCAAAACAAGAACAGAAAGTAAAAAGATGCTTTTCAAAGGAAAAGAAGCTTGAAAATGGGAAGAAATTATTTACTGTGAGGGTGGTGAGGCACTGAAACTGGTTGCCTAGAGAAGTTATGGATATCCCATCCCTGGCAGTGTTCAGGGCCATGCTGGATGGAATCCTGAGCAACCTGGTCTAGTGGAAGGTGTCCCTGCCCATGGCAGAGGGGCTGGAACTATCTTTAAGGTCTTTAAGGTCCCTTCCAACCCAAACTACTGTATAAGTCTATGAAAATAGAATATAAGAACTTGTGGAAATACTAATAAGAGAGATCCATTAAAGAGCCAGTCACCTACTTAGCACAGAGTTTGCTAAACCCTCATTCTTAATTGATACAAACATATTTATTTGACCAAGAGTATTTCACACTCTCATATCTCTGGGAGAGGCTGCCAATTTACAGCTTACTGGGAAAGTTGCTGTGGGAAGGCTGTTAGAGCTGTGTTCAGTATTAGCCACTGTCAACTCATTCTGCAAGTGCACCTCATGGCTCCCCTGCTCCCATTTTACAGCTTACTGGGAAAGTTGCTGTGGGAAGGCTGTTATAGCCGTGTTCAGTTTTAGTCACCATCAACTCTATCTCCAAGGGCACCTTATGGCTCTCCTGCTCCCATCAATCCTACTTCTTCAAAGGTGGAATGACTCCAGACACATTTCTATGGAAGTTAGACACCTTGAGACTCACACCTGTAGGGCAGAGACATTGACAGTCTTGGCAGCCCATGGCCCAGGACCTTCTATCCAGTGCACGGGAAAATGAGATAAAGAAAGAAGTCTGAAATCTTCTGAGCTGACCACCAGTCTCTGTGTGAGAATTTGTAATGGAGATCGTAAATCCACAAAGCCTATTGTGAATTGAGATACAATCATACAGCTCAAGGTGGCCCATGGTATTTTCCTATGCATTTAAGCAGTCAGGGACCATTAGGAATTAGACAATGTATTTTAAAAATCCCACTGGTCCTCCATCTGCATGTCTGGGCACATAGGTGTTTCTGACTGTCTGGTCCAGGTTCTCTTGTGGAAGCCCACAGTAATTTAGGAGTTTTGCTGTTCTCATCCTCATTATCTGACCTGCCATACAGGCTCCAGGCAGAGATGCCAAGTGCGGCCCCTGCTCTTCCACCCTCACCCAGAGAGCCCTTGTGAAGAGCCTTTCATGTGTGCAGCAGAACATGTAACAAATCAAGGGCAAGAAATAAGTCTGCCATCACACACTATACATCAACCTTTCAAAAATGCAGGCCCAAGCCTGCCTTTAACCAAACTCTAAAAAAAGGCCTCTAAATCTAAACAGACAGCAATAATAATCTCAGAAGAGGCTGAAAATCATGGACAATAGTTATCTCCATCCATTTTTTCCCATTCAGAGTATATCCAGCTACCACCAGTCTGGGAATGGTACCCTCTTGTAATCACCATCAATAGCCTGACCTCAGGCTGAGGTTAAAGTGAGTGGACTCACTGTGCACCTTCGAGACTGGATTGGCCTAGGGCATCTTTAAAATCTTAAATTTAATCAGAGTTTAGTGGGAGTTCATGTTCGGCAGCAAGTGCAAGGCCGGAGCTGGGTGTTCATTACAGGCAGGTGGGAGCTGCTTGTAGCTAAATATAGCTTGGAAGGTCTCTGGGCTTGGCAAAGGCCGAGTCATTAGAGAAAAGCAAGTAACTTAGATAAGGGAGAGCTTAACAAACACACATATTAACTGGAAACAAGATAACGTTGCACTACATGTTTTATAGCACATTCTTAATTGCTGTAATCGAAGAGTCTATAAGGGCAAGGTTGCAGGTGCAGTAGGACCACTATAACTTACTTATCATTTTATTTATGAGCCTGAGTTTCCTCCCACTTTCTTTCTTTGCACGTGGATGGAATATCTCTGTAGTTTAGGTCTAATTTTTTTATTATGGTCTTACAGACTGGAGCACAATGAGCCCCATATCTGGAGTCTCCAGGTGCTGCTGTAATACAGACAAATAAATGACTGATAACAATACAGTCAGATAAATAAAATACAATGACCTGATATGAATTACTGCATTAGTTGGGCAATTTCCACCCAGTAGCACTTTCTTACTCAGGGTACTAACCCACCAAAACATTTTTTTTCATTACTGTATGTTAAATTACATTTCGTTTGCATTTAGTTTTCTAACTTCACTGAAATCCATCTGAAAAAACTTTGTTTTCTTTACTGAACTCAGAGCTTCTCAGGCCACACCTGGAGTACTATGTTCAGTTTTGGTCCCTGCTATACAAGAAAAGATGTGGACAGGCTGGAGAGGGTCTAGAGAAGGGCCTCAAAGATGATCACTGGCCAGTCTACCACATGAGGAAGGGCTGGAACAAAAGGGCTGCTTCAGCCTTGGAAAAAGAAGGTTTTGGAGGACCTTACCACCATGTTCCAGTATTTACAGAGTGGCTACTGAGAAGATGGAAACCCCCTTTTTACGAGCAGTCAAAAGGAAAAGACGAGGGATAATGGGTACAAGTTACTCTTGGGAAGATTCTGATTGGACACAAGAGGAAAAATTTTCACTATAACAATCAGCCATTCATTTTGAAGAGAAAAAAGAAGAAGAATCTCCGCAAGGAAGTGGAATGGCTAATGGTCATCAGGTGATAACACAAGGGTGGCCATGGGAAAAAAGATGCTGGATTTACACAGGCACTCCTGAAGGTCATGTGGCCATGCAAGACACATGCAATCCCATGGGCAACACAGAGCAATGGTCGGTTCAGAAATAGCCCTCCCACATGTGCTTGGTGCTCTGGGGCACCTCGCCCTCAGCACCAAGGTGAAAGAGGCCAGCAGAGCACAGAGGTGGCACAAAGCAGTGTGGAAAACACTTGATGATGCAAGTGAAACTTGGTATTTATTTGCCAGCTACCAGGTAAATCTCACCTCACCCCAACACTCTGCCATGGCTTTGGGCAGCACTGCCCACCCTGGGATACTGTGTTGGAGGGTCTTTCAGCACAGAAGAATTTCAGGGCTGAAAGCATTGCAGTGGGCTAGGTTTTAAGGGATGGAGAGGGAAAATGATAGAGAGAATTTCCTGTCCTAGAACAGAAGATAGATGGGAGCATCTAGATCTCTTGTTTGGTTAAACGAAAGTTGTGCACAACTGTGATGTATATTACAGAAATTCCTAAAGGTGAAAGGTGGACTGTCTTTTAAACGTTTGACACCTATTTATGTACATTTCTCATGATTTCAAACCCACAATAAATAAAGGAGAAAATACTGTTACCTACTTTTATGGTTGTTACTTCTTGTTTTTCCTGGCGCTTCCTCAGATTCTAACATAAATTTCAGCCTTTGTTTTAGAAACAAGGCTCTGTTTCTCATGGATAGAGAGAAAAATATGAAAAACTTAACCCTGAAGTCAGAATGCAGAAGCCATGCCAAACAAATCTGGTATTTATCTTCATTTCACAGCTCACTTTTTAAGTGTATCCTGTGATTTGAAGAGCTGATACAATATTTTCAGTGTCCTGGCCTGTCAAGAGTAGTACATGAAGTACACAAGGAAGCTAAGCACTAGGCACACTGGAATTCCATGGCAATGTTGTGTCTGTCCCAGAGAAGGGAGAAAGATTTTAGAAAGAAAATAATAACATGGAGTGGATAGATAAATATTGTGTGAGTGCTTTGCCTTGCTTCTGTCTTTGACAGCTCATGAGATAATAGCTTTTCTATACAGACGAGTGTTCTTGAAGTTCAGGAAAACTCAGGTAATTGAGTGGAACAACTCAGGACAAGCATTTAGCATGTGTTAATTCTCCTTTAACTCTTTCTTTCTCCACTAAGGTACATTTATAACGATAATACAGGCAACATAAGTCTAGTTTATCAATATTACCATTACTGATACTATAATTTACAGGGCCATTAGTATATATAGATACTAGGAATTAGCAGGAATTAAAGATATTGTACATCATAGATCTCAATAACTTCCAATTTCCATTTTAATAATTACTCAAAGCAGAACTTCATGTGTACTCTATCCCAGCAGATCTTGGCCTGCAGTTTATGGACTCCTGCTCATTCCAGCAACTGGTGGCCAACCTGGACAACAGTTTATATATCGGGGCCCTCAAACATTTTTGTGAATCTCAACAGCTCTTAATCTTCACAATTTCATGTGTAGCACTGTGGAACCCATCACCAAGTCTGTAAGTTGAAGTATTGCTTCTGGAAGCTAAATTTGCCAATTCCAATGGCAGCCGAGTGTTTATGAAAAGGAAAACTATGTTATGCTTCACTGAAGACATTGTCACCACAAAAGCTAGCCAGTCCTGGTAAGCTAGTAATGTTTTGCAAACACATTTTTAGAAACCTGGAACTTGGTTGCACTGAGGCATCTCTCCTGGGGGCCGCTGCCATGTGGAAGCATTTGAAAAGTGAGAAGGAGATGTAAATACATTGAACCTTCATGCTGATTCTTTTCCAATTTGAAACTTTTTTATGTGCTTTATTGTGCAGTGTTTAGCCACAGTGTCTAAAGAAAAGAAGTCATGTATCAGGAACCAAAGACCAGCATTTGTCACGCACAGTCTGGGTGTTGACCATACTGCAAGAAAATTATCTGTGAACTAAAACCACTGAAGAACAAGGATAACGTACTGCAACTACATTGTGTTAATTTGGGTAAAAACTTGGAGTGTGTCTAAGTTCCCCATCAGGCTAGTGAGTACACTTATAAAATTAAAAAATAAGAAAGTGTAAACTTGGAGATAGTTCGCCTTGTTCCTGTTCTGTGAACCTCCTCACGGTACAAACAGAAACCACTAACTACTCCAAACGAGAGAGGCTCAGAATGCAAGTACCCGAAGGGCTGGAATTTATCAGCGTGCTCCTTTACAAGGCCTTAGGCAATGTTAGATGTCTCTTTTCTGGCACAAATAGTTGTAGTTTTGTCTTGGTTTATGAGTTACTTCAGATATTATTTTCTGCTATTTTGCATGTTGCCAAAACAAAGATGTTACATCTGTTTAATTTAAAATTACTAGTTCTGGCTTACAGCCAAGCTTCAAACCCGTTTTGAGGAGTTAGCAGAATTAAGCAGTGACTTATTCCTTTGCATTTTGAAAATGCCAGTAATTTTATTACATTTATCAATGTAAGCACTAAGTAAGTTTTTGGTACGGGCATTCTGAGAAATTGCCTCTCAGAACACTACTTTCCTAAGTTATGCAGTCTGTGATAAATTATTTTAAACAGTTTTGAGCTGAGTCTGAGGCAACAATAAATGATGTCTTTATCTTACTTTACACAGTAATTACTGAAATAACTGTGACACCATTATTGTCCACACTACTTCAGACTACAGGGAAGTTATAATTCAATTTTAATAGTTTAAAACAATGCTTTGTTACACCAATGACATGGTTGCTTGTTTTCATTTAGTATGTTGTATTTTGGAATGCACAAATAATTTATTTAAATAAAGGTATATACAAATATGATGAAGGAGAAACTCTACAGAATTCGGTACAATGGCTGCATGCACTGGGGAGGATGCTATGATTTGCTTCAGAGGTGTGGAGTATGAACTGAAAACTAGGAAAAGTTTTGAAGGTGTGCTGAAAATCCCATCACCACATCGAAGGGTCTTCAAACCTGCAACACATTATGAATAAAAAACCCACATTAAACACATATTAAAGCCCCTTCTGAAAAAAAATGATGCTAGAACTACCTAAAATTTTCATTAATAGCAGCAATGAAGAATATATATGCATATTTGCAGTTGAAGATTTTATATGTGATTTTATATGTTTTTGTCTCCAACAAAAACAGAGGCATTCTGGATGGCCAAAAATCTATACTTTGGGACCAGAACTTGCCCCTACATCTTGCTACCCTGGTGCCATGTTTGACATGGTTGAGATTCACTACAAAGCTGCTTTACAGCAACAAATTGCACTTGGTGAAATTAAGCTAGAAAACTGTGATATGTTGAAATACAAATTTCTTAAAGATATACTTTTTACTCTAATTCAGAAGCAAACAATTTCCAAAGAGAACTTACTGAGCCAAAAAAAATTGTGTCACGCTGCAAGCACCCTCTAACAAAACCCAAGTTCAAAGCCACCATCCTAAAATATTATTGTGGTATTCCACTGTTCAATATCAAGCACCTGAAATGTATTGAAAGGGGTGCTGAGAGCAGGATTTTATTCAGAGATCCTCTGCTTGCCAACAGCTGTTTTGTCTCCACAGGAGGAAATTTAACTAGTGGGAGAACATGGAGAAAGACTGGGAGAAATGCATTTGACATAATTTTTCCCATCTAAAAGTTACACATCAAGTTTTGATTAAATACCTAGTCTTCCTCCACAGTCACTGGAGACACACTGACACCTTAAGAGGGCAACTCAGATCCTGCCCATTTTAGGAAGGAAAGCTCTTTCTGGAGATATCCATCCCTCTGATTGAGGACTGCAAAGCAGCCTAGACAAGTACTTCACACTAGATATCTAATTTTTCAACAGGCAGTATTAGGAGAGATCCATCCTATTATTGATTCTTAAATGTTTTCTCTTCATTCCTCAAGATGTACAAAATCAGAAACATGACACATCACACTGTCAGAAGAACTTACTTCTCAAGTAAGTCCTTTTTTTAATCTTTAACTTCCTATTTTGTAATTAGTTTCTAAAAGAATCTCTCTAAACTTTCTTCATATGGTCAGACATACACCCAGACTACAAAATCCTTTGGGGCGCGTTTTAGCCAGCAAGAGCAAAACGTCAAACCAGGCCAGTCAAGCCAAACACAATTAAGTTGTTTATTAATATCTCAATGTTTAGTTACAAAGTTCAGTTCTCAAGAACTCATACAGAGATACAGAAGTATGTCTGTCCCTGATTCAGCGAGTGAAAGTTATATTTGACCCCTAACTAGCTTAGTTTGTAACTATTTCTGAAACTTTACTTCATTTAAGTTCATAATAATAGCAGCCTGTCTTTCATTCATTTGGCCTGGCTTCCTCCAGGAGGACACCTTAGGCAGCTGTGCTGTACCTGGGCATATCTGCTGTGTGTCCAGCTGTCCAACCCTGTGTGGCTCTCCTAACTTCCCCCCCAGCTTTCACACCCTTTGGACAATTTCAACCAAGTCAGGGAGAGGTACACAGATTTCAGAGACATTTAGCTCCCGATGTGCCATGAAACACAGGACTGCATAGAAAGAAAATTTAATTATGTCCTCACACGGAGGAAAAAGTTGGTGTGGGGTTCAGAATCCATACAGGGTTTTATCCTAGAAAACATATCCATAGGAAACTAGACATCATTTTTCCCAGTACTCCCATAACTGTCAGTGATGACTGAAAAATACCACACTCAGTTTGAAGTGCTGTTACAGGGGGTACGAAATAAAAATCTGCTTCTCATCAATTCTTGATCTTAACTGCAAACTAGTTGGTTGTTTTGCTCATGAATTTTTGCTCCCTGGTGTGTTATAAATAGCATTATTGAAACAATAATAATAATCATAAAGTTTTGTGATGAAGGGGTGAAAATCACAGAGAGTATTAGACTATTAGATAGATATATTAGAGAGTATGAGTACTAACTACCCTGTGTGTTGCCTCAAATTCATGGCAGTGGAAATTTCCCATTATGTGAGGGCTCTGCCTTGTCATTACCAAACACAAAATAGTCTAATACATTTCACTGCACTCCATGCAGTTTTTTAGATAAGCATCTGCAGAGAAAATTGCATTCCCACAGCTGTGGTTAGTCATCAAACCATAAGACAATGGTCTCCCTACGCGCAGGACCGCATGTCTCATGGACACCCTCCCTGGATGGCAGCAGGAATTTTGGTCACCTTGTAGAGCCACAGTCATGCCCTAAATTCAATGCTACATGCTATTATGTTTAAGTACTTAACTAGTCTAGTTGAGCCTTTGCAGAGTTGCTGCTTGTAGACTCCTGAGAAGACAACTGCATAAACACATTTATTTCTGCAGTAGAAGTATTGTCAGCAAACCTCAGACAATCGGTAAAGGCTTAAACTGAGCTCTTTCATGCTTAATTGTGAGTAAAATTAAAACCAGCAATTTCCTTCCTGAGCCAAAACTCCCCCTGCATCTTACCTTTTCAACATACCTACTTTTCAGCTGTGTAAATTGCAGTCACTACTACAGTATCTTACATTATACCTTGTGTCGTTATCTAATGAGATAAATACATTACGTGCGTTTGAAACACCGCTGTTCCTTTAAACCAAGTGCAAATGGAAATATAAAGGCCTTTTTTCCCTTTGTAAAACACTAGGTACAAAACCAACATGTAAAGACAAGCCATAGCCATGCATTTGTGTATGAGTAAATGCATCTGCATATTTACCACTTATAGATCTTTAGAGGAGAAATTTAAACCTGTCTGAGCAGCAAATGAGTAGCAATATGGCATCTTTGGGACTCTAATATGTAAGGAATCATCATCAGCCATTGGCATACAATTCTGTGAAAAAATGCCCAGAAAGRAAGCATTCCCACACCACTTGCCCCATTCTCTGAATAACAGGTGTGGCCTGCTCCCAAAATCAGGAAACGAGGAGTTTGGACTAYATCATACATGGTAAGACATTTCTTGCATTCATAGATGGTGCTATCTCTTTAAAAAAAAAAAAAGGAATTAAAATGTTTTTAAGGATATGATTAACCAGCTGTTGGTGGCATATGTTTTCTCCCTCCGAAACATATTTATTGAAAACAAATGGAACTGTTAAATCCAAATGAGTTCTTCATACATACCTGGGTCTAGGAACATTTTCTGTGCTTTCCCTCAACAAGAGGTCTGAGATCAGTGTATCTGGGCTTGATCTCTTTCCATACCTAAGAAAAAATTTTTAGAAGTTATATTTTTGTATACGTCAGTTTTTACAAATGAAGACTAAGCACAGAACCAGTCTTTTTTTTCAGAAAAAAAAAATAGACCAGATAAAAATACTTCTTTCCAGCAAGTATTTTAATTTAATTTGACTTAGCCATGTGAGAAAATGTTCATTCTTTASTATTTCTTTTTTTATTTCCGTATTTTTCTACATTTTTTCCATAATCATTTTAAATTATAGTACTGAGAAACTCTGAATATTTCTCAATTTGACAGCTGTTCCTGGATATTCTAGGACCTTGCACCTTACTGATGTGAGCATGGAAGAAGAGGGAAGAAGCTGTGCCTGATGTGACCTCCAAACATGTCATTCTTGCCTACAAACTCAGTTCCATCATCCCATTAACTTTCTCATTGGTTTACTTATCCTTCATCAGAAATCATGCAAATGAAAAGTGGAATTTATGTATTAAGTTATGATAAAACAAAACTCAGTTTGCCATATTAGCCAAGGAATCAGGCAAGATTTTTGAAGATAGCCAGTACATTTGGGGGTGCTCAACACAAAGCACTTTAGGTTGTAAAAACTGAGCTATGCCAAGGTAATCATCTTGAATTATGTGGCTATGGGAATGAAAACTTGTTCATTCAGAGTTGTTCTTCAACTAAATGGGATATCATGGGCTACCTTTGTCTTATATTTACACAGCAGCAGGCTTTCTATTTGCCTTTTTAAAATCCTGAATATTGTACATCACTCAACAGTTAAAAGTACTGCAATTTCTGTTTCTTGGGAAGGAATTTGATCTCTTTCCCTGGGAAAACAGAAACAGCAATGAGCAGGTGCTTGACAGGCATTTCACCACTATAAGGATTCATTAGCCTAAGAGTGATAACTACAAGCAAACACTCCCTTGGTTGGAAAGAATTAAGATCATGGTTTACCTTGTGTATGCAATTTTATTCTGAATCACAAAGTACATTAACAGTTTCGTGAATGCTGCTTTAGTGAAATTCCAATTCCAGAAAAATCGAAGGTGTAGTTAAGGACTTACGTTTTATCCATTGCTATCAAGATATTTCTCCAGTGACCCCAGTCATTCCAGTGGTCTACATTTGGCAGAAAAAAACCTAAAACCTTCCCAAGCTGCATTTTTAAAGTAGTAGTTTAAACTATTGATTGCATAACTTCCTTAAAAGTGGAAACATATCTCACTTTTCAATCCTTTTATTCAACTCTTTGTATTTTTGCATCACTTTAATCATTTTAGTACATCACCTGTGCTCCAGAAAGACAATGCATCAGCTTCAGAAAGTTAAGGTAAATTTCTTAATCTAAGCTGACTGAAAGCAGGTGTGTGAAAAGAACCAGCCAGACATAGTAAAATGCTATTACAATAGCGCAATCAGGCGTGATGCTGAATCAAATGCCTTGCACTCCATCACCACAAAGGGATTTCTTTCTTTCTAGTTCCCTACTCTGATTAATATGGATGTGACCTGGACTTCAACTGAGGAGGAATCTAATTTTCTGTTATGTTAAAGAAACTGATTTAACAAATCCAAACTTGCTCTAGCAGCTCACACTTGGACAAAACTCTCACTAATCTCTCAGGAACTTTTGCCTGAATAAGAAATAAGTAGCAACCACCCGGAGTGCAGAGATTCGCTCAAATAATGAAGATGACTGTGTTGGGGAGATATATTTTACGTGAGTCCCTTCAGCATCTTGGCTACACCATGCCACTGGCTGTGCTGGATGGACCCACCCTGTCCTCACATAGCAAAGCTGCACACAAGGTGTTCACTGACTGCAACCAACTGAGCTGCCAAAGAACAGCCGGTCTTGCTGTGTCAGTCTCTGTCTACCCTGTCACTTTGACCCTGGGCAACAACCATGCTACCGACTTACTAAATAGGGACACGGACAAAGTCAGTCTCCTTTTCCTGATGCTAATGCCTTGAGAGGTCTTTGCTCCAGCTGCTTCATGCTTTGCTCCTTGTCTACCCTGCCCAGCTCTGAGATGACACAAACACAGAAAGCCAGGCCTTTATTTTCTGTTTGGGAAATGTTTTTATCAAAAATCATGCCTGTTTTAAAAGACTTAGAAATATCATGGCTCCAAGCCAGGTGAAAATACCTGGTCAGTTTTTATGCTCTGTTTGAGACATCAAGGCCTATTTTGGGGCACGCTAATAACCCACAGCTCCAGCTGAAGTCGAAGAGATTTAAGGAGTAAACACACTTATTCTGATTAGGGACATAGCATTTCAGACTCAGCAAAATCTCAAAGCTTCCTATGAAAACTTGCATGTTGGGAGTCAAATCCCATCGATGTCCAAGGCTGGCAACAGTAGCTGAGTCATCTCAGAAGCACCTGTGGATCTGATCCAGAAAATTGTCAAAAAACCAAAGCCCTGGAGATCTGCCCCCTTCCCCATTAAAGGGTGTTGACATGAAGCAGGAGGATCAGCACTGCCCAAGTCAGACACACTTTTATATACTCTCTGCCCTGCCTACAGCTCAAGCCATTTCCAGCAGGAATGACCTGACTGTTTTCCTACAGCAGAGAAGAGCCACAGATTCATGAACAAGCTGCCAATGACAAGGAAAGAAGATGGCCTGGTAGCAAAAGGGAGCGCAGGTAGCAGCACGTAGCAGGAGGAAGAGTGATTCAAGTAAAGATGGGCTCTGAAAAAAGCTCCCTGGACAGTGTGGCAGAGGGGTATGAGGCAAGGACCACAGGACTGTTCAGGAGACAAAGGTGGAACTAATTCAAAGTCACACAGACATCTGTAGAGCAGGAGTCTGCATCTGTGCTGGGCTCTCTTTTAAGTCATAAACACCTGGCACATATGGAACGAGATCTCACGAGAAACAAAAAGCCTGAAGCAGGTCTTGTGACCTGCACCATAAAAGTACCCGTTTACCTCGGGTAACCTCAAAGGGGTATAAAGCTGACAGGCACTGGTGTCTGAAGCTGAGATGGATCTGAAGGTRAAGTGTTTCAAAGGAGAGAGGGAGCAAAGCAGCCAGATGGACAAGGTCTAAAGACAAGAAGAGAAAGATAGCCTGGAAGGAAGAAGCTTCATGGACCTCAGGTGAAGACCCTGTGGGTCACAGTAGCTCAAAGGGGAACGGCACTCAAATGCTTGAGTCAGGTCAGAAGCAGAAGGCAGGAGGATGAGCCAGGAGGTTATTCACAAACACAAAAACATCAAACAAGGCAGGACAGATGACCCTGAAGAGAAAAAAGCATCGATCTCCTCATCTCCTTTGCCAACATGCTATTACTGCTTCACCTCAGCAGCTACAGCCACCAGGTCTGGTGAGAGACCGAGCACAGCTTGCTCACCCGCCCTCAGGAGGAGCACGGTGAGCCCCTGGACCTCATCTCCCCCGTCACAGGGCTCCCAAGCAGTACCAGGCACAAAAAGCAGAGATAAAAATCTGTAAGAAGACAGAAAACTTTGAGCACATCTGCTGAAATAGACCCAACAATCATCCTTAGACCAGTCCAAAGTGCTTCAAAAGTTATTGATTCATTTTGCAAGTGACTGTGTCACTGCCAAAACTGGAAACCTCCAGGAGCTCAGTTAAGCTTTCCAAACGGAGGCGGCAATTGCTTTATTTCTGGATTGTTAATTCACCACATAGTGGAAACTGCACACCTTTTTGGTTTTTTAGTTAACCTGTGCAGTCAGCTTTTAAATGTGTATCATGAAGTTGTTATTGTAGTGCTTATTTCCTGCCAGCTTTCTTGTACTCCCAGGTCAATTCCTTTAAATGCAAGGGTGGGTAGGAAATATGAGCAAAATCTAAATAACAAAATTAAATTTTTATCTATCAGCAACAATAACTATTTCAGTTCATTTCAGACCCCAAATCCACACAAAAGAATGAAACTAGTTTCAGTCTCTGAGTTGTGTACTCACAACCCAGAAAATCAGGATAAAAAGCTACACCGTCAGYATTAAAGCAAGCATATAGCACACACACCAGAAGCGGAGGGTGAATAGAGAAAGGAGTACTCATTTAGTTGGGTTTGGACTTAGGTTTTTTTGTTTTTAAATATGATCTGGATTTGGACAGGAGCCACCTTTGAAATGGGAGATGAAAGAACAAAAAGAAGGGATGAGACATCAGCCTGGAGATCCCACCACATGCAAGAGAAAAGGGCAGCAGAGGCAGACCTTGAGGATTGGATTATTTTAGCAGTAATCTAGACAAAACGTTGTTTGAGCACAGACTGTCACACAGGATCATGCCTTACACATGGACAAGTTGTGAATATTGCTTTAAAAGTTCAGGACTGAAGAATTGTATTTCTATCAGCCCCTTCATCTGTCTTATGCTATTACCGCACTGGCAGACAATGTCATGGGCTTGCTGGGAAAGCTCACAGTTACATGATAGCCTCCTTTCTAATTTAATTCTTCAGACTTCTAGAGGGACGAATGAAAGCCTAATTTTAGACCTCTCATCTGGTTTTGATATTAAACAAATAGATAAATATGTCAAAGCTCTTCTGGGTCACACACTGTTGTGGGACCTCAGGGGAAACTTCTATCAATCACACAGACTAACCGGACAGATGCTCCCAAAGATGAATTTTTATAATAATTTGCCCTTTTTTTCAGACTGAGCCTTTACCCCTACATTAACAAGCGCAGTCAACCTCAGAAAGCCAGTTTAGAACCAGGTAGGCTTGGGTTCACACTCTTTTTCAGATTGAGCTTGAGTTCTTGCTTGGGATCTTGAGAAAGGTTTTTGTTAGGACTAGTGGGTTTTTTGGCACTCATAGCTGCATGAAGTAGCTGGCAAACCTCAAAGCATCTGGACTATTACATCTCCTCAGCGGGCACTTTTTCTCATCGAAACCTTCACTGGCATTGGTAGCAGCAACAGAAGTGGGAAACTGCTCCTACTGCCCTGTCGAGCTCTCTCCAGCTCCCCAGTTAGTTATCTTTCCCTTTTGAGGGTCTCTACCTACGCACGCTGCCCTGTGGTTCATGCTCCTTGCCTGCCAGCCTGTCTCTGTCCGTGCTAGAAGGGGCTGAGAGAGCAGAGGCAGCATTGACACCCAAGCCCCTTCAGCCAACTTGGATGGTGGAAACTCAGCTCCGGACCCATCGGCAACTCAGGGTCGTGCGGATGTTGCCGTATAAATGGAATCTGTGCACCACGTCTTTCTCTGTGTCCTTGGGGAAAGCAAGGAGAGACACCCAGTGTGAAGGGACACCCCACCTTTTTTCCCTGAGCCTCGCCAAGGAAAAATCTGCCCAGGGAGCAGGAAAGGGGGATGTTTGCCGTCCCGCTCTGCCTACCTCTGCCTGGTGATGAGGTTGATGTAGTGCCTCAGCGCCGAGTAGTATCTGGCCATGTCCTCTGCGGGGGCGTCCTCGCCGGGGCTGTCCGGTTTGGAGGGGTACGCCTCTGCCAGCGTCCCCAGGCAGACCAGCAGCGACAGGGCGAAAGTCAGCACCGACACCCACAGCCTCACGGTGCCCTGCATCTGCACGGCGGGGCGGGATGGACGAGAGCCGCCGTCAGCAACTGCCCCGACGGCGGGAGCAGCGCGGCCGCCCCAGCGCAGCCCCTGACCGGCCCGGGCCGCCCCTCGTCCCCATCCCTATCCCCATCCATCCCCACTCCCGCCCCGTCGCGGCACTCACGGCGGCGGCTGCAGCGGAGCGGCTCTCGGCTCGGCGAGGCGCGTCTGCCCGTGCGAAGGGACTCCCGAGTGCGGGGCTCCGCGCCTCGCCGGGCCGTTTTAAGGCTTCCCCGGCAGGCAGGAGGGGCCTCGGGCGATCACGCCTCGCCGGCTCCGGTCCCCCCCCCGCCCCGCTCCGCCTGCCCCTGCCCCTGCCCCGGGAGGGGCACGGCGGCCGCGGCCGGGCGGGGCCGGGCGGCACCGAGGGGGAGGGCGCTGCCGCGGCCCCGCCGCAGCCCCCGCGCCGCCCCCGCCGCCCCGGGGGATGCCACCCGCGGGCTGCCCCCGGGCTCTGCCCTCGGGCTCTGCATCCTGCCCCGGGTGTCCCGGAACGGCCGCGGGAGCCTGGGTGTCTGTAGCTGTGGAGCCGCCCGGTGCCCGAGTTCCCCGCCGAAGGGGAACTCTGGGGACGGATTTTGCCCCGCTCCTGTGGCACCGGAGGGGTCCCGAGCTCGACCTTCGTAGCAGTAATGGTGCCGGACATAAAGTCAAGAAAACAAGGCGGTTTGGGGCAACCAAAAGTACCAAATCAGTGCCACAGGCTCAGACATCATACCCAGTAAATGGGTAAATTAGAGGCTCACAGAATGGTTTGTTCTGGAAGAGACCTTAAAGACCAGATTGTTCAAAAACCTCTGGCCCACGGACAGGGTCAACTTCCAGTAGATCAGGTTGCTCAGAGACCCATCCAGCCTGGTCTTGAGCACTTCCAGGGCATCCGCAACAAATCTTGAGGCTTAACTTCCCAGGGGCCTGGCAGCAGAGCCGCAAATCATACCTCCCTCCGTGCCCACTCTGCCCCCCTATTCAAGGCTGCCTTCTGAGCATCTCTTCTAAAGTGACTTTATTCTGTTTCATTTCTATGCCTGAGCCATGTGTCACAGAAAACAACTCACCAATGCCATGGCATTACAGCCTTTCCAGTAGCTGTCCTGACCCAAGGGAACCCCTGCTGAATCTGGGACATGGCAGCTTCTCCCAACAACATGGGACTACAAGGACTAATTTGGCTAAAGTGTCAGACTTACACGTCTCCTGGAACTTCTCCAGATCTGAGTCAGTAGGAAGGGATGGGCACCCTGACAATGATCTGACCCCTCTTACAAAAGAGGTCTGAGGTGAGCAGAGCGGGCATCTTCTGGTAACACACCCTTCTCCACTGATACCAGGAACAGCCTAGGTAACTGGGCTAGGCTAGATGCCTGACTACCAGAGTGCCTGAAGTTGGGTAAGATGAATCCAATTCAAACAAAGCCTCAGAATTTGTCAAAGAATTTGGTACTATCCATACATATTAGTAAAATAAGGTTAATTCTTTAGAAACAGATAATGTGATTAGTGTCTTGATGACCAACGACTAATTTCAGTTGGAATGACAAATCACGACTCTCATCATATCTTACTTTTACTTAAATTTGAAGGCAAAATGACAATCGCCGAAGTAAGAACATTAGACATACTGATAGAAAGCTTTAGGATGTATTCTAGAACTATATGAGTCTTATACTACTGTTATTAATTTCTATAGTTACTATTGTATGCGGTTATTGGCTTAATAATTATCCAGCAGATTCTGAAAAACAATATTCAGTTTGCAAAAGCAAAGCCAGAAATTGTTTTCATCACTCCAGAAACAGAACCTCAACATTATCTAAGGAAAAAACCAAAACCCTAGAAAATAGGGTGTGCAACTCTTGTAGTGTGCAACTAAGCTCATGGGACTGTGTCCATATCAATCCATGAAAGCAAAGAAAATTCCAGAAAGCTTCATGTCAAGAGATATTTTGAAATATTCACGACTCCACAATGCACTGGCCACAGACCTTACAGCAAGACTACAGGCTGCCTTATATCACATACTGAGTGAAGAATTTTAATGTGTGTGAATAATCTTCCATGCCACAGCCAGCAACTCTAGATCCTAATTTCTGCAGATCTGTGCACAGGGTGACACCGTGTCTTACAAAGTGGCCTCACTGCATCCCCACGCTCTGTCCTCCCACCAGCACACTCCTGCACGTTCGGTGTTCACGTTATCCTCACGTCAGCTCAACAGATGCAGCTGATGTGACAGCCAGATGCCTGTGATTCTGCAAATGCCTTAAAGAGCAACTGTGCTCTGGCTCCATCACTTTTCCTTTGCTAGGCTGAATCCAATAAGCTGCCTAAGCCAAAGCTTGTATTGATCCAGTTTATCAGCTTTTATGGGGTGTAGGGGACAAGTAGTGACAGCACCGGAGACTGAAGCATCTGGGAAGGTGTGCCGCAATGACAGCTCTCACCAGCTTCTGCGTGATTCTGGCACAACCATCTCCCACCAGTTCAGAGAACTGGGGGTTACTCTCTTGCCATTAAACTCTTTCACCACTTATAACTGAGTGTTTTCATACTTTCTAAGGAGGTAACAACATTCCCCCATCATATTGGGGGGATGTATTCCTTGATACGTATGTCTGTGTTCCTTGGTGCAGCAGTACGTCACTCTGCCATGTCTTGGCACAGGCCACCACCCCCGCAGTTGACTGTTGACATCTCCAGAAACCCTGGATGAATCTGTCCTCTTTTCCTAGTGATGAGGTACAAGCAGTAAGCTGCTCCCTCACAGGAAATGATTAAGGAGTCACACTTGCTAAGTCCCTCTACAAAATTCTGGGTCTGGAGCAGCAGCTACCCACAAAAAATAAGGTGCAGACCACACTAACAGTCGTTTGCTTCACAGCATGAGTGAGGGAACCCTTCTCTCTTAAGCAAGAGAAAGAATCAATTTTGCCTCCCATACGAGACAGCAGCTCCTGCTGATGCCTTAGGTATTGGCTTTTGGATTTTTCTAATCCTGTACTGTACTAGTGTGTAATTCTGAACTCCATATTATGTGCTAAGTAAGCTCTCTTCACATCCTGGTTAGACAAAACAATCCTTTCTAGGCCTGGGAACCAAGGTCACCATCCTAGACCTAAGTATAAACAAAAGTGAATTGGGAGAGGAATGAATGGGGGAATATTACTTCATTACCTGGAACTGTAATTGGACAATTAACTTTTGATATGCAAATGTACCAAACCTATATCTGTGGGGAAAACTCATGATCGGGGTCCATCTTGGGTCCAGCCTAGCCTTGGCCAGGCTCTGTACTGCCCAAAGGTGTACCAGTTSAAGGCCTTCAATAAATTCCTACCTTTATCCACTAACTTTGCTCAGTCCTTGTTTCAGGTACTCCTATTTTAGGCATCACTGCAACTGCAGGCTGCTTGGCAGGGTCTGGGGAGAAATTGTCAACCCTGGAGCACCATGACCCCATCAACTCATCTGTTGTGTTTTACCTTTGGATGAAGTAGTGTCTCCCATCTTGTGCTGAGTTTGGACTCTGAGTGGCCTAAAGGTTTAGGAGATGTCAAACCTTACCACTCCCACTGCACCTCCAGGAGAACATTTCTTTCCATACAGCTCAGCATTTAATATGGGAAGTCCAAAACACTGAACCCACAATATTGAATACACTGCTTTCCAGAATGCCTATTTCTGCAACAGTACGGAGGCACTGCTCAGCTCCAGATGTGTGCCTATGCCCCATTTCATCATTTAGGATAATGTGTACACCTTATAGCTTTCTCGAATTTGGAAACCTTTATGTTTGGAGCCATCCTGTAAAATCCTGTTTCCAAAAATTCCTCTCTTTTGTTTTGAAATACTGCAAATCCATACAGGGTCATCCAGTTTCTACCCTAATACCTATATTAATCTTAAATAATAGATAAAACATACTTTGGATAACATAATCATCAGTATAATCTCAATGCAAAGAATACGGGCATTTTTATATTAATGAAATAAACCCAATACCTAAAGTTACAGACATATATAGGCTCTGGTGTACCAGTGAGACCAAGTGTCCTTGGGCCTCAGTGATCTTAATGGGTATTTTACAACTGGTTTCCAGATTTGAGGTCTCCTGCACCTTTGAGTTCACCTGTTGATGATTCCTCCCCAGGGACACTTGCCCAGTGTCGCTGTCCTTGCATGGAGCAGGCAGGCATTTGTATTCTGGCAAGTGGCAGAGCTGCATTTTCCACAAGCAGCTTTAAGATAGGCCAGAAAGRTGAATGAGAAGGTGGCAAGGGTAGTTGGAAAGAAATGAGTAAGACTCAGAAAAGCTGGTGGAAGAAGACAGCAAGAACCAAATGGAATTAAAAAATGCAGCATGGGAGAGACAGCAGAAAGACTCAGGCATAGCTCAGGTGTAGCAGCACTTAGATATCCACATTTTCTCTTTGCCAGACATTGTGGGCTTCCAGATGTGCAACTTCTAGTTCACACTCTAGCTAATGAATCAAGAGCTTTTTAATCACATACAGAGAGAAATGGGTGTTTCAAAGCTCTGAGCAGGTATCAATGTATGGATAAGAAAAATAAGTGATAAGAAAATTGTGATTTTTCTGATGTGAAAATTTCTGATACGAAAAAAGTGAAAAGGAACATGGCAGTTAAATTTTGTCTGCATTTTAATGTCATGACACTTAAAGGTTCAATAGACAACAACTTATTGTACAAATTTCAGACTATACTAAGAATGGAAAGACTTCCAAGGTATCAACATATTGAAAGATAATATTGTTCTACAAATGTGTCTACATAAATGTGAAAGAAAATTCAAGTCATTTATTAATGGTAATACATTCGCTTGCACTAAACAGGGGCATGGTATTTCCCTTAATTAAAACAAAATTTGGTGTGCTTAACTTTGGCCAGGGCATTATTTATGTCGTGCTTTCTGGGGTAGACATAGATTAAAGGTGGTTTTCATTATTACAAATACACATAATGCCATTTTCTCACTGAAACAAAGTAAAGCTCTATGCATCAGTGATCCTAAACTAACATTCCATAATAGCTCATTAATAGTCCTTGTTTTAAATAGAGGAACAAGATCAATCTCCTAGTAGAGAGAAAGTATTAAAAACTGGAGCCCCAGGAAGAAAATATTTATGTGGTGCTAGAGACATGGTAATGTCAGATTTTATCAGCTGATGTTGCCTGTGCTCTTGCAGTTAAAATGTCTCACTAAAGGTTTCCATAGCTGAGCAAACCTTTCAGAAATGCTGAATCTTTAGGACTGGAAGTTCAGTCAGATAAGCAGTACATAATTATTCAGTAGTCACATGAATTTATCTGAACCTATTTGGATAGGAAATGGGGCTGTTAATCTCACGAAATTAGGCTCTCACAAAATTTACAGTGTTGCTGATTTCAGTCTTCTTAGCAATACTTTCAGAATAGCTTCTCACTGTGCTTTGATACATCACACCAGGAACCACATTTTCAAATTCTATGTGCCTCTTTCAGGACTTTTATTCACCTCTGCCTGTACCTACCAGTAAGAGTTGAACAGAACACCCTCTAATCCTAAAACAACCCCCCTTCCTGTCTGCTCAGCAGTAGTACTATTTTCAAGAGGCATCCTTGCAAGTCCAGCAAGCATTAAGCAGATTTGTAACACTCCAGCAAAAAGTAGGGCCCTGGCTAAGTACAAACAACATGAAAATATAAGAGCAATGAAAAAATTATTGAATCAAAACAACAGCCCATCTATCCTTCCCTCAATGAGATATAAAAGCTGATGTCTAGAACTGTCAGAGCAGGAAAAGCATGTCATACTATTTTCCCAGTATACTTTTCCCAACTTCTATAAAACTGGTTTAGGGACATCCTAACCAGCAGTTGAGGTTTTGTATCTCAGAGCAAATTGTGAGGAACAGCAGTGTCCAGCAGCAGTCCCACAGCATTCCTGCCGAGGATTACATGGCAGGAGCAAAATCATCAATTGGCACCATCTACCGCTTTGAAGCGACTACCTGTGCCCCTATATCACCTTTGCCCACAGCACCAGGACAGTCCCACAGCGATCCCAGGGCAATGGGTGATAGGACAAGGGCGTAATGGTTTTAAAGTGCAAGAGGGTAGGTTTATATCAGATGTTGGGAAGAAATTCTTCACTATGAGGTTGGTGAGGCACCAGCACAGATTATCCAGAGAAGTTGTGAATCTCCTATCCCTGACAGTATTCAAGGCCGTCTTGGATCAGGCCCTGAGCAACCTGGTCTAGTGGAAGGTGTCCCTGCCCATGGCAGAGGGGTGGAACTAGATGATCTTTAGGGTCTCTTCCAATACAAACCACTCTGTGCCTGTGATTCACACACTGAGACAACGAGTGCCTTCACATGCCATGGTGATGTGACACCACAGGCACCAAGCTACCACACTGAGCCACCGACCCGACTGCATGACACTTCCTGCCCTCCAGCAGGGAAGGGAAGGGAAAGGCAGCTCTCCTTGGCTTGAACTACTTCTGGTGATGCACAAGTGGCTCCTGTACAACTACCTGACTGTGAGCTGCAGACCCAGGATGTAATACAAATAAATTTTTTGCTATTTAAAGCAATGTTGTTCATGGCTTCACAGCAAAGGCCCTGCAAGCGTTTGACTCAAAATCACAGCAACATATGACTGAAAATCAGAAAAATAAAGCCTGGTGGAATTTTATAATGAATATTGTTTATTTTCTTTTCTAGAAAACAGAGTCAAAGGCCCTTCTGAGGCTTCAAAGGTTTCAACAAGGTCAGAGGGGCACAAGCAATTATCCTGAGGACACATGGTACAGTGCACAGTTTTGACAGTAACATGACGATACTCAAATAAGCAACAAAACTGAACCAAACTCAGTATTTGCGACTGTAATGACATTTGTTCTGCTATACCTTCTTCCATTTCCCATTCCCTCAGGACAACAGAAAAAAAGCGGCGGATTAGTAGGATGGAGATCTGAATGCTACCTCTGGCAACACATCTACTGCCGAGACCAAAGTCAGTAAGGAACAGCTTACAAGAAGATAGTCATTTAAATCAAATGAATCAAGGATTTATAGCAGAAACAAACAAATTCTCCACACCGAAAGAAAGTGATTTTTCATGTGTACAAAACGAGGAACTTGGCAAAGTTGTCATGACTTAAAGACAGCCAGAATTACTAGAATTAACCATTCTCTGCTGCARTATACATCTTGACTTCAATCCTGTTAAAGATGGAAATAGGAGGAAAAGTGAGAGAAATCCAGACAGGCTACACTGCGAGATTGTGCTGTGACTCTGCCTGATAGTGAAGCAACAAAGACTTGCCTGAAACATAAGAGATATGTTGATGGGATTGTGCCAAGGACTGAAGAATCCAATCACACTTACACAGAGAACTGTCACACTTCTTACCTGCAGGGAGTAAATCAGAGACAGTATAAGAAAGACATCTGCAGAGGCTTCTGAAAAAGCCTGCTATGTGTGTTCATAAGAAGAATATTACTGCTTACTGATATGTGTACAGAAGTGAATTCGTCTGCATCCAAGGCACTGGAGCTGAAAAACATCAATCTGCTTAAAATGTGGATGTTATATTCAAAAAGCCCCATCTTCTCCCCTAGCAGATTCACAGTCCATGCACAGTCAAAATCTTTCTTCCTGTCCTGCAACATGGACACAGCTGAGAGTTAACTTTCTCCTGTAGGGTTTCATAATTTTGAGTGTGTTGAATGCTTTATTGCTTGTCAGGGCACGCAGCACAGGAAACCTTAAGTGCCAAAGTTGCAGCATTTTTTAAGAGCAGATCTAAGCTTGGAGACAGGGGTGATAGATTGATTAATTTCAGGGTAGTACAGGATGGGATTTGCCTCTGCTAGCTTTGGCTATCCAGAGGCAAAGTAAGCTCTCAGTTTAATCGCTAGTCCAGACTCTTCTTATCATCAAATCAAAAGGGCAGGCAGCTGCAGAGCAATTCACCTAAGATAAATGTCCCTTGCGGCTGGGAATCCTCCAGGAGATCCTACTCTCTCAACGTCATCTTAAAACACGGAGATCGTAGACTACGAAATTGCACACTGTCAAAGAACCCGAAGAACAAACCTCACACTGGTGACAGGGAATCTTTCTCTGTCACAAGGGCTTGGATACCACAGAGAACCACAACAATTGTCCATACTAGAGATCATTCTTCTTTTGTACCCTGACAGGCACATTTGAAATGACAGGCACAGAATTTAAGAAAGGGTCACACACTTAAGATAGCATTGTGATGACCTTACGGGTCTCACAGAAATGGAAATGTCTTCAAACACACCTAAAACAAATGTCCAAATGCCCTTAGCTGTGCACCTTATGCAGTTTGAGTGTGTCTTAGCTAATGTCTTTCCACTCATGTTAGATGGATGTGTTCCATCCAAACAAAATCCATGTTCAGCCGTTAATTCAATGATTGTGACATGAGGAAAGGAATGTTTATCCACTTTTCTATGGGTTTTTTTTCCTTGCGTACTGGTGCAGTTTGGAGCAGATCATGACAGCTGTAACAGTAAGGGTAGGCTTATGTTGGATATGGCAAGCATAACAAGAATATGGATCACAAACTAGCATTGAAACATACCTTCTGAAGTCCTTCTGCTGTTAAAACTAATTATCTAATTCATATTTTAGTTCTTATTGTCTCATCTTAATCCACTCCCAAAACTTTCTGTCAGGCACGAGGTTCCTGGTAAAGTAAATTAAAATATATCTGTAACATGACAGAAAATGGATTCTGCCTGAAAAAAGTGTAGATTTACACTTTCTTGCTTTGCTTGCATTTTGACAGTATGTTCTTATTTACTAATAGCACACATTATTTTATTAAAATTAACAGCGATATTATTTGTGCAAATAGAAGCCATTGAGATGTGATATGGTGCTGCTGTGCTATCTGTGGTCTCACCTGTTAATTGTTGCTTGCTGAGAGATTGTGTAAGAAAATATGGAGTTACTCACTCTGTAATGATCGTGTTTATATTTGAGTCTAAGACCTTGTGGAAATGTCTTTCTTTCTACGCTCTCCCATGAGAGAAGGAACAGACTGAAATACTTTTGGCTCCCTTTAAGCATTATGCTAACCTCCACCCAAAGCAGGAAAAGACAAAGGGCTTTATGAGAGCTGTAATGCTCGAATGGCAACCAAATTTTGGGAAGCATCAGAGTGGGTCGGATGAAGGGGCCAGCTGTAGGCTGGAAGCCAAAGGTGGCATGATGCCAGCCATGCTACATGTACAGCATCAGGGCTCTGCTGATAACTGGAGGGATATTCTACAGAGAAGAGAGCAGATCAGCTCTTCACCCTGCTCAGATTTTCCAAAGCTTCAAGCAAAAGCTTCATGGGAGAATATATTGGTACGGCTTTTAGCCTTTGCTCTGCAACACCTGGCAAAGCACAGACTTGCTACTCGGGGTGCCCATCCTTTGAATCCTGAAAGGTTTGGAGGTGAGATAGCACTGTTGTTGTTTATATAGGCTCGATCCTTTCCTTCCCATTTGTTGCCCATGTGTGTTTGAAGCAATTGGTGTGATAAAGCTGTCATCTGCCAGCACTCTGCACAAGCCTCCCAAAAGTTTCGTGGCCTCCTGGTAACGGGAGACTGTCACCTCACTGCTAAAGAGTCAGCAATCGTTCACAACCAACATATTGGCACAAAACTCATCATTTTCACACACAGATCGAAGTATCAAATATAATCAGAAATCAGTGCAGAGCAATGTACTTCATTGAGGAGGAGGAAAGACATCCAATATACCCACAGATCTGATATTCCTAAGGTATCCATCCCTGCAGTATTTGTCTGCAACCATATAAAACATGCATATCTTTTAAATTAATTGTACATCTCTTTCTGAGTGTTTAAGAACTTGCCAAACCTGCGATCATGTGCAAACTTCATTGTGTTCAAATGGAACCAAAAAAGCATTGTTCTCAAGAAACAAAATCTCAAGTGCATGGTGCAATTAATTTGTTTATTTCATAGAAGACTTGATGGAGATTTGTAGTCAGGTGAAATTTCTCCAGTTATAAGAACTCACATGATCACAAAATTTATTGCAAATATTTTCAGGCATTTGCTTGGATACCTGTTCACTATTTTTTTTTTTTGTCTTAATTGTTTGAAGAAGTTCCACATTTCTCCAGACAATTATTTTTTTATCAAGCAGAAGAAAAATCCCATTAAAAAATGATCCACTTTTAAAGGTCGAACCAATGACCAAACCAGTCCCTATTGTAGCTTTCTCACTCTCAATGGTGCTGTTGAATTGGGGTAGCTTCACCATTGTGATGAAATAACACATTTGCTTTTAATATACTGACTTTGCCGTGCAAAATTAATATGGCATTACTTTTGCATTGCCATGATTGTATTATCATTGAGTTTATATTCCCAGGCTTTAGATTTTTTTTTAAGTACACGTAGCAGCAATATGTGGGCAAAAGTCAAACAAAGTCTCCCTAAACCCAGCTAGATAGTTGGAAGCACACAGGAAATCTGCAGTAGAACTACAATGACCCAGGGCAGTTCTCTGGCCATGAAGACAAGGTACCAGCACAGCGTTTATCAACACAGCTAAACTGCTTTCTCATCCCTAAGACAGGGTACTCTTGTCTGAACAGTCTCTGATGAACAGCCTGGTCATCTCTGACAGGTGACACCACTTGGAAGCTTACTGTTTATACAGCTCTTGCTTTTATTTCACTTACTGTTTCATTTCTTCATTGCGATTACTTTTTAAGGAAGTTGCCAGCCCTCATGAACCCAAATCACCGAGGATAAAAGTGTGAATGGGTGACTGACCACTGATGTTCAAGACCACACCAGCTACAAAACAATCCTTGCTTGTTATAAAAGTAAAGGTCACAACTGAAGGAAAAAAAAAAACAAACAAAAGAAAGTTGCTGATTATGTATACTTGAATAGAGATTACAAGCTAGGACTCTTAACACAAAAAAAACCTAGTAACTGAAGTGAAGAATGCAAATCTATAGTAAATAGGGTTAACAATAGTCAGAAAAACATTCTGAACTTAAAGGGAGCAAAAGGAATTCTAACAGTGGGACTGGAAATTATAAAATTGCCAAAAATAATCCAGAAAAGGCAGAAGTGTTTAATAAATTACTTGTGTCTTTGGCCAGGGATCAGATAATGTGATCATTTCATAAGAAAATCATGAAGCAATTTTTACTCCAACAGTGCATCAGAAGACGTCAAATAAGAGCTACTGATTTTAGACATATTTATAGCACTAAGTCTCAAAATGAATATAAGACAATCTAAAAGGAGTCTATGTGTAAGCCCCTCCAGACCATTAACATTTATTTTTTCAATAACTCTTGTAATACCAAGAAAGTTCAAGAGGATGAGAAAAAATAAGGTAACACCAGTATCAGAAATAAAAATTAAGAGAGAATAAATGAGACAACTCAGGTAATTGCACGATTTTCAGACTTACTACCACCAGTCTCAGGCAAAATAAAGGAATGGCTGGTACACGAACCAATTAATAAGGAACAAAAGGGAGGCAGTATAATTATCACCACTCAGTGGGGGTTTTTTGGCAAATAGATCCATCAAGCTAACTTGATCTCTTTCTCTGATGAGAATACAAATTGCCTGATAGAGTTAATGGTGTCACTATATTTGGGCTTCTACATGACATCCTATGCAGTCAGTACCATATATTGCAAAAGAAAGTTGATTGAGGATGCTATGAATCAACACTGTACACATTAAAGAGATTAAAACTGGCACGCACTCACATACTGGAATGTAACTGCAAAGATGTGTGTTTTTAGTGAAGTTCAGTGGGGATCCAGTCCTACACCAGTTAAATTTTTTGCTTGAAACACGGAAGGAAGCATAAAGTCATCGTTGATGAGAACTGTAGATAACACAAAGACTGGGTGAGGAGTGTATAATTAAGATGACGGATGGCTGATGCAGAGAGATTTAGAGCACTTTATGATGCGTCAGAAGTGATGTATGATATTACTGCACATCAAAAATTGCCCACTTTCTCCCACATATACATAGGCCAAGAGAAAGATACATAAAATGGGAAATATAAAAGCAAACATTCAATGCTTAGCCAAATTTTACCACATGGCAAGGTGGACATAAATAAAAAACACTTTAATAAGACCAGCTGGTGGTCATATGTCTTTGAAACAAAGGAAGTAAGACATCTCTGGGGACTCAATTTGGAGAAACAGTGTCCCTTATGAATATGAGATCTCATTTAAACAGAAACATAGCTCCTAGGAAAGAACATGTGTTCTCAGTTCAGTTCTGTGGCCAAAAAAGGAGCTCCAGATCTCCTAAAAAGATGTGGAGCTGGTCGTGATTTTGCACTGAACATTGATGTAATCACAACTGGAATATCGTGTTCTGAAAAGGACATTGATAACTGAGAGGGATCAAGGCAGCACGCAGAAAGATTAAAGAAAAAAATAAGCATCCGTTAGTAACACTGCAGGAACTCAATCTATTTAGTTAATGAAAAAAAACGTTAAAAAGTAATTTGATGAGTTTGTAAGTACTTACGAGGGAATACAACTTTGTTAGTGGGTTATTCAATTCAGCAGACAAAGGAAAGCAAGTAAATGAAAGTTAAGGCTGGAGACACAATGGAAATATGATGCAAAATCTGGTTGTGGTGAAAACACGTTTTTCAGCAATGTCAATTTTTAAACAAAGACTGAATATTGTTTAAAAGCCAGTACTCTACATGAAACACAAATCAGTTTAGGAGAGTCCTACAGCCTGCGATACACAGCAGGTCAGACTGTAGGAACTACTTCTGCCCTTACTACATATTTATGGGGCAAAACTGAGTATAACTGGAATGGGAAATACTATTAGCTTTGTRAGAATAACATGCAGCAGATAAACAGAGGAAGAAAGCAAAACCAGTCTATAAATTAAAACATTTTTTGTAACAGTACATGCACTGAAACGTATAGAATGATGTTTGTAGAAAGGGTGTGAACACAGAAATCATGTGAAGATAGAGAAAAAAAAGCAGAATAATTCCTCATAGAAGCAGTTTGTAACAAAAGGAAAAGCCATATCTAAGACTGTGTTGCATGGTATATAATTCAAGATTTAATCGAAATGTACCAATCTCCATCACAAAACAATAGGCGATATTGTAAACTGTCAAATTAAACGGAGGAAAAATGCTATCTGCCACCCACTGCTTCCTGCATTTTGATGGTTAAAAACCTTCACTTTACTTTCAGAGTGTTTTAATTTGAGCCTTATGTTTTCAATTTCTCTCAGATCAAGCTCCTCATCTCCCCAAATTCTCCATAGATTCAAGGGTGGCATGTGAATAACAGAGGCAATCACTCACTGTTAACAATGGCAAATACAAAATAAGCAAGAAAGAGATATATGCCTTGCCAGGCCTTGAAATTAAAAATTTGGCTTGGTTTGTACAAGTTCAACTGAATCCAGATTCTCCTGTAAATGCTGAGCATTCAAATCCAACAAAGAAATGTTGCTGGAATTACACAAAGGGTGAATTTAACCCAGACAGCTTAATGCCTGTGTGTTTCTCCTGTTCATGTCTCTGTTTAGTTTCGTCATGCAGGAAGCAAATGTACAGCTTATAAACCATTGACAAAAGCATTTTATGAGGAGCAGCTGAAAATTTTTGCTAGTTCCAAACACATTGCAGGTATGGGTCTTTTCAGTCAACTCAGAGATCTATGTTTTTTCATTTTTTGTGCTAAATGATTCAGTGCCCAGACACAATCCAGTTATAGATTTTACTTCTTCCCTTTGGTTCTTCTTGGTGGGTTATTTTTTGCAGCCCCATCAGAGAAAAACCTCCCTTACACTTGCCCCAGCAGTACTCAGTGGAGCAGCTGATGTGAGCAAATAGATCACTGAACTGGTGTTCAGCAGGCAGATTTTGATTCAAAAGCAGATGGTAGACACCCCCCAAAAAAGGCACTTCCAGAGCAGCACCAAACTCCAGAACATACAGAGGATGAGGTGAGTCAGAGGTGTCCTCCACCCCAGAAGTGTATGTCACCCTGGCACACGACATTTTTCAGCTTCAATCCAGGATGTTTGGTGTTGCAAATGAAAGGTGCAAGCAGAAGTACAGCCAAGATACAGACAAAGTGCATAAGTGTAAAATCAGTCTTTATCAGTCATATAAAAGGAAAGCCAGCTTTAGTCACCTTAAATATGCCTGCACCTTTCCTAGAGTTGCACATTGCTTRAGTGTTGGTTTATACATACACTTTAGCACAGTGTAAAATTTCTGCTGGATGCAGGAAGGTACCATGATTCCCTCCTGTGCACAAGCTCATTCTTTAACCATTTTCAGCTCCTTTTTCACATCTTTACTCTTTTTCTTTGACCAAGGAAAACCAAACTTTTTTTCCTTTCCTTTGTAGCACTAACGCATTTGGTAGAAAGAAACTACTTTTTTTTTTCCCCTAGTCCAATCCAGCATATAAATTACTTCCTGGATGAGAATTTTACAAAATCAATTAGCAAGTAATTATCTTTTAATAGTACTGTGTTTCAAGTGCTTAAGGCAGGACTTAGAGAGGCTATGATATTTAAGGAAGTAATCAATTTCCACAGTATTAACTGGTAATTCAAAGGTGTGGTTCAGCTGCTTCGTATTTTGGAGTGGTTCATTAATGCTCTGAGAGTCTTTAGCTCTCCATATTAGAGTCTGTTCTCAGAACCTATGTGGTGCTTGATTGCAAGTCTATTCCATTTAAACTTTGGAGAATTTCAGTATCAGTCGTTTTTTAGGCTAAAAGTGTCTATAACCCTCTCTGTCATCTGTTAAGTCTTACAAATTATTAATGTGAAACAGGGAGGGGACTTTTCATTTTTTTCTGTTTTTGCAGCATACAACTCTCCTCATTTTAGCTCAATATGAATTGGTTAGATTGTTTCCCAGGTTTTTTAGGAACAGATTAATTTTGAGTAAGTCACATCCTTATGGTGTCTAGCTATCTAGCTAAAACTAAGGCTGGGGAGCTGCAGATAAAGCTATAGTCTCCCCACAGGAGAAGTATCCCTTCTCCTATGGCTCTACAGAGCTTCCCTGTAGTGGTGCCACCCTGGGATCCCATTATCTAGCTGTGGCTGAAAGTGGCCCTGCACTGAGGCAGATGATAAGTTAACATTGCAGATTTCAGAGGCCACAGTCTCAAAAAACAGAGTAGTGAGTGCACGGACAGCTCCATCAATAGTCATTACAAAGAGGGTACCTAACTGATTCTGGGAAATTATATTCAAATATTTAAACAAGACTCTTACCATCCATAATGATTGTAAAAACCCCTACAATGAAGCACTATCCACTTGTAATTGCTGATTAGATGCTGGGGTTTTCAACTGAGGCTTTTTCCTCGTTTGCCTTATTATCACAAAATTGGGCAGAGATGGTTAATATAATGCACACAAAAAAATTAGACCTTGCACAGAGCAATCTGTACTTTCGTTCCTCGTTTTTAGGTTTATTAGAGACAACACTAAGCAATTTTATGTTAAGGCAGAATGAGACAAAATTGAATACCTTTTATCTCATGTTGTGCATTGTTTTGTATAGCAAAAATATGAAGAACATGTTTTTCTTGGACAAAAACAAGGATCACTTCATTAACATCTTAAAGCAATTACGGAGAACAGAGGCATATATGAACCTGCCCAAATTCTCTCCATTTTATTTTTGGTTTGTTGTGGAGTTTTTGGTGGGGTTTTTGGTAGGGTTTTTTGTGTATTTTTTTTCCTCCTCATAGCTTGGACACCACTTAAGAAATAGCTTGAAAACTRGCTATGCTTGCAAAACATCTCCTCTTCCAGGACAGAGAGCTGTTTACACGAAGGCAATTTTTACCCAAAGCAGAGTACCGTGACACTTCATTAGGACATACAGCGGGAGCAGAGGTATCCTGCCATCTACCCGCAAGATGCATGTCTTCACAAGGCTGTGGTCCTGCTGCTGCTTGAACCCCCTTTCACTCTTACCTTTACTTTTGGGTGTCCCCCTCAACGTATCCTCAGTGGCTGAGCTCCAAAGGCAGCCTGCAAGAACAGGGTGGAGACAGGTTTAAATTTGTTATAGCTGCTTGCTCCCAGTCCTGGCCTAAARGGTCTCCATGTTCCTTCTAAGAGACCTGTAGAGTGGGAGGCCATGGTAGAAACCAGAGCCTCCCCACATGCTTTCATACCTGGACTAAATATTACCCTTGTAATCAACTTCTCAGTGACAACAGTTGGGTTCCAAGGTTGCAACTGTCAGCCTGCAAACTCTGTTGTGCAACAGGATCTGCTGGACAGATGTGTTTGGATATAACAATACCAGAATTTATTCTTAGTGAGGGTTCATGAGCTGTTTGCTGGATGGCAGCCCAGCATGCCTCCAGGTTCAGCTCAAATAAAAGAGAGAAATGGGGTGCTTCAGCAAAGTCAACAGAAACATYCATGAATGGCCAAATCCTCAGCATGAGAAAAGAGAAGAAAACACAGGCATTTGGTCCTAATCAGCATTCCATTGGGAGCTCTCTGCATCATCGTCTGGTGTCTACTTTGACCTTCAAACAAGTGCTTGGAGAGCAAAAACCTTCAACCCAAACCAGGTCACTGTGAAGCTTGGTCCAAGCCTGACATCAAGCGCAGCCGCTGATCTCTGAGTGGCCCTTTCTGAGAGCCAGCGAAGAGCAGAAAGCAGGGAAGTGCAGSTGCTGTTTCTCTCCAGTCGCTAGTCATGAACTCATGAGTAGAAGAGGAAAGTTAAGTTCACTCTTGCAAGGGCTGCAGTAACTTGTTTTTCCTTCCTGCTGACTTGAGAAAGGAGGACTTGTGCCCAAGAGGAAAGGCTGAGACAAAATGGGTAGTGTTTGTATGTGGATGAATGGCAGATGGAAACCTTCCCTATTTAGGACGGGCAGTTGTTCTGCTGGCTTGTGTTGAGTGCCTTCACTGAAGAAAATTATTATTTAAAAGGCATCCTCAAATGCCATAACCAGATATGCACTGTGTTCATCTTCCTGAACCATTTCAGCTGGTTTTCAGCCTCTCTTCTACCTGTTCTTCTTGATCTCTCTCACCTTTAGCTGCATAAACAAACATGTTTGCCAAATACTGAATGTGATTACACATCAGGGAAATATTTCTCCTTTGCTTCCTGTTGATTCTGTGGAGGAAAAGAAGAGACTCTATACTATTTAGTATCCATGTGCAGAAAGAGTAACTGAATTCTTTTTTACAAGTATAATTTTAGTCGAACAAGTCATCTGAAGGCTGAGTAAACCTCCACTGTTTAAATTATTTAAGCACTAGTGCATTACTACTCTAGTACGTCTGCATTAAAAACATACAGGAGGAAAAAAGTACCTTCAGCAGTAAAATGTTCGAATAAGCTGCTAATAAAAAATAAATTGGCATGATGTAGCAATTGTAATTTAATAATCCTCAGCTTTATATGATATACAGCAGAGTAAGCAAGCCTCATTTGTTGCTTACACATACACATTTTATATGTATAAATACATTTGACATCAGTTTATATGCACAGCTATGTTCTTTCCTAAGGATTCATACATCAAATGATATTCRAATTATATCTGGCTCCAAAAAACCCTGCTGGGATATCCAGCAACTAAATGAGTTCATTCAGAAGCATTAGTGATCATTTTCAAACAGGAGTTACAGAAATAASGGACTACACATATTTTGTGTGATTAATCGGGGCATTTTATCTGCCAATACTTCTTAGAATAGCTAATTGGTTTTCCAGCATCTGTGCATGGTAGATCTTGGTTAGCTGTGCATTAACAAAGGCCAACTCACTGGCCCTGCTCAGTCAGACATCATTATTTTCAATCAGACTGGTCAGTTTCTAGGGTAAATTACAAATCCATTGAATATTTGTTTGTTGTGCCAGTCACGGAGCTCATACATTTGACCCAAATGGAACCTTCCTTGCTTTCTGGCACTAAGAGATAAAAACTGAATTGAATTTCTAGTTTGTTTGATGGTGTCTTTTGGAAAAATTGCCRCCTTCCTTTTTGTTTGGAGAAGGGTTTTTTGTTTTATTTTTTTCTTTTTTTCCTTTTTTTTTTACCTTAAAGTGAGAAGAAGATACACCTCTGATAACAAGAGTGAGTATCTCCCTACCTATTAAAAATGCACCACCAGAAAGGGCAAACTTAGCCTTGACTAGTTGACACATTTGAAATAAAGTATTTCTCTAATTATCTATTTAAAACTTTGTATTGAGTGAAGTAGGTCAGGAGCAGATTCTGGCTTGGAGCAGGCATGTCTGCCTGCAAAAGTGCATGAAGTCACCGCTTCTGCCTTCAGGTACAATCATGCTGGTAATTTTGGCTCAAGTGGGTAAATGTAAGTGGATTGCTTATGTCTGAACTCTTCCTGGGAGCAAATAAGCAGAAGAAATGAAAACATCCTTTAAAACTGTTCAAGTCATAGAATCATAAAACGGTCTAGGTTGGAAGGGACCTATAAAGGTCATCTTATCCAACTCCCCTTACAATAAGCAGGGCCATCTTCAACTAGATCAGGTTGCCCAGAGCCCCATCCAACCTGACCTTGAATGTTTCCAGAGAAGGGGTATTTATCATCTCTCTGAGGAGCCTCTGGTCAATGAGTGTTTTACCACTCTCGTTGTAAAAAATTTCTTCCTTTATATCTCATCTAAATCAACCTTCCTTCAGCTTAAACCATTACTCCTTTTCCTATTGCAACAAGCCCTGATGAAATGTTTGCCAAGTCAACTGCAAACCTATTCTTTCCCTCCCACTTCCCACTTTCCCTTCATTTCCTCTCTCAAAGAATAACCAGGTAAGAAATGATAATGAAGGCAGGTATCTRTTAGGCAAGAAATTACCAAAGCCTTTGCATTATGTTGCTAACCTTGAAATAAAAATAATAGTAATCTTGTGTTGAGAGCTGGCTTTTTTTCCTCAAGCACCTAGTATGGTTTTTTTCATTACTTGTTTTAAAGTATTTACGGATTTTTTTTTAAGCATATTAATTAAGCCTTGGAAATAAAATATGTGGCTATGATATGTGGGAAATTATGTTGGTCAGCAATCAGAAGTCTGGGAACCCCCAAGTGAAAGGTTTTGCTCTCTCAGCTCAGGTACACACAAGGTGATCCCTTCATTGTCTCCCATTCCACAGTCAGTGTAATGTAGATGTCTGKGGCAAAGTGCAATGTCTGTGTTCCCAGGAGCCAGGACACCAATGTACTTGCTATTTATGGACCCTTGAGGACAGGAGAATCAGAAACCTGAATATTGAAGAAGAAACACYGAAGTACTTTGACTGTGGATGCATCAGCCGTGAAGTTACAGCCACATGCTGCTGTCATSTCTCCTGTTTGCATCCCAGAGAGAGCTACATAACACACCAGGGAAAGGAAAGACAGAACACCAGCATCATAATGTGTGCAGAAACCTAACTCAACTACYGAGATGGCTGTGCTGCTGAAGCCACAGCCATGCAGTGTACAAGAAAGGCCCCCAGGAGAAAGGCAGACACACCTCAGCAGATAGCTGGGACCATCCAAGTTAAAGATTCACATCTCTCCACTGACTTTATTGAGAAGTTAGACTTGAGGTTGTATCTTCCAGCCTCAGGCAGAACTTAAGAAAACTCTACCACCCAGTTTATTGTTCTAACAAACCAATACTTCTCCCTCCTCCACTCTCTTCATTGAGTTATGTTGAAGATTAGCTACCTATGAGCAGGACACAAGGCTTCATCTGCCCGGGCAACCTCCTCCAGGGCTTTAGAATGTTTCTGTTTCTTCAGAGCCTGTCTTCTCAGTGTAGGCCAGGTGAARCTGCTGCATTAGAGATGGATAATACTATTGGCTGCAATATGAATGAATTAGAGCCAAAGATCAGATCCAACAGTTTCCAAGGGAGAAAATATGGCCCTGTTACCTGGACATGAGCTTGCGGATTATAACAGCCTGTCTTCCCTCTCCATTTCACCACAAATCTCCTCTGTGACCATAAACAAGCTGCTTGATCCAAATCAAAGGAGTTTAGCTTCCCTGTTTTCAGATTCACATGGGTAAAATGAGAGTCATGGCTCTTCTTCCCTTCAGAGGGATGTTGCAAGGATATTACACGAAAAATTGTGAAGCACTACAAACATGAGTATTTAGGAGAACATCAGACGGTATAATTCCCTCCATGCTCACAGACTAGCCTGCTCCTTCATCTTTTTGTTGCTGATGAGCTGAAGTAGAAATTGTAGCTGACAGATGTATTTCCCTTAAAAAGGTGCTAAAGCCATTTCTTTTAGAATGATGATTCCTTCACAAAACCCATTTCCAGGCTCCCAGCTCAAGATCCATGCAAGTCCTATTTTTGTGACTCAGTTTCTTTTGGGCTTGTGACTTTCAAAGAGCTACAGGTCTGCAAAACTACTTTTACTGGAAAAATTTCATGTACCTACCGGGGAAGGAAGCATTGTTTCAAGGCAAATATTAATTTCCAATAATACTGGCAGTTAAAGCATTGTGATATCAACACAATACCACAAAACTTACAATGTGACATTGTTTTAATCAAGCAAAAAGTTAGATTGGTTTGACTTTTAAAACTACTTGCATCAGAAYCTAAGTAAATAAAAGATTAATCCACTTCATAGTATAAAATTTCAAACTTTTTTCTCACATTTTATTAATATTTAAAGTTGTCTTTACAGCTCAATACATTTTTTTTTAGTCTAAACATGCTCTCCCCCAACAATTGTAGGGCATAGCTCCTGTGTAGGGTCTTACTCATCTTTGCCAGCTCTGTGTTTTCCTCCAATGATGGA
Organism: Amblyornis subalaris; assembly: GCA_018881555.1. Lineage (NCBI taxonomy): Eukaryota > Metazoa > Chordata > Aves > Passeriformes > Ptilonorhynchidae > Amblyornis > Amblyornis subalaris. The sequence goes on along the minus strand of JACAXG010000061.1, from coordinate 2,737,085 downwards.
GAACATGGCCCACTCTTTCCTACTGTTGTATATATGCATTAAGTGAAATTGGACTGCTTTTATGACCTATTTTTAAAACATCCAAAATTATTTACTGTTGTGTTTATAAAATTGTGAGTAACAGGGCACATATTTCGAAAGGAGATGTAGAGTAAACAGGCTTGTTAGTGTATAATTATTGTGCATGAGTTTCTGGTTAGTTGTTTCTATTTCACAAGCAAATAGGATGCACTTGAAAGCTTCAGCATTTATTCCTCTCCAATACTGGCRCAGCAGATGACTACCTTCAAGGAGGGGTAGAAATGTCAAGTCCGGTAATGAATTTACACTACAATATGGTGAAGGAGGAAAACAGTGTTTATGGATTGCTTTCTCTAACATGGTACTGTTTATCCTGAAGAATAACACTCTAAAAGCACATTCACAAAATGTTTCCCTTCTCACTGAACAACATGTATTTTTATATTGGAGCTTATTATATTTGTGTATTTAGGTTGATTTAGCAAAACTATATAGGAAATTACAGTAAAAAAGGGGCAGAAGTGAGGGCACACTGCAGAAAAGAGAGTCTTATCCTCTAAAAATGGATTGTCCAGACCAAGGTTACCAGCTTGCGTCCTCTCTTAGCTGTCTGGTCACTCAGCTCCATGCAGTTTTCCACACTGGCTGCCGCTCTCCTGAGCGACGGCTGTGACCTGGCAGGACATGAAGCAGCTCCAGATCAAAACTCAGGTAACTACATGTGCCTGCTATGTTTCAGTCATGATGCTGCACACTACTTGGGCACAGTGCTGCACCCACAGAGTTTGGCTCCTGCACCCCCAGCC